>VXBQ01000656.1:49855-88729 GCA_013400175.1 Phainopepla nitens | reverse complement strand
GGTGCGGCGGCGGCGGCCTGGCGGGGCGGGAGGAAGAGGAGGAGGAGGAGGAAGAGGAAGGGTCTCGGCCGCGGCCCCGGCGAGGCGCCATGGCGACCACCGTCACCACCCAGCGGGGCCCGGTGAGTGCTGCGGGCGCGGGGCCCGCTCAGGGGCATCTCCTGTTACCGCTTGCCGCGCTGGGCGGGTGAGGCCCGGCTTGGAGACCCCGATGGGCCCGCCCGTCCTCTGCCAGCGCCGCTGTGGGAGGGAGGCTCCGTGTCTCTCAGCCTGCCCCAGCTCCGGCCGCGGCGGAGCGGGGAGAGGAAAAGCCCTCTCATCTTCTCCGGGCTGCCGGGATGCGGGGGAGGGAAGTCTGCCTAGTCTCCCGGTTCCCCGCCTGCGAAGAAGCTTTAGGAAAGGGGAGGGGAAAGTCCCTCCTAACTGCGCGGAGTCCTTGACGGGGGGTGTTCTGCCCGTTCTTTTTCCAAAGGCCTTTCCAAGGAGGGAAATGCTTACACTGAGCTGCAGCTAACCCGCTCTCCCTGGCAGCAGAGCGCAGCTCCCCGTGCTCGCGGCTGGCCCTGCTGCTGCCGCCTGGAAGCTGGAACGGCGCATCCAGTGTAGGACGTAGGCGAGCGTGCTGGACGGGAGCTGAGCCGTCGTAAAACCAATTTACCAGCCTTCTGGGAGGTGGTGCTGACAGCTTATTGGGAATATGTTACTGTCTGGTTTTGCCCAGGGATAATCATACCTCACACCGGGATGTTTTACGGGTGAGGTGTTAGAACATCAGGTTTCGGCAGATGTGCGGTTCCTGTCTGAAAGGATCTGGTAGTCATTGACAATATGATATTTCTTATGGTGAAATGAGTGGTTTTTTTAAAAACAATACATTTACAGTGCTGTATTTTATTATGTAGAAACAGCTACTTTTTTTTGATTTATGCAGCCTTGTAGAAAGAACAGTGAGGTGAATTACTGCTGATCTTGAAAAACTGCACTGCTGTCACTTCTCTAATGACAGTAATATGATATGGTCAATTCTATTCCTTAAAGTGCCTTATTTGTTTTATTTTTCATGACTGCCTGGTCTTTCTTGAATGTTACTCTTCTAGATGTCTTGTTCTAGAATATCCCAGGTATTCCTGTATAATCTATTGGCAGTCTTTTGTTTCCTAAATTTGATTGAGGCCTGACAAAAGGCACGTGATGATTTATCTCATGCAACTTTGGCTGTCCGGGCTTCAGATTTTGGGTTGTGGTTTTTTTTTTTTAATATGTGGCTGTCGTTGTTGTACATGCTTTTCTTTATCCACCTTAGAGATTTGAATGTTTTCAAATGAATGAATAAATTATGCAGTATTAAGCAGGCATTCACAGCTGGGGCTATTGGTATGGTACATTCCAGCCTTTCTTAATTCTCTTCAGAGAGGAACATAAAATTCTGCTAGTTTCTATATATGCAACTGCATTACAAATGAATAGCCACTAAATGGTGCTAAAGGATTGGGAACCACTTTTTTCTTTACTGCTGGAGAGAACATTTCAGTCTTTCTGTTTCTACAAGCAAGAAAATATTCAAGATTGTTTCATGAGGTTAAGAAACTAAAGTGGGCTGTTGCCAGTCTTATACCTGCGCTTTATAATTTGTGACGCTGTTTACTTGGTGCATAATTAAAATTTCTTATTGCTGTTTAATCTTTCAGATGAAACAGAACTCATCCTGTCTGTTACTGTAAATACTCCGTTAGGATATTGGTATCTCTGGCCCTTTTCAGGATGTTATGGAATTATTGTAATCTTTTATGAACAAAACAGCTTTTTAAATCTAAACTGTAGCTGAATATGTAAGGACTGCTAAGTGATACCTTTTACAAGTGAGAGTATTAATAAACAGTTTGACCAGGCTTTAGATTAAGACTGAGCCACCAAAACTTTGTATTTCTTATCTAGGTTATTCCTTATCTAGCCAATCATACCCAAAATTACTCTCCATGGTTATTCTCCATGATTATCCACCATGCTGGCAAATACATCAGGTCCTTCAGAATTAGGTTAAGTACCAACCTAGGACTGCATAGACTTCTGCTCCTAATATCTCTAATAATCATGACTCTGACGACTTTTTTTCTTGAGACTCTTCAAAACATTTTCCAGGCCCTTGTCAAAAGTCCCTTTCCAGCTTTCTTGTAGTCTCCTTCAGGGACTGGAAGGTGCTCTGTGGTCTGCCCAAAACCTTCATTTCTCCAGGCATAGACACAGATGTCATACAGACACTCATTCTGTCTTTGATTTTTAACTCATGCTTGTATACCGGAGTTCCTGCCATACTTTGTGGGTATTTTTACCTGCTCCTTTTTTCGTGTGACATGTGCTCCATTTCAGGTTAACAATTGAGATCTCCTTTCTCTTTGTGTTGCATCTCAGAAGAGAACCTGGGTCTGTTTTCTCAATTACCTCCTTGCAGATACCAGAAAGCTGCTACAAGGTGCATTCTGACTTTCTTCTTTTCTAAACAAATCCTCAGCCTGGCCTCACAAGTGCTCCAGCCCTTTTTATGGGCCTTCTCTGTGGATCTTTGCTGGGCTCCCTGAAGTTCATAATTTTTCATGTAGTGCTGGCCCCAAACCATTGCAGTGTTCCAGGTGTGGTCCAGCAGTTGTTTCCTGTTCTCAGCCCACGGGCTGGATTCTTGTTGATCCAGTGCAGTTTTCTGTTAGGATTCATTGCTGCAAGAGTCCTGTGCTCATCCATGTTTTGCTTGCTCTCCACCTCTGTAGAGGTGCAGGCAGTCCTGCCAGTTGTTCTCCAGGCTGTACCGGTGCCAGCCATTTTTCTGGCCAAGGTACAAGTCTTTGCCCTTGTTGAATTTCATGAGATTCCTGCCAGTGAATTCTTCTGTCTCTCTAGTTGGTCCTGTCCTCAAGTATACCAGTCATTTCTCCCAAAATTTAATGTTGTCTTCAAAACTGATAAGGATGCTTTTTGTTTTCACCTTTTGTTACTGAGGAAAATACTAGACATAAGTTAGTTTCTGTACTGACCTCTGAACAGCTTCACTTTTAACCAGCCTCCAGTGTCATTAACCACTGAACTTCAGCTTCTGAGCTCAATGCCTCTGCTTTTCATCCATCCAGTAGTCCACCCATTCAGATTGTAATGATCCAGCTTTGATACCTTCTGCACTTTCCTTAGTCATATATTTTTGTTTTGGAGAAGGCAGATGGCTCATTGGCTTTTTATTTTTTTAAAGCCTTGGTAAAGGCTGGCTGTTCCTAATCTCTGTTTGGCTTTTTTTCCTTCATGTGTCAAGGAATATCTTCCAGAAGCACTTCCTCCATGAATTTCTTACTGACTGAGGTGAAGCTGACCTGCCTGTGGTTCCTCAGGTCATCCTTCCTGCCCTTTGGAATTCTGGGTATGAGATTTGTCTTTCTCCAGTTATAGGGGAGTTCCTCTAATCCCTATGACCTTTCAAAGATGTTAAAGAGCAGCCTTCAACAAATATCAGCTCCTTTAGGACCTCTGGATGCTTCCTATCTGGTACCATTTTTTTCTTCGGTGTAAAGCATATAATAATAGTTCAAAATTCTGTCGTTCACTTTTTCTTTCTTAAAAACAGTAAAACCATTTAAAGGAGCATGGTCAGAAATTTTTGAGTAGTTAGGTGTTTAAAGCTCTTTGATGTTTTGAAGAAGTTTCATGTTAGACTTCTTGGTAATTGCTAGTGTGGAAACCTTAATTATGGTTCCCTGAGTGTATTGTGTCTGGGCAAATGTTTCTGTAACTGCAGGCATTTGTGGCTGTGTTTGGTTCTGTGTCCCTTTCCCTCCCTTACACAGGTGCCAGTACTTGCAGAATCAGTGAGTTGAAGGTTCTGACAGCTTACCTCCCATTCCCTTTACTTCCCAACCTTGTTTCTTCTGATCAGGCTTTTAACTGACCCGCTTTACAACCCTCTGGCTCCATTTCATGTTGCGTAAGAAGCAGGAAGGTGAGACTGAGACAGCCCTGTCCTCAGTTACGTCAAATAGCTGTAGAATATCACACCATGTTCAGTTTGAAGAAGTTGAGAGGCAGTTTTTATTCCTGCAGCATTCTACTCTGAAGATCCACAAAACTACCTCTTAGGTGCTTGTAGCAGATGGGAGGGGCAATATTTTATTTATAGATAATCCGTAGTTTTGAGATGCAATTTTATCAGTAAGATTTATAAGAAAGTGATTATAAGGCAGGCTTGTTTTTAGTTTTCTGAATTGTAGTCCCATCCCTGTCCTGCTGCTAAATGGAGTTAATTTTTTGTTCTGCAGATAGTGACACAAAATGCTTGAATTCCACTTTCTAAAGTGCCATTATAGTAGAGGGAAGTGTGTTTGTTTAAAGTGGTTGTGGAGTAGGATCAGTGACACAACCTTGTTACTTATGTTTTCCTTGCTTTAGAAATAAAACCTGTGATTGAATTCTGATTACATAACTTTGTATTTTTAATTCAGGTTGGGAGGTGGCAATTATGTTTCTGCTTTTAAATGCTTTGAAGAAGATGTAAATTGACCTGTTTTCTTTACAGATGATTACATGATACTGATTTGTCTCCATCAATATGGAATCAGCTGATACTTAGTATAAGAAAATACTGAGTAATGTATTTCCTTCAATAAGCACCTTGCCTCGATATCTTTTAGGCTATATCACCAGGACTTGTGAACCAAATCTTAGTCAGAACTGAACATATGTGAGTGTGTGCATCTCCTGCTCCCCACTCTTCCCTTTTGCAGGGGTTTACCACTCAGGTCTTTTTGAGAACTCAGTTAACACTAGATGGTTTTAGTTTCTATGTATGTCAGCTCTGCAGTTCAAGGATAAGAGTGTGGCTTTGTGTGAGGTAACTGAATAACCTAGAATCAGCTTAGCTGCTGTAAGAAAACTTTGGTCTCCTTTATGGACTTTTTCCCCTTTGGACTTCAGTACAGAGACTAGAGACTTTGTTTATTTTATTTTGGAGCAGATATTGGCTAACTTTTATGAAACAGAATTTCAAAAGCGAAAGCTATTATTAGACTTCTGTTGTGAATGACTTCATCTTTCCAATATCCATGTGAAGATGGAGACAAAAGAGGCTATCCTGTTTCCTGGGAGTTTGACAGAGGGAGCTTGCGTAATATGGAAATGGGATTTCAGGAATGCAGCCATGACTTCTGACTACAGGAAAAGTTTATGATGTCTATTCCTAGAGGTGCTAGTAGTACCAGATTTGAAACTTCCTGGAGGACCAGGGCTGGAGAGGGACCTGCTGTGTTGTAAATGCCATTTCCTTTCTAATTCTGGGACCATTTCAGATCTTGCCTAAATGGATTATGTTTTATTTTAAAATGTTATATATTCCAGTGAGAAGGCTGTTATAACACCATGGCTCATTGCCAGCTAAACTTAAATAAACTTTCTTTTATTATTAACTTCTAGCTTAGTTTTTTCCTTCTCTTCCTGTTTTTTCTTTCCACTTCTTAAAACTTCAACTGCTTAGGTATTTAATTGTGAAGTTTTAAGGTGCTTGTAAGCAAACCTGATCCCCTTTTAATTCTGCTTCCCAGTAGTCCAGCAGCAGGCATTCAGTGCTTCTTCCTGAACTTTTCAGATAAACTTCCTTTTTGGCATGTGATACCCACTGTTGCCAGGATCCTGAGGCTCTCAGATAATCATACAAAATAGCCATACATGTGATTTGGCAAGAGCTGCAATTTCTGTCTCCAAGATGCAATGTTGACATGCAAATGCTGTGTAATCTTGAAAAGCTGTGTCCTCAAGGCCTGTTAGCTTCTTAAATCATGTTCTGTAGGCGTGCCTCTGCCAGATATGTGATTGAGTAATCTCTCTTGGGATTGCAACATGAGAAATTGCGTTGTCTTTTGTCTTGATGAGGTAGACAGTTCTGTATTAAATATGTAACCCACTCTATAGACAGCAGAAATTAATACAGCTTAATTATAAATTTCCTATGACACTTTTTTTGCTTTTTAAAATTTTATTATAGATCTTTGTTATTTTAAAATTATGATCTCTCTAAATGTATTTGAATTGATGATGTTCACTGAGCATTTAAAACCAAGAAACAACCCGAGTTGTTGAATTGACAAGTAATGGGCAGAAACTTTCCCTTAATACTGTAAAGCTAACAGAAAATCCGTGGAGCATGCTGATTCATATTGGCTCATGTGACAGAAGTTCTCTACTACTACTTTTTGTCCTAGCTCATTCTCATTATAGACAAGATTTTTAATTCCCACAGTGTTGTTTTGAGTGTGGTGGAATTTTGTCACGAAGTTTAGTTGCAGGCTGGCTGTTTAACACTGGAAAAGCATTAGGACATCTTTATTGTGTTGCAGGATTTGGTCCATAGGAAATCCTGGTTTACAGTCTGTCCTGAAGGCACTGTGCAAGTGACCTTTCAGATGAAAGCACTGTGCTGTGTCTCGGCACAGGAACGATTGGACACAACGTGGGTGATGAATAAGTGAAAGAACTGGATGCCATTAGATATCATATATGAATGTGTTGTAAAACTTAGTGGTTCTGACTTTTGTATGGACTGCTTAAATATTAAGTTGCAGAGCAGCTTTGGCTCTCTGTCCTACATTTTTTTCAGAGGCTTATGTTGGAAATTATTGTTTCTCAAAAGGAGAACATTTGCTACATGAGTTAGCAGTTTTGTCATTTAATTAGTTCTTTGTTCATGCTGTAAAAACAAGATTAAATTCTCCTTAATTTGTTAGACTTTGATTTGTATTCATCTCTTTCCCATTAGAAAAGTTTAAACTTTTCTTTTTTTTCCCTCTTTCTTTTTTAAGGTATTTGTTGGTGAGCTTCCTCAAGATTTTCTTCGCATTACCCCAACCCAGCAGCAACAGCAAATCCAGCTGGATGCCCAGGCAGCTCAGCAGCTACAGTATGGAGGAGCAATGGGTACAGTAGGAAGACTCAGTATTACTGTAGTACAGGTATAAATTATGCCATCTTTGTACAATTAAGTAATTTTAAATAATTAATGTCATTTTTAAAATTGGTGGACGCAAAAAATTTTGTGTTGGAATTTCAGTTACTGAATTACTTGTAAACGGGTAGTAATTCTTAAAAGTTCTGTAGCTTCTGTACATCAGCATTATATCCAATTTCATCGCTGCCTTGTGCAGCAATTTCCTGTAAAACTTGCTATTATAGCACATAATCAAATAAGCTCATGGTGTTTTTTGCAGTGAACAGGTTTCTCTGGAAACTTCTGTTCAGAGGCTTCCTGTACTTCCTGTACTTAATATTGGACAACATTAGTAATTTGGAGAATATTGTAGGGAATTGCAGTTCACTTATGTATTGTTCCCATCCTCCTCCTCAAAGCTCTTCTCCAGCCAGCTGGCCCAAAGCCTTACTGTCATGTATGTTGCTTTTCCTTTGTTGAACTTTGAGATTTCCTGTCTGTACACTTCTCTTAGCCTACCAGGGTCCTTCTGAATGGCAGTACAAAAGACAAGAGATACTCTTCTCTATCTGTCTAGGAATTTATGCAGGAATGCTATGGAATCTTGGCTGCATATTGAGACATGTGGCATTCTGGATAAGAGACTTGTTGTGTTATAGTTAATCTGTAAAACACGAAAATCTGGTTGAAGTGTAAATTCAATATTTAGGTATGTGTTGATAAAGTACATCAAACAGCATGCATTATAATTCTGTTACTAATAAACTGATGGAAGATCAGAAAAGGTTTATGGGGAGGTAATTTGCTGCCTTTTTTTTTTTTTGCAGATATATAGGGATGGTGGTGAGTTTGTTTAAGCACAGCTGATTATTGCTTTTTTTTTGATGAAGGTTTGATAAACTGTCTAATCCCATAAATCAAGAGTATAGATAGTGCTTAGTTGGGACACCAACTTTCTGACTTTTATTTTAAAGTCCACATTTATAAGAAACAGTTGGAGACTTTTTCACCAGCTCTGATGTATGAATTGATGAACCAGCATATTCCCTGAAGGAGAAAAGGGCTTTCCAAGCCTGAGGTGTGCAGGCTTTGTGATAAATGTTATGCAGTGCCTCAACTGTTGTGAGTTCTGTAAACATCCTGTGGGTGGGAGAGATGCCCTGGGGCACCATGGTTTGTCACTTGTCTTACTGTAAAAAGAACCATGGGCTGCTTAATACAGGTCAAAGAAACAGCACATCCAAAAAGCCCAACTGCTGCTTGAGCACAGCTGTGCAGCAGTACTAAGTGTTAGGTTCAGGACTGTCATCGTCTTGTTTTGTTCTAGTCTTCTGATGTTACAGCAAAAATACGCTGGATCTCTTCTGATTCTATACAGCATCTGTTTTTATAGTAATGTTAGGCCTTAAATTGTTCACTAAATTAGCTACTATTAAATGCACATGTTGAAATAAGTGCTTAATCCCTTTGGAACATATGATCTACTATGACTAGTTTACCTCAACTGAAGTGCTTTTGCAGGTTGTGCTTTTGGATTGTTTGATATTCTTGAAGGTACTGGACTTCTGTATTTCATCCTTTAAAAGAACTCAAGTGAAAGAGCACAGACTACCTATGACATTACATTTGTGATTTTATGTTGGAGATCAGATACCCAGGGAAAAATTGAACTTGTTGCAATGTCCTTGTAATCATGTATTTTGTGCTTTGGTATGAAGTAATTTATTTTAGCTACAGTGAAGTTGTGTATTTTCTGCCATAAATAGCTTAAAAAAGATGTTCCCGTTTCACGGTCTCCCAGACACTTAATGGTGTTACTGGTTTAAAGTAATTTTTGGTTTTTAGGTTTTAATAATTTTTATTAAACGTTTACTGTTTTAATCTGAGTGCCATTTTTCTTTATTTTTTAAACCCTTTTCTCTCTGTCACAGAATTTAATCTAGCCCTTGGTTCAATATTTGGTTCTTACTGTAATGGTAATTAACTTCTAAAGCTAATGTCAGTATTAGACACTTCCTGGGTTTCTTTTCTTTTCAGGCCAAATTGGCCAAGAATTACGGAATGACGCGCATGGATCCGTATTGTCGAATACGGCTGGGATACGCCGTGTATGAAACTCCAACAGCACACAATGGAGCCAAGAACCCCCGCTGGAACAAAGTTATTCAGTGCACCGTTCCCCCGGGTGTGGACTCCTTTTATCTAGAGATATTTGATGAGGTCAGAACTGCTATATATTTTTTCTACCCCTCCCCATTTCCAGTTTGGACTGAGGTTTGGGTGAAACCTTGCAAAAAATGATTGAGTTAGCACAGACAGTTCTTTAGCCGTGTTCTCTGGGAGATGACAAAACTTTTCCAAATTCCAAAAGCAGCAATTCACAAGGCTTTGCTCTTCCCCAGGAATGTTGGAACTGTTACTTTTCTTTGGTAGCTGATAAAGGGGCATTAGCAGGCTTGCCTGCAAAGAAGAGAAGCAAAAATCTCTGAGTGCTATTTAAGCTCCTCTTGTCTTAATGAAAATGCCCTGCAGCTTTATCTCCTTCACTGTCCTGGTTAAAAACAGCCTGTTGTTCAATGCTGTTTTACTTGTAACATTCTTTGGTGCTATTCTAACCTAGGAAAAGCTTGGAAGCTTTCCCAAGCTTGGAATTCCTGAAAATAAAACTGCCAGATACAGACCCTATGTAGTCACTAGGATTTATTAGGAGAAAGTAAGAGGCTACAGCTAAGGCTAAAGTCATGGTTTGCCCTTTTTTTGCTGCCTCTCTCGCTGTGTGTAATAAAGCATGACAGTGCAGCAGCTGTGTGGTCATTACACAGGCGAGGCTTTTGGATGATGCTTTGAGGGTTTAGCTGATTGGTTCAGGTGTCTGTTTCATTGCTGCAGCAGGGAGGCAGATCAGTACTTCTGTCTGCTGGAGTTCACAGCCTGTCATAGTAAACAGAAACTGTTCATGTAATGGACTCTGATGTGATGTCATGAGATTCACACAGCCTATGATGATGTTAGGATGTTGTATTGCTACAGTGTTCTACTTCAGGTTTTCAATTTCTTGCTATTAAATATCTGCAATCAATCTATAATCCCACTTAAAGTGTCCTTCATCTTTGTTGGAAAGAAGATGGCCAAAATATTTATTGACGCTTCAGTAGTTTCAAAGGGAATAAAATTAACCAAGTTAATAGCATAAAACTGAAGTGTTAGCCAAGGATAATTTTTTGTTTGGAGTTTGTTTCAGGACAATTCATTGGTAATACTTTTTAAATTATATTTCAGAGAGCCTTTTCAATGGATGACCGCATTGCTTGGACACACATTACAATTCCTGAGTCTCTGAAACAAGGAAATGTGGAGGATGAATGGTATAGCTTGAGTGGAAGGCAAGGTGATGACAAGGAAGGAATGATTAATCTGGTTATGTCATACACGGTAAGGCGAGTTTGGGGTGGGAAGGGAGAGAAGCTTCTTAAGTAGTGAGAGGGAGATACTTTAGACTGAAATACATCTCTTGTACTTTCTGTGCTTGTGTGCGTTGGCATTTAAAATAATTATACCTAACTCTGGGAATAGCAGTCAAAAATACTTGTAAAGACTTTAAATACTTTTGTGGTGAGGTGGCAAATAGGTATTTAGCTTGTTTTTCAATTAGCAAAATTGAGCTTGTTCCTGCTGTTGAGGAGTACACTGAGAGCAGGTAGCTGGGTGTACAGCTGCAGTGAGAGCTGCAGGTTGTGCCCTGTCTGGGGGACGTGGTGGGAGCCCCAGGCAAGGGACCATGACCTGGTGCTGGCCCTTGGCACCACAAAGGGCACAAGGACCTGTGGCTCTGGCCAGGGGACAGGACACTGGGATGTAACACGAGCTGATGAGTCAGCAGGAAGACTCCAGACTGTCTGGATGCACAGACTGTGAGAGTGTAAAATTCCTTTTTTGAGGGTCCCTCCCTAGAGGCACCAGTTCAAGCTGTTTCTGCATTACTGCACCATTATTAAATTATTTTAGGGATCCAGATGTCTGAGACAATGCTGTGGGAAACCCAGGGCTGAGCTGGTAAGGAAACCCTGTCTGACTGTGAGTGTGGGGTGTGCAGGGAGCCAAGAGGGGCACACATGTGGTCACTGGAACCACCCACTGCAAAGAGGCCTGAGTCCCAGCAGTTACAGACTGGAGTGGGNGCACAGACTGTGAGAGTGTAAAATTCCTTTTTTGAGGGTCCCTCCCTAGAGGCACCAGTTCAAGCTGTTTCTGCATTACTGCACCATTATTAAATTATTTTAGGGATCCAGATGTCTGAGACAATGCTGTGGGAAACCCAGGGCTGAGCTGGTAAGGAAACCCTGTCTGACTGTGAGTGTGGGGTGTGCAGGGAGCCAAGAGGGGCACACATGTGGTCACTGGAACCACCCACTGCAAAGAGGCCTGAGTCCCAGCAGTTACAGACTGGAGTGGGTGCCAGAGTGGCTCCTGGATGGTCAGGCAGGAAAGTTTCCTTAACACTGTGCTACTATTTGTATAAAAAAGAAATCCTCAGCTAAATGATCCATTGTCATTTCTAATTTAATAATAATTTTTAAAAGGCTTTGTGGAATCTAAAAATAACTTTTCCCCCTTAAATCTTTAAAAATTCATGTCAGTTGAAAAGCAGAATCATGAAAACTCTTCTCTGTCTTAGGTGTTTCTTGGGTAGTTCAAATGCTCTTTCAGATGACATTGTTTTTCACTTCCTTTCTTGTTCATTTGGTGCTACTGGTCATGAACTGCAGACTTTCACTGGTTTGTTTAGCAGCTCCTGGAGCGTTCTCACCTGTCACCTTTGTTTCAAGTAGCTTTGGATAATGTGTAGCACGTGCAGCCCTGAATGCTTCCTACTGCACCTGTGTATCATCAGAAGTTCCAAGCAGCTGTTGAGGGCACACTTGGGAACAGATATTCTCTGCTGTTTGAAATTCACATTCTGTCCCAGATCTGAACAGTTGTTTCATTACCCCAGGGAGAAAAGAGTTTATAATTAACCTTGAAGACTGTCTCCCTGTGAATGTACTGTTCATACTATTCAATATTTTCAAGGATCAAACTGAACTGAAATGTAACTGAAGTTACTGTGATAATAAAAGGGAATGGAGTTAATTTGATATTTTGTTTAAAGCACTGTTTTGCCTCAAAAAGAATTGATTTAAACTAAAATTTGGTTCAAGGAGCAGTGTACTACTTTTAAAAATAAAAAAGAATAAAAATCAGATTTTGTCTAATATTTAATTGATGTTGAGTATGTTGTATATTCATTTCACAAGACTAAGGCATGAAAGCTGATTAAACCTGTATTTTAAAATAATGGATTTTGATGCATCACACTTGCAAAAGGCGAGTTTGACATGATGTATTTTTATTGATTTACAGGCAAATTAATTGCCATTTGAAAGATGGTAGTGGTAGTTCAGTTAGTTTGTAGAGATTTTGCTTAATATAGATTAGCACTCAGCATACTCATATTGTACTATTGAACCTTGATTTGCAATGTGATGACTTGTTTGCAAACACTTAATTGCTGGAATTTTTTGACTGTTTCCTGAGTTGTTCTAATCCGTGCCTTTTTCTATCAAGTCTTTGCCAGCTGCCATGATGATGCAGCCTCAGCCAGTGGTCCTGATGCCTACTGTATATCAGCAAGGAGTTGGATATGTGCCTATAGCAGGTATGTTTGCTCTCCTTGAAGACTATGAACCTTCCAGGTGAAGGGTGTTGCAGAAATAAATACCATATTACTCCTGTTTTTTCAAAATGTAAAGGAAGCTATAAACTATTTTTCCTTAACCACTTTTCCCATGGTACAGTTTCATGAGAAGAGGGAACAGATTAAATATAGTTCTGCCTTCAGTCTTGCACTCTGTTGAATAGAGCTGCATGAGTTTGATTAAATGGATTAAAATGTCCATCAAGTTGTGAAGGCTTCTCTTTTTGAGTATTTATTTTATACTTTGGTCAGGTCACTGAGTAGCTGTCTAGCAGGCTGCACTTTTAAGTTGTGCTTACTTAAATAGTGTCAAGTCGTGTCTGAAGCTGTTTGCACTTGAGAAACTGCCCCAAATGTACTGTGCTGTCAGAATTGCAGCTTCTGTAGCCTACAACAGGATTAATTTTTCTGTGGTCTTTGAAGATGCTTTGTTGGAAGGAAACTCGCTACATGGCATGTGAAGTATTCACAGCTCAGTGAATGAAAAATGTTAGGGAGTTCGGAGATAGCTCTTTTGATGTATTTGCATAAACTACAGCAGGTATTGTCAGTGCTTTTGGTTGTTTCGAAGAGAGTTTTGGATTTATAGAGAAAGATGTGTTAACTTACACTTTGTTATTTATCTGTCAAAGATGAAAAGTTTAAAGTATGTAAATAAGTTTGAATTTGTCCTACTTAGGGAACTGATAAGTTCAGTTGAGTTTGTGTTTCACTTACAGCTGTTAAAACCCCCGGTTTATTCTATGGCTATCTATGCAGTAGTGTGTGTACTTTTCAGAGAATATAAAAGATAAATTCACATACCTTTAACTTCTTTACGTGCAAGTTTATGAATGAATGATAGTGTGTGTGGAACATAATTGAAGCGCTAAGGGATGACACAACGGATACGTGTATTTTATTTTTCTTTTGTAAGACTAGGAGGTGATTGAATTTAAAATCCACATTCGCTGTGGTCTTTAAAAACAAACCACATCAACAGAAGACTGGATATGTAAGTTAGGAATCATACCTCCTGTTTCATTTTTACAGAGTCAAGTTAGAGCAAAATATGGAAAAGTTGGGCTGCATGCTTTATTCCCTGATGAAAACATGCAGTTTGCTTTATTTTAAGTGCTTGTGGTTTTTTATCTCTGTAGCTTAATTGTCAGATTTTAGGTCTTGGCAGTGAAGTGCTTTGAACCAGAGTGTACATTCCGAAGAGTGATTCTGTTGTGGTAAACCAGACTTTCTGTAGTGAACTTCAAACGCAGTCATCTTTTTATAGTTAAAAGATCTGATAGAAAGTGCTAGCAAAGTTCTTGAATAAATAAGAATGAAAATATTCATATTACAAAATTTCTATGCTAGAATATGAACAGAAGAAATTAAGCAGAGACTAATTAAAATAATTGAAACTAGACATAGAACTGAACTGATAAAACTGATAGAAGGCCTTCAGACTTGCTATTCAAGTACTGGATCTTCAAATCGTGATGTTCTGTAAATTATTTTGAGAATATTTTCTATTTGGACAAGTGAAGAAATAACTAATAATTTGCAAATGTTAGTAATGTTTGACATTTTGGCAGCTAAGAATTTGGGATCTATATGATGGAGCATTGTCCTTCTACCAATATCCAGCATGTTTGTTTTAATTGCTGCTGTATTACTGTTCTGTATTCAAAATTCTTCCTGCATCTGTGACTTGTATTTTTAAAGCATTGCAGAGTTCCCCCCCTGGATTTGAACTCTTCTTTTGTTCTGGGAAACCTTGAGTGTACTTCCTTGACTTAATAAATGCCAAACTTTTTACAAACCACCTTTGACCTACATTTGGTATTTTTTACTCTTTTTAAATATTACTGTGCTTTTTGTGTTTGCTGTTCTAGAATTTCTGTGGACATCATCAAAATTTCCCAAAGCACTGTGAGTTCTAAAGCTTTGACTTACTCACTAATCAGTGACCCATTCATAATAATTAGATGGATGTTTAAGTTTGGAGTTGGAAAGTGACTTGGCTGCAGAATACTTCTGCTGTTTCATATATTTAATAGCTCAATAAAAGTAATTTCAAATTATTAAAGGAAACAATAGTGCATCTTAGGAGATGTCTTGGAGTTTTTTGAAATACATTCTGTATACTGAACTAGGTGGTCCTTCTGAATTCTGTAAACCCTTTCAGAAAGGTGCATGCAAGATGCTGGCCTTACTTGCTCAACTGACCTGTTTGTGTCTTCTGGGCCCACTTGGTTTGCAGATTTCCTTTGTAACACTCCAGTGTTTGCTCTCTTCCATTTGAGACTGCTTCAGGAAGGGTAATGGACATCAGTATACTCCTGCTTTGCTTATTTTTAGTTCAGGTTTTTTATCCGTGCAGCTAAATTCATGTAGTTAGTAAACAAACTCTGCTTTTTCTTCTGAAGAGTGGAAGAGTATGATTGAATAGTTTTTTATATTTGAAATGAAGAAGATTCTGCTGTAGAAGACTGTCAGAGTCCAAGCCTCATCTCTGATGGAAATAGAGTGGGTGGACTAGAATGCTTATCCACGCAATTTTAACAGTTACTTGTTAACTGTCCAAAATAACTGTGCTTTAAAGAGAGATGGTCAAATTTAGGTGTGTCACAGAAAAACAGCTTGGCCTTTGTAACAAAAAACTTTTGTTCAAAACTAACTTTCTCATTAACTAGCCTTCTAATTCATGCTGAAGTAGCTAATTACTCTCACACTCTGTCATACAAGCTGGGGTAAACAGTAGAAACAAGCAGGTAGCCACTGTGGTAAGCAGCTGAATGCAAGTAATGCTCATTTCCTCACATTCAGTGGTAGATGGGGCTATGTTGAGAACGGAAGTGGCCATACTATGTTCTTGCACCATGGTAATTAATTGCAAAATTTTTTAAATTGAAGACTTCTGACAACAGCACTAGCTTTTGCTTACAAGCTATAGCTGCCATAGTTGATGTATCTATGGATTGGGTATGCAAAAATTAGAACTTGTGAACCCTGTTGTTATTTTCATAGAAGATGAGTTTATCTACCACCTCTTCCTGTTTTTTTTTTTTTTCCTGAAGATTACCTAATTTTAACTGTAGAATATTTTGATATAGTGGTGCTTGCAGTGTCTTCTTGTAGTGAAGCGTACCAGAGACAGTGGGCTAAAAAATGTTAGTTCAATAAGCAAACTATATTTCTTACAAGCTAAATATTCATGGGACAACTAGAAAACTTACTTTTACTTATTTTATAAACTCCCATGTTAAAAGTATGTTAAAAACCTGTGTGGTTTTGGGTCCTGCCAGAGTCAGGAATATCACTTTTCATTGAGGCAAGGTTGTGTGTGTATGTACATTGTTCCTTCAGGTGTCCTTATTGAGAATCATGGGTTAGCTTGTGATGTTCCTGGTATTTGTTCAGAAAACCATGGATGTATATTGTCCTTTGTGGTCTGTAAAATATAATCCTTGCTGCAAATACCTGGTGGCTTACTTATTTTGGCAACATTTCTCCTGATTGTTTCTTCTGCATAAACAACACATTTAGGAAATTTGTTCAGGGTGCTGAAGCAAATTAGTTGAGAGACTGGATCCTAGAAGCATTTAGATTTTTAGTATTAGGTAGTTTAGGTTTTGCTCAACTGCCTCATTTTATCCAGCTTTCACCTTTGGAAGGTAAATAATTAATATCCTTTTAAAAATAGATTAATATTTCTTTCCCATGTCTTATTCCTTTCCCCTTGTCCCTTCATTTTCACCTGTCTTTAGGGCTTGAGTACTTTGCTCTGGGTAAGTTTCCAAGCTCTTTTCTCACTCCCATCCTCATTGACTCAAGAGTCTTTGCATGAACTCACCTAAACGGCTTTATTTGTTACAGCAGACTGTATAACAAGGTATTGCCACTTGGCTGTCACAGTAGAACAATTTAATGTATCTTCTGCAAATTATTACAGCCTCTCTAACCGGTTGGAAAGTCTTCAAATGCATCTACTCAGCTCTGAGCTATAATGGTTAAACTGATTGCTAATAACAGTGTTGATGGATATAATGTGATGTTGCAATATTCTTCTGAAGCTGTTGTATGTCAGTGAGCTACACTAGGTGATAGTATTGATTTCCTAGAAGAGAAACATAATTCTTGCAGTTGTTCAGCTACTGCAAGATCAGTGGAGACGCGGATAATGTCACAATTTTTGGTAAACTTAAAAGCTAAAAACTGAGTTTTGCAATGACACTTGAGAAGACAACCTGCTAATTGTCTTAGTGTTAATTTCCTTAGTTTATCTTCAAATAAGCTTTCTTTTTGAAAAGTGACGCTTTTTTCATCAGTGCATATTTTTCATGCACTTCTGTTTTAGATCCATGTCAAGTTAAGTACCTGTCTAGAACTCTAAAGGCAAATCATGTTGCAGGAAATCAATTTTCCTTCATTTTAGACTTCCTTTACTGTGCTACTTTTGATTTTACATTGTGCAAAGAAAGATGCTGTGACGCCGCTAGCTTTG
Organism: Phainopepla nitens; assembly: GCA_013400175.1. Lineage (NCBI taxonomy): Eukaryota > Metazoa > Chordata > Aves > Passeriformes > Bombycillidae > Phainopepla > Phainopepla nitens. Next base: position 71,563 of record VXBQ01000656.1, on the reverse strand, counting down.
ATAAAAGCATTGGTCTTCAATCAGATACATTCAGAAAATTTTAGAATGACTTCTTGTGAGATATGATGTCATTTCTTGATGCCCTGAATTTCAGAAAGATGCTGTAGATAAAACTGTTGTGGTTGTCACAACATATTTGGTTTATTCAGAGCAGTGGAATTTTAGCATTTTTCTGTTGTTTCATACACTTAATTTTTCTAGTAGTTTCCAAAGAAGCAACATTTAAAAAAATGAGATGGTGTGCATATTTTAGTAGTGAGTTTTTTCCTGGAGCAAATATTAAGACCTGTTTTGTTTTTTATAAAAGCATTACCAATTTCTTCATTTAAATGAAAGAATCATGTTGAGAACGTTCCTGAGTTTACTCTGAAAGAGTTTGTGCATGAGACAATGATAATGATAGACAAGGAGAATGATAATGAGCTAAGAAATTAAACATAGGGCACTTGACTGAAAAAGAAAATAAAATTACAAGTGTGTAATGCCTTGTATGCAGTTGGAAAAAGTTTACCCTATTAATTCTGCTTTGATGCTTTCATTGCTGCTTGTAGCAATTGACTTGCTATTGTTTCATGTATTGGAATGTCACTGCTTATGCCAGCATGTTTGCCATTGCCATTTCACTGAATTGGAAAACAGTGCTCCATTCTTCTGATTTATAACATGTAACTAATATCTGAGAGTAACACAGGAGTCCAAAATGTCTCTGATAGTGGATTCTTACATTGTTTAGTTCCAGTTTTCACCTGTCAGTGATACAAGGTTTTTTAACTTAGAGCAGCTTTTTACAGAACATTGATATTTTGGAAGCTTATTGTAATTTTCTCTAATGTCTGCATATATGTGTCTGTTTGCTAAATTTCAGTGCATAGTTCTTCAAGTTTATGCTTAAGCCTTACTTACCATTTGTAAATCAGAAATTATGGATGCTTTTAGCCTGAGTGCGGAAAAACCCAAAGTACTCTTAAATTGGTATTTGTATAGCTTGAATATTGAATTTCATGAAAAGTAAACATTCATCATGGAGATATTTATTAAAAATGTATGATACTAACTCCATTTGTGTGCAGTCTAGTTGTAGACAGCATAAGCTAAAACTATAAGGGCTAAGAAAATGGTTTTTTAAATCCTTGGTGAGAAACAATACAGTCAAGAAATTTCTTATGTCTTAAATTGATTATTTATATTGGAAATGCTTTTTGAGTACTGCCTGTCCAGATGTCTGGCTTCACAATTACCTATTTCTGATGAAAGCAGTAAGGAAAACTGTGTTACAGTTTTGATTTTGGTACCGTTAAGACTCTGAAAGAGTATTGGTAAGCTGTAGTATGCTGTGGTACTTGAGAAAAGAGCCTAATGTTTAATTTGGATTAATACTTTAAACTGACCTCCTGTATGGACAATTCATACACTGTTTAGTCTGATTGTTGGATAATCTTAGGGTGTTGATGACTTAGTAAAAAATACTGGGAAGTATATATTAGAAGTAAAACATAACTTCTATTGCTCAGTTCTTTCAGGTACTTTGCAACTTTACTTTTTTGAGGCCACCCATCTTCTTAAGCCCCTTTCAAATGTGTGAGGAATGAGTTGAGGTTTCTTGAAGCTCTAGAAGAGGCAGTGCAAAATGCTGCTGGGTAATTGGGTGAAGTGTATTTGCAGTGTTGCTGAGGGCTGCACAATGGTTTGCCTCCGGAGTGTCTGATAGGCCGTGTATTCAAACAGTAACAGACGGAATTCCAGGGACCGTGGTCCAAAGGCCATAAAAAACTGTGGAGCCAAGATTTAGGGTGGTGGTGGCAGATACCTGTGGTAGAGGTGTGATGCAGATGGTTGGGCAGAAATGTGTGCAGTGTGCAGGTAGCAAATTTATGAGATTATGACTCAGTATATGAGCCTTTTTGAGTAGATGCAGCCTGTGTGTTAAACTTAAAGCTTCTAGGTTCTGTTTTTTTTTTTCCCCCTAAGAAACTTAAAATGCTTAAAAGGGGAATTTTAAAATCAAAATTGGAGAGCATAGATAAATAGGGAGGTGTTTACAAATCAGTAATGAATCCCATCAGATAGGACAGGGGTCCAAGTTGAGGAAAGAAATACTATAGGGTATATCAAGTCCTGGGTGCAGTGCTCACAGTCAGACTAATGTTCACTTAGAGTACCTGTCAGACAGGGTTGATGTTTAGCTCATCCAACCTTGAATGTGGGTTATGATATAGCATTTTCATGCTGACAGAAAAAACAAGTCTCTGGGATGCTAAAACATTTGTACATGTTAAAGTGAGTATAGATGTTTCTGACTAAATAGTTAGCGTGAAGAAAGTATTGAAGAGACAAGGTAAGTATTGAAACTGCTCTTTCCTCTTTCTTTATATGTTAGGTCTGTGTAGAAGTAGTATAATATAATTGCATTATTTTCAATCACATCAGTACTTCAGTCATGCTAAGAGAGATGAGGCTGCAAAGAGGCACTCTTGAAAATTATATTGGTTATACATATGCTTTGTTGTTGCTTACGATTATTGAGCAGTTAGAACTCAGTAGAAGGGAAGCAACTTCTGATCTACTGCTGAATAATACATGAAACCTAGTTCTCAAAAAGAGCTCTTATTTTGGAGATGTACAATGGTGATGATGCAAATAGTTCACCCTTTAACTTAGAAGTAATTAAGGTTCAAAGAAAATGTGTGCCAAATTAAAAAAACCCAAAACCAACACTCAGGGAGTCCTAAGAGGTGTGAAGTAAAGCAGTAAAGTATGTTTCTGACAAAAATTGGGAGATCTCCCATATATGGGAATGTGAAAGTATTAAATTGTTAAGTCTAAACTGGTTATGAGGTTGAGTAACAAGGCTTTTGGAAATCAAATGTGTAAAAGAAGCAGAAAACCTATCATGAATATAATTAAATAATAATAAAGATATAAGTATGTAAGGTAGCTCAGGAAAACCTAGTTGGAATGTGAGACCATAACAGGTGAAGGAGGTCGTGCTTTCAGACGACTGGAGGATAGCAAAGTGAAGTTTCTATTATGCACATTTTCAAAGTAGCCGTGTTCTCTATTGTATAGAATGGTTAAAACCCAGGAAGACTAAAATGAACTGGTTTAAACCATACATGTGCTTAGGTAAACTTTAAGAGGAGGTGACATGGTTGTGTAGGAAAAGCCTGTATGTTAAAATCCGTAGGTATTTGAGTACATAACAAAGAAAGGTGTGGTCTGTGTATATCACCTTCTCAACTGCATTTGGAAAATGCTATTTCCTAAGCATTCTTTCTGTCATATGATATTCTGATACAATAAAGGTAATCTTGTGGTTTAATATTTATTTTTAAAAGCTGATGAACAAATAAAAATAGGTGATTATTCATCTAATGAAAGGAGTTGAACCTGATGCACCTCCTTTGGTGAGGTGCATCAGATTTCTTAAAAAAATGAGAGAACTAAGACAGTTTGTTAAAACAACAACTCTCAGCAGTTTTCTAAGCCTCTCTGCTGCAGATAGCAGAAGGATCTCATTGTTAATAAAAGGGAAATAAAATTATATATTAAGTCTGGTGTTAAAGTATATGTAAAGAATAATCTCAACTAATACTTTTTTGGTTACAGTTTCTCAATTTGGTCATTACTGTGCATGAATGTCTTTGAATTACTGTAGACTACTCTATAAAAATATCAGGTGAATAGTCTTCAAAACAGTGTATAAAATGCTTGAATGCAAGTAGAGAACCAATACTAGAACTTGTTTCTGTCTAGCTGCAGGTAGTTCTCCTTGCCCTACCTTAGAAATTCTACAGGAGAACTGCAGCAGCTAACACATAAAGGAATTGGGGCTAAGATAATCAAGGATCTGAAACTACATCGAGAAGTGAAATACACAATTTTCAGAAGAGATAACAAAAGACTGTACAAAATACGTACTGTTACCTCTTTTCAGTTTTATACTAAACAAAAGGTAGTGTTTTCAGCAATGGTTCTATGCTGAGTGATAAAAGTTCTTATGTGATAAAAAAGGGATTTTGTCTAGTAATTTCTTTTAACAGAAATAGGAAAACTCATTTTCTAAAACTCTGTAAACTGCCAGTGCTTTATTTTACATGGATATACAAGAAGTTAATGAAAAATGACAGGTGGGATGAATTTTGTCTTTTGGAAGAGAAATGAGCAAAACATTGTGTGCCCCTAGAGGTGTTACTCTTTTGCCACGTATTGACTTTGCAGGCTGGATGGAACTTCAGCCAGGAAAAATGTCTACTAAAAATGGCTTATTTTTGCAGTCTGCTAGTGGACCAAAGTACTTTGCTTTCCTTTGAATACGCTGGCGATTGCATTAATTGTTTTTCTAAATATCAGCTTCGTATATTGCTGGTGTAAGACTGTTTTTTTCATCACGACATAAATACACTGGGAACTAAAATATGAGGTGGGGAAAACCAGCCACACCTTTCTGTGATGAGCTTAGTGTTTGGTTAGTGAATTATGTGTCAACTTGTTTAATACAAGTTGTACCTAATTTTGAACAGTACCTGTTGTCATACGTTAGTTTATAACTTCTGGAATATAACCTTGGGGAGAGAACCTGTTACAGAAAAATATTTTCCAGTTGCAACAGTGTAGGTATAATCTCTGCAATCTTCTTCCTCCTCTGGAGTGCATGTTAAAATAAATAAATGCTGAAGTTGGTGGGTTGGGAGCTGCTTTCGTCTTCAAAATCACCAGAGTTTTTTTGTTGTGGGTTTGTTTTTTTTTTTTTTTTTTTCTTTCCCCCCCACTCATGTCTGTTTTGTGGCTTTCTTTTTTCTGTTTCTAACCTGTAGGGATGCCTGCAGTCTGTAATCCAGGCATGGTACCGGTGGCAATACCACCTCCTGCGGTCAACCCTCAGCACCTGTATAATGAAGAGGACCTGAAATCTATCCAGGACATGTTTCCCAACATGGACAGGGAAGTAATCCGCTCAGTGCTAGAAGCTCAGAGGGGGAACAAGGATGCAGCTATCAACTCCTTACTTCAGATGGCTGAAGAATCATAGATGCCCACTTCCTGCTTAGTCCCTGTCCTCGATGCCACTTATTTTTACTTGCCAAGCCAGGGATTTAGCTAGAGGAAGAATTTCCCAACAGCTTTCTGTTAGTGCATTGTGTGTGACAGATTATACCCCTTTTCTCCTTGGACAGTTGGATCTTTCTTTCTTTCTTTCTCAGTCTGTACATACTCAGTTAAGCTTATGTCCTACAATGGAGCAGTGAAGCATATTTACTATCAGCTGTGCCCTGTGTGGCTATATTCTGATGGGATGGGGAATAGTGCTGCTTTGTTTCTTTCTCTCCCTATTTTCATAAATTTGCTCTTACAAAGTAACTCTATGCAGTACAAGATTTACTAGTGTCCATTAGATTGGGAAAAAAAAATCTTTCCATGGAAGGTTTGCTGTTTAAACACAACTGCTTTGTTAAAAGTACTTAGGTTTCAGCAAGCAGCCTATTTTTGCCAGAAATTAAAGGAGAGACCCTTTCTTATCCTGTGGTGTTTAGTTATTACTGTGATATATTCACACCTTTTAGATGGAGGATTTTTAATTTAATAAGCAAAATTTCTTAGGTTGTGCTGTTTTGTAATGGGCATCTTCTATTCAATCTAGTCATTGGGCACCAAAGCAATATATTTTCTCGTGTGCATTTGGGGCTTTGTCCTCCCACGTAGTATTGTTATGTATCTGCAAAATCTTAGGAGGTAACTTTTAGCTCATACAGTATGTATTGCTGTAGCAGAGAATAGGACTCAGCCCTAATGTACTCCCATAGTTAATTGCACTCTGACTACTACTTCTGCATTCCCATGGCTATTTCAAAGGATAAGTGCAGAAGAAAAGATACTTATACCTGGAAAGTGATTGAAGCCGTAAAGAATTATTTAAGATGTTGTCTTACATTAAAAAAGCAGATATCTATGATCTGATTATAAAGCTTCTCTCTTTAGACCTATGTTTCAGCAAAGTTACTGCTTTACATTAGTGGGAAAATGATTGTATTTTTTCCTGTAATAAGAAATAAGCACGAAAAGTAGCTTCAGGGTCTTAGACTGGCATTTTGAATTGCTCAGTGACTTGTTAGACTGCAGCTGTTGTAGTCAGTTTATTATTATTTGATGAAGATGGAAATAAAATTCTTTAAGAGACAATTTAGCGTATCTGAGTTACAGCCTGATCCTCAGAGGAGGTGTTTGTATTTATTGTTAGTGTAATTTTTTCAAGTAAGAGTTGATTTTGGAGCTGCAGAATCATTCAGTCATGCACCAGTTACACCTGTTGGATGAATTTCTGCGGTGTCTGTTCTTGTAAAGTAATGCACTTTAAATAGTATGCACCAATTTATTTTTCCAGTGATGTGCAATGTTGCTGTTTTTTCTCTTTAATGTTTGATTTCAAATACTTTCTACAATAGCCATAGACCTTTATATTTTCAAGAGTTGAAGTGAATGTACACTTGAAATCTAGGCTCGAGTGATTCATGAGAACATTAAAGCCAGGTTTGGAATAGGGAATGATGACCCTTATTCTCTTCTTCCCTATACTTTATTTCATGTCCTGTGCTTAAAATATTTTATTATCTGATGGAAAGCTAATTTTATCCCCTCTCCCCCAACCTACATTCAAGTAGCCTTTAGGTAGCATGGGCAGTAAAGCATAAATATTTATTTTTTTTAATCACTGAAAGTAATACTGAAACGTCTAAAATACAGCACCAAAAATCATCCCAGTTTCTGACTTTTTAAAGCTGTCTTTTCTTAATGTACAGCTTTAAGTTTTGTTATGAATCCCTTAACATCTTAAATTTCCCATTGAAAGCATAAGTGTCTTTAAACATCCTCCAAGTGGATTTTGAATCATGAAATTCAGGGCTATAGTTCTGTGTGCTGTAGTTTTAGAATTGCCACACTTTTGTTTTCTGAAGTTAAATGGGTATTCTTCAAGAAACTAGTCTTGCCCCTTCCCTACAATCATGGTAAATTTTGTGATTGAGTAGGTGTAGAGGCATTTGGTCTTTATAGCACAGTGTTTTGTGACAACATGACCCAAAAGGATGACTGCTGGTAATGATTTAATGCTTAGATACCTCCAGGAAGAGTCCTGTGCTCTTAACTTTTACACAGATAGCATGAATTGCTAGGGATGGAACAATTCAGGGAAAATGTACATATTTAAATTTTTATATTAAAACAGTGGGATTCATAATACAGCTTTTCATAAAAGCAAGTGGTCATGGTTCAACTTAATGGCTGGTAAATTATACTGCATCCTATTACAGCTCCATTTCAAGCACAGAACAAAACCACCTTTTAGTCCTAACTGCCTGGAGGGGTAAGTGCAAAAGTTAAGCTAGCCAGATTTATTCATAAACTGGGCTCTGGCCCTCTGAGGGAGACTCTTGTTCTTAGATATATTTTTAGTGTATATTTTTTTTCCTAGGCAAATGTTACGCAAAACAGGGTACAAGTATGGGTTGAAAATAGGATATGTCGGAGCAGTATGGCCAGTAGACGGATTTCACTATCTTACACTATACTTAAATATTGTTCTGTGGATTTTTTTGTCTTTAATTAAGCATTAGAGATGAAACTCTTACATCAATATGTGCTACTTTCTCTTGTTAAAAGGAAAAAAATCATCAGCCTACTCAGCTTTTCAGCATACATATCCTTCCAGTTAAGCTGTTTGTTGTTGGGTTTGAATTGGAGAGAGATGAAAAAAGGCAGGGAATTTTTTTATTTTAGGGTCTGTGAAATTGAGGTATTGGAACTGAAAGTCTGGTATTTTATTTAAAACAAAAAAACGTCGGTCATGAATGCTAATGGAGTAATACTATGTTTGATGCTGCTCCTCTGCTCAACAGCTTCCAGCAGCTTGGAGCCAAAGCCAGCTATGTAAGACAGGCATCTGCTAAAAGTTAGTGCTCTCAGTATAGTTTGAGTCCTGCCAAGAGCCTCAGCTTGCTAAAGGTAGGAACTTTTTTGTATAGCTAGATCCTTGCAACTTCTCTACTGCTCTTTGCATCTGCTGATGGTACTGAATGGGTTTTTTCCCCCCTTATTAAGGTTATTGCCTGTTTGATATGTAATACCCTACAGAGGATGTTTTTTGCTGTAATTATTCTGAAGACATTGTTTCTCTGTATTGAGGTCCAGTATCCAAATATGTTTCTTGCACTCTGAAGTACATTAACTTTTTCATTCTAATTTAATAAATGTATCATCTGAATGAAAGTGTATTATGTCTGTGTTGGAGAGCACCACAGTGTGAGTCTTTGTCTATAGACCAATCTAAAATTCAGGTATTGATTATCGTCTTTTATTCAGTGTTGAACATTGGTTGGCAAATTACATTTGTTCTTAATGTGACTGTCTGGTGGGAACAAGTAACAGTAAATGCTCAAAAGTACTTTGAGGATTCCTCTACAGGTAGGTGCTTCTTTCTGACTCTTCTAGGGGCTACTTTTTCAAGGAAATATTCTGGTGTTGCCGGTCTGGAGGACAGAAGAAGGCAGTAATGAGGCTGTGTTTTTTGAAGGACAGCATTGGAGGGCAAGGGAGGAGGGAAGAACTGCATGTGGGTATGGAGGGAAAGCTGCAGTGTGAAGGATTGAGGACTCTGGAAGAGAATGGTGTCCAAGTGAAGAGTTGTGAAATGGACTGTGTGTGCTGTTCCAGCTACAAAAAGAGCTGGCTTTATCTGCTAATATATGATAAATGAATTTGAAAGATTTGGTTTGCATAGCATCTCTTCCTAGTACAGTGATGGCAAAGGCCCTCTTTCTCACGTAACAGCATCACCATGCTCAGTGATAGTTGTGATTTTTAACCAACTGTTAGTCTGAAGTATTACTGTGTTATCAAGCTAACATTTTGGGGTGTACTGTCCATTCTTAGTGTGCTTTTTTTTCTAATCAAGAGGGGTTTTTTTTTAACAAATGATAGTTGAGAGGAATCTTTTGCAGCTGATTTTTCTTTATTTCCTTAATGTATTGAGTACCTACCATGAAATAAAACTGTTTAAATTGTGCTTTTTTCTAGGCCTTGAGTATCACTTTCTATCAATTTATCTTCAGAGGTTACAGTTTGCTTTCACATTTCTCCATTTTGCTGTGAGAGATGGGAAGAGTGAAAATTAGTTTACTTTAAACAAATGTTGGTGTTCTTCTGGCTGCTGATGCATCTGTTTAGCATTTTGTATTTTTATTAGCTTTTTCATGTCAGTGTTAATCAGTGATGTTGTGTGGGTGTATAAAGAGAAATAAGTGTATTTTGAATTATTAAAACATTTCAGAATGTCATTGTGAGCAAGGCCTCTAGGAGAAATGTAAATACATGTTTTCTTAGAATAAGAAGGAAAAATGAAAACCCGTATTAGCAGTCTTCTCTGCAGTTTTGAGTTGTAACATGCTGAAGACTTGAGCTTTCTCTTCTGGATCCTCAGGAAGCTTAGTCAGAAACCCAGGTTGATCTATTTTTATGCAGCAATATATTTTAGAAGTATTTTCTTTACTACCTTACCAAAAAGCATTATTAATTTTGTAAGAACAAATAGACTGTATTGGGTTATACCATAACTTGTGAAGGAAAATTTGCATATAGACGGGAAAAGTGAATTTATGGAAAGTAAATAGATTGAAAATTATCTAAGCTGCATCTGTGTTTCCATGCATGAGAGAACTATGAAGTATTACTATTTGAAGTATTCAGAGTTCACTTAGAACTTGTTTTTAAAACATTTCAGTGTACGAGAAAGGAACAACTTTTATAAGTTTAATGTATTTACCATTGAAAGACAGTGAAAGATGATTCAATTTATTTTAAAATTACCTCAATTATAAAATAACCCCAGTGAATGAAAAAGTACACTTTCCATGTTTCTGCTGTCCATGTTTCTTTATGGATTATCAGGAACTTAACACTCACAGGACAATTTTTTTCTGCTTTAAATTTGTTACCTCTGTAATAGTCATCGGTTTAATGTGGAGTATTCGAGTTGATTTAAAATGCTTAAATCTATTTGTAAAATTATTCTTTAAGTAGTTAAAAAGAGTACATAATGGGGGGAAATGTTATGAACTCCTGCCGTGTACAGCTGGGTCACTCCTCTGTGACTATCCCACCTTCCCAGGTGCCCTTGTTTAATAGGCTCTGGAAGTGGAAACCAGTCATGAGGACAATGGTTCATCTGTGGTGGAAGACTCACCAAGGTGAAGTTCCCCTATGCACTGTGTTGAAACTGCTTCCAGAAAGAAGAAAGATGAGATATTTGCATAAGAGACCCTCCAGGGAGGGGAACAGAAGGTCTAATTTCCTGGCAAGCCCCACTTCTTAGGGAGGTCATCTGATTCCCTGGGGGCTGGGTTAGAGTTGTGATGAGGAAACTTTCGGCTCTGGTACAGGCCTTTGATTATTACCCATGATTGCTTTCTCATGTAGGCAGTGAGGAAGTTTGCAATATGAAGGCCAAGGAGGATCAGAAAGGATTTCAGGGCCTAGGGACACCTGGTCACTGTGGGATCAGGAGCATGAGTAGTGTTCTTTATCCTTCCAAGTTCAGGGAATAGTGAAGGAAGAAACAAGAAGAACCAGCAGATAGATACTTGGTGTCAACAGATGGGGTACAACTGTCTCAAACAGAGAAAAAGATCTTTGCACAAGGATACAGTGCTCATTGAAAGAGCATTAAACTGGATTGAAGGGAAAAAGGGCTTGCTGGACATAAGTCTAGTGGCCACACACCGGTGTTGGACGGATGGAGTGGTAGCAAGATCCTTCACACTGCCCTGTGATGTGTGGTATACTGGAGCACATTTGAAATACATATAGTACGCACAGCATAAGGAACAAACTGAAGGAGCTGGAAGTGAGCAAATAAGAGGAGTTTTTTCCTCTTTTGTACCTTCGATGCCAGTGGGAAGAGCTATTTGGACATGGGTGAGGGAATTTTACCTAGTCCAGGTATATACCCCTGTGAGTCAGAAAACTTCCTGATGCCATTCATTGGACTCTCTGTCAATTAGGTAATGAAGATGGGTATTGGATAGTCACCGTAAGTGAAAAGTACTGAAAGTTGTATTGATCAAATAAAACAGCTTTGTTCTTGTTTTTGAGATGTGTTAGGACCAGTATGTCTGTAAAAAGGATATGCAATAACGCGTTCACTTGGATCAAGAAGTGCAATGTAGCTGCAATGTTTCCTTGCTTTATTTTTAGAGACCCCTTAATTCTTTTTTACCCCAAATACAGGTTTTGTGGAAAAGTATGTGTTTGCATATTTCTGTAAGTTATATGAGGTATTTTGCAGTCCTCTGATTTTACTCTTCAATATTCTAACATTTAAAAAAAACCCCAAACACTACAATTTAATTGACCTTTTTTATTACTTTTACACATGAAAAAACAATGTTAAAGAAGGAGCACAAGTTATTTTGGGGAAGACATGATTCCAGCTTCTCCAGGATCTCTACTTCCTTTTTCCAGTAATCATATCCTCAGCTGAGTTGCCATTGGGAACCAAGTGATACAGCCTGTTGCAATTGGGAGTATTTTGCAGATTGTTGGAATTGGGAGTCACCTGCTGCAGTGGTTTGTGAAGAGCAAGCATTCACACACTGGCAGTTTTCCACGTAGAGATAGTTATAACTTATGCTGGTTCCATTTTGGCAAGTCAGAGTCACCTCTCTTGTTTGGGTGCTGAGTTCCTGGCAGCAACCACACGTGTGTTCCATCTGGTTTGCTTCAAGAGAGTACCTGTGGTTCCACCAGGGGAAAAAAATCCATCTCATTAAAAACACATAGAAAACTCCCTCAGTGATTTTTGTTAGCTTTATCTTCAGTAGTGAAATTGTGCTTCCATTGAATCCAATTCAGTAGAATCATATAAACACATTAATGGTGTTGCTATTCTGTTACCAAAGAATTGCACAGGTTGGAACAGACCTTTCAGATCATCGAGTCTAAGCATTAACCCGGCACTACCCAGTCCACTACTAAACCATGTCTCTACGTGCTGCACCTACATGTCTTTTGAATACTGGCAGGGATGGTGGGCTTCCCTGGGCAGCCTGTTCCAGTGCTTGACAACCATTTCAGTGAAGACATATTCCCTAATATCCAATCTAAACCCCTCCTGGTGCAACTTGAAGCCACTTTCTTCCCATCCTTTCACTTGTTACCTGGGAGAAGAGATCAGCCCCCACCTCACTACACTCTCCTTTCAGGCCGTTACAGAGAGTGTGACCATCTCTCCTGAACCTCCTTTTCTCCAGGTTAAACACCTCCAACTCTCTCAGCTGCTCTTCAAGACTTGTGCTCCAGGCCCTTCCCCAGCCCTGTTGCCCTTCTCTGGACATACTCCAGCACCTTAATGTCTTTCTTTCAATGAGAGGCCCAGAACTGGACACAGGACTCGAGGTGTGGCCTCACTATAGCAGAGTATATTGTCCTGGCCACACTATTGCTCATATAGGCCAGATGTTCTTAGTTTTCTTGGCCACCTGGGCACATGCTGGCTAATGTTCAGCTGCTGTCACCAGCATCCTCAGGTCCTTTTCCACTGGGCAGCTTCCCAGTCCCTCTGCCATTTTTTCCTATAAAACAGGACTGGCTGCAACACTGAGCCCCAGGGAGCACTACTGGTGACTGGTCCCCAGCTGGAGGTTACTCCACTCAGCACCACTTTCTGGGCCTGGCCATCCAGCCAGTTTCTTATGCAGTGACCAGTTCACCTGTCCAAGCTATGAGCTCCCAGCTTCTCCAGGAGCATGCTGTGGGAAATGCTGTCAAAAGTTTTACGGAAGTCTGAGTAGACAATATCCACAGCCTTTTCCTCATCCCCTAAGTGGGTCACCCTGTCATAGGGGGAGATCAGGTTGCTCAAGCAGCAGCTGCCTTTCCCAAACCCTTCTTGGCTGGGCCTGAGCCTGTTTACTCAGTATGTACTCTGTGATCACACTCAAGGTAATCTACTCCGTGTCCTTCCCTAGCACCAGGTCAGGCTGACAGGCCTGTAGTTCCCTGCATCGTCTCTCCAAACTTTATTGTAGATGAGCATCTCATTTGCTGACCTGCAGTCAACTGGGGCTTCCATGGTTAAACAGACTGATGACAAATGATTGAAAGTGGCTTTCTGAGCACTTTCTCCAGCTCCCTCAGTACCCTTGGGTGATAAATTAACTTGACAGACCAGTATAAAGGAAGCCATAGAGATGTTAAATTAATTTTTAGAACTTACATTGAGGAGCCTGGACAAGTTCCTTCACAATATGACAGCTCAACAGGTTCAGAAGACTCACAGTCAGCATGGCGGATCACAGTTTGCTTCGTATAAGGCTTGCAGTTTTTAGCTTAATAAAAAAATAAGAGGAGAGAAAATATACCTCAGTTCTCTAGTTCTGAACTAAAGGAATTGTAAACCAGTTTCAAAGTGCTTGATGTCTGGTTACTGAGAATCTGCGATATGTGATAGGCTGGGTACTGTGTAATGTATATTCTTTGATTTTTGGCTGTAAAGTGCTTTTGGAATATAATGCAGAGGCCTGAGCATTGCTGGTTTGATTTATGTATTCAGTATCAGGGAAAAAACCAGCATTTTTCTTTTGAATAAACAGTGAAACACAGGGTCTTCTTAAATAGATTGTGTGAAAACAGGGTGAGGGAAGAATCCTTCCATCCACTCAAAGATAGTTACAGGTTGAATAGAGTGGTCTTCAGGCAGAACACATAAACACAGCATTACTTACGTTTACATATTTTGCAGCAGCCATCATATGTAATCTCTGCTTCATCCTTTGTAAAATTAAAGAAAAAGGATTTGTATTAGTGCACAGATGATAATCATGAGTAAGAATTTGAGTTAGCACTACTGATACTAGGCAGAAAGCTTCTCTGTGATGAACCCTGAATGAAACAATGGATGACTTACTATCCTCACCATAGAAGTCTTGAACTTGTAGCCTCATAAGAAAATACTGTGCTTTTTTTATTATTAATCATAGAGCAAGCCTAGTTTCATTCTTAAGACATTCCTGCAACTTCAGTGGAAGTGATTTGTTGTACTCTTCCTTGTCCCTCCTTGTTCATTTAAACTGAATTCAGTCAATGAATAATTGATTAAAACTTACAGGATCACACTCTCCAGGGTCGTACAGAGGGCATACTTTTTTAGTTTGGACTGCAACAAACTGATCTTCAATTTTTTCACATTTGTAGTGGCTGCATTGATCGAGTGGCAGGATCTCATTAACCTAAGATTTCATAAGAAAAGCAAAAGTAGTTTTGTTTTCATTGTGATCAGGTATGTCTGAGCTAATTAAGTTCTCACTCCTCAAAGATTCTCAGATGCTTCTGAACTTCTTTCAAGCAGCAAAAACGAAATTCTGCAAACTTGTAGCTAGCTTGCAAGTTTAAATCCTGGCTCTGAACACTTAGACCATAAATTAGAAACCATTGCTCCATTAGCCACAAAAATCAAGATTGTGATTCCAAATGATTTTCAACTTAGAAAACTGATACATTGTTTTTCAGAGTAATTTCAGTATTTTATTTTTACCAGTAAGGNCCTCCTTTTCTCCAGGTTAAACACCTCCAACTCTCTCAGCTGCTCTTCAAGACTTGTGCTCCAGGCCCTTCCCCAGCCCTGTTGCCCTTCTCTGGACATACTCCAGCACCTTAATGTCTTTCTTTCAATGAGAGGCCCAGAACTGGACACAGGACTCGAGGTGTGGCCTCACTATAGCAGAGTATATTGTCCTGGCCACACTATTGCTCATATAGGCCAGATGTTCTTAGTTTTCTTGGCCACCTGGGCACATGCTGGCTAATGTTCAGCTGCTGTCACCAGCATCCTCAGGTCCTTTTCCACTGGGCAGCTTCCCAGTCCCTCTGCCATTTTTTCCTATAAAACAGGACTGGCTGCAACACTGAGCCCCAGGGAGCACTACTGGTGACTGGTCCCCAGCTGGAGGTTACTCCACTAAGCANCCAGCTGGAGGTTACTCCACTCAGCACCACTTTCTGGGCCTGGCCATCCAGCCAGTTTCTTATGCAGTGACCAGTTCACCTGTCCAAGCTATGAGCTCCCAGCTTCTCCAGGAGCATGCTGTGGGAAATGCTGTCAAAAGTTTTACGGAAGTCTGAGTAGACAATATCCACAGCCTTTTCCTCATCCCCTAAGTGGGTCACCCTGTCATAGGGGGAGATCAGGTTGCTCAAGCAGCAGCTGCCTTTCCCAAACCCTTCTTGGCTGGGCCTGAGCCTGTTTACTCAGTATGTACTCTGTGATCACACTCAAGGTAATCTACTCCGTGTCCTTCCCTAGCANCTACTGGTGACTGGTCCCCAGCTGGAGGTTACTCCACTCAGCACCACTTTCTGGGCCTGGCCATCCAGCCAGTTTCTTATGCAGTGACCAGTTCACCTGTCCAAGCTATGAGCTCCCAGCTTCTCCAGGAGCATGCTGTGGGAAATGCTGTCAAAAGTTTTACGGAAGTCTGAGTAGACAATATCCACAGCCTTTTCCTCATCCCCTAAGTGGGTCACCCTGTCATAGGGGGAGATCAGGTTGCTCAAGCAGCAGCTGCCTTTCCCAAACCCTTCTTGGCTGGGCCTGAGCCTGTTTACTCAGTATGTACTCTGTGATCACACTCAAGGTAATCTACTCCGTGTCCTTCCCTAGCACCAGGTCAGGCTGACAGGCCTGTAGTTCCCTGCATCGTCTCTCCAAACTTTATTGTAGATGAGCATCTCATTTGCTGACCTGCAGTCAACTGGGGCTTCCATGGTTAAACAGACTGATGACAAATGATTGAAAGTGGCTTTCTGAGCACTTTCTCCAGCTCCCTCAGTACCCTTGGGTGATAAATTAACTTGACAGACCAGTATAAAGGAAGCCATAGAGATGTTAAATTAATTTTTAGAACTTACATTGAGGAGCCTGGACAAGTTCCTTCACAATATGACAGCTCAACAGGTTCAGAAGACTCACAGTCAGCATGGCGGATCACAGTTTGCTTCGTATAAGGCTTGCAGTTTTTAGCTTAATAAAAAAATAAGAGGAGAGAAAATATACCTCAGTTCTCTAGTTCTGAACTAAAGGAATTGTAAACCAGTTTCAAAGTGCTTGATGTCTGGTTACTGAGAATCTGCGATATGTGATAGGCTGGGTACTGTGTAATGTATATTCTTTGATTTTTGGCTGTAAAGTGCTTTTGGAATATAATGCAGAGGCCTGAGCATTGCTGGTTTGATTTATGTATTCAGTATCAGGGAAAAAACCAGCATTTTTCTTTTGAATAAACAGTGAAACACAGGGTCTTCTTAAATAGATTGTGTGAAAACAGGGTGAGGGAAGAATCCTTCCATCCACTCAAAGATAGTTACAGGTTGAATAGAGTGGTCTTCAGGCAGAACACATAAACACAGCATTACTTACGTTTACATATTTTGCAGCAGCCATCATATGTAATCTCTGCTTCATCCTTTGTAAAATTAAAGAAAAAGGATTTGTATTAGTGCACAGATGATAATCATGAGTAAGAATTTGAGTTAGCACTACTGATACTAGGCAGAAAGCTTCTCTGTGATGAACCCTGAATGAAACAATGGATGACTTACTATCCTCACCATAGAAGTCTTGAACTTGTAGCCTCATAAGAAAATACTGTGCTTTTTTTATTATTAATCATAGAGCAAGCCTAGTTTCATTCTTAAGACATTCCTGCAACTTCAGTGGAAGTGATTTGTTGTACTCTTCCTTGTCCCTCCTTGTTCATTTAAACTGAATTCAGTCAATGAATAATTGATTAAAACTTACAGGATCACACTCTCCAGGGTCGTACAGAGGGCATACTTTTTTAGTTTGGACTGCAACAAACTGATCTTCAATTTTTTCACATTTGTAGTGGCTGCATTGATCGAGTGGCAGGATCTCATTAACCTAAGATTTCATAAGAAAAGCAAAAGTAGTTTTGTTTTCATTGTGATCAGGTATGTCTGAGCTAATTAAGTTCTCACTCCTCAAAGATTCTCAGATGCTTCTGAACTTCTTTCAAGCAGCAAAAACGAAATTCTGCAAACTTGTAGCTAGCTTGCAAGTTTAAATCCTGGCTCTGAACACTTAGACCATAAATTAGAAACCATTGCTCCATTAGCCACAAAAATCAAGATTGTGATTCCAAATGATTTTCAACTTAGAAAACTGATACATTGTTTTTCAGAGTAATTTCAGTATTTTATTTTTACCAGCAAGGGACAGGAGTTCACTCTTAGCTGTTCTAACTTTTATGGGCTAACAGATCTGAAAATGAAAGGAATACTTACATTGAGCACATGAACAGTGTTGTTAGTGAGTTTGACTTTGCAAGCTACTTCAATACACTTCCCACAGCACTCTCCTTCCTCAGTCATGTATTGGTAACCCTACTCGGAAAGAGATGAAGCAGAACATGTGTTGAATTGGTGATGGAGAATTCTAGTCTTGCTGTATCTGACTGGGCAGCCTAGAGAACCTGAACTCACCAGTGGGCAAGATGTCTCACACTGAACTGTTTCGCAATGCATAATGTTTGCATTAGTCTTTGGATCTTTCTCAGAACTGCAGGTACACTTCTTACATGAATCGATTACTACTGACTTTCCAACCTGCAAGACAGGGAGAAAACCCCAAAAACCATTCAAATGCCAACAGTTTTGTATAACATAAAGGCAGAGTTGAAAGCATTGCTGAGAACCGTCAAGGTTGCTGAAACACAAGTATGACAGTTCTTAAATTCTCTTTGAACATAGAGTTTTTTGCCTTCATGCCTTGCAGGAAAGCTTATATTAAGAGGAAACTAAACGAAGCAATGTAAAATGGAGCAGTAAATTAATGAAATTAAATTAAGACTGGTTTGTACTGTCTAACTATTTCACCAGCTTTCCAATGCTCCATTTAAGAATATTTTTTCTCTATAAGTTATGTTCAGTGGTTGTAAAATTATAATTTAAAAACAGGGATTAAAATAAACCTTTATATATGCAGATA
Source organism: Phainopepla nitens (assembly GCA_013400175.1). Classification (NCBI taxonomy): domain Eukaryota; kingdom Metazoa; phylum Chordata; class Aves; order Passeriformes; family Bombycillidae; genus Phainopepla; species Phainopepla nitens. The sequence continues at coordinate 53,514 of VXBQ01000656.1, read as the reverse complement.
CATAAGCAGAGTTCTAAATTTACATATGGATTTTAGGATTTCTGAAACGTATCCCCAAAGACTCCAGTGCTAATATTTAAATTATGAATTGATGACCTAAGTACCAGTTTTAGCAAAAGGGTTTAGGTATCAATTAAATAAAAAGTGTTAACATTGTTTTTTAAGGTTCTCTGGGCTTACTTCAAAGAGCAATTGAGTTTGGGTTGTTCATCAGATTGTCTGGCAAAGTCATTAATTACAGAAGTGGGAGGAAGCTTAAAAAGAAAGTACATCACTCTTGTTTTATACTACTCATTGAAGAAGACTTCTGTGACAAATTTGATTCTGACTTTGAAATATCCAAACAACTTCCAGTTAAGGGCTAGAGAGAAAGACCCAAAAACATGTACTGGGAAAAGAACATTCTCAAAGACTTATTTTGGTAGAAAGGTTGTACTTTTCACTTCCAGCAATATACTGCTACATCATTCTTACCGTGTACAATGTTCCATTAATCACACAGACCTCAGGTATTGGTTCTGAAAAACAAAGCAAAAAATGAATTCCAGAATAACTCAAATTGTGAGACTTTCTGAGAAATCAAGTTGTTATCAGATTTTGTTAGTAACACAGAGAGTATGGAAAACTTGAATTCAATCCCCCTATGTGCTTAGACTTCATATGTAGTGTAGCTAATGTTTAAGTAAAGTTTCATCATTAAAATTAGCCAGAAGAGTTGGAGAGGAATGGCTTCAAACTTGAGCTATGCTTGAAAAAAATCTCTTTTTTGCCCTTTCAATATCTGGTTCAATTCAAATTAAATTCGTTGTTTCCTCTTTGAACCCCAGGAGCCCAGTAATATACAAAGATGCTTCAGTTATTTATTCTTTATGACCTTTCAGAATGGCTTGTGCGAAAGATTGACTCTGTGGAGAAAAGTATTCCTACTGTGGTAATGTAAATCTGCCAACATGGCAGAACCCATCTATGTCTTTTACAGAACTGCTTCAAACTTGCCTGTTCCTTATTTTTGACTTTTCTTTTTCAGGCTTAATTTATGGGTACCTTTTTCTTTTTATTCTTTTGCACAAATATACATACATAAAATATATGTATATAGAAGTGTATGTTTATAAATAAACTAATATAACTGTAGGAGTTTTTGATTTTCACGAGCATCTAGTGAGAGTGTAAGTATAATTATTACTTTTCCAACACTGTCAATTCAGTTACTGATTACAATTAACTTTGTACTATTGCTTCCTGTTACTTGGACTTGTAGTTAACTGTTAAGATTTTTAGTGGCTTATTCTTATGTTTATGCATCTTAGTTTAGTTGCATTTAGGCTAATGTTAATGTGCTCCAATGTTCCATTAATAACACGAAAAAGATGCATTGATGACATTGATAACTACAGGTACAGAGATAGCTGAGCTACACAGACGAGTGAATGTTCAAAGTATTATTCTGCTCTCCCATCCATTCTCTCATCAAAGTTAAATGAAAATATATATTTTTTAAAAAAAAACCCAAAGCAATAATGCATATTTAGCCAAAAGTTGTTATGTGTTCACTGAAACAGAACAATTTATAAAGATTTTGCTGTTATTGTGATACGTGAAGGACTTCCTTAGATATTAACAGAAGTGCAAATGCAATTTACTGGAGTGTATGGTGTGGTATTTATCTATGTATTTTTAATACTTACGGCATTCAAATTTAGGACAACATGGGTCTTTTTGTGGTAGTACAGCCATGGAAACAAATCCTAGTTCACAAATTGTTTGCTGAGCTGTTTGGCATGGGAGCGGCTGGCATTGCACAGTAGCAGTGAGGGAGTCACAGACGCACTTCTGGCATTCATTTATCCACTCCTCTCCAGGCTGAAAATATGTAAATTATTTACTCTTAAATGCTCTTTCATCCTTGTTGTTTTGTTTTAACTTAAGATATACTCTCAAAATTAGTAGGACATTCAGATTGGAGTTGTCTTATCATTTAAGAGCAGGTATGCTCAGAACAACCACAGAATTTTCTTCAAAAAAAGAATGGTATTTTACATTTCATGGCTAGTCTACTTATTTCTATGAAATTTAAATGACTTTTATTAAAACCAAAAGTCTCTACCATGGTCTTAGTTAGCTTTTCCACCTAGAGATGACTTAAAAGTCTGGTAATGCCAGGTTAAATAATTGTGTGCTATCAGGTCATTTGTTACATGACCAGCTTTGTTATTGAGATACGTAGAGGTTGATTTGAATTGTCTGTTAAAGGACAGAAATTGGTCTGGTTTTGCAACAGCAGTGTTTTAGAAAGTAGGGAGGGGAACCACCTTTCGTGCAGGACTGACATCAGTACAGTTTCTTTCTGCTGAAGTTGTGAGGGTTGTTGCTGTGGTTGGTGAGGCAGCTTGTGATGTAGATGAGGAGATTGAAGGAAGAGGAGTTGTCAGAGGACACGGCCCCTGGAAGGGCTCAATCTCACACTCCTTGCTGCAAAGTGCATAAAAATTACAGCCAGCTCTATCTGTTCTGTTGTATACCACTTCCCCTGTAGATGAAAATTGGAGAAGAAATTACAAGAATGAAATACATAGGGAGAAAAAACAAGAAAATATTGTAAAAATATTAAGTATATTGATGTATAAAAAGTTCTACGTTTAGATGATTTGGAGTAGCTATCTTTAACTTAATAGAGGCTTAAGGGTTTATATTGCTTATGAATTTTTTTATAATAATAAAATAAGACACTTACCAGGAGAAAATAAAGTTTCAAACACATGACAAAAGCATGGAGTTATTTTGCTGGATGTAACGGATGTGCTGGTGGAAGAACTGAAGGTTGCAGGAGTGCTTGTTGTAACATGGCTTGATTGTGATGTACCAGTTGAAGCTACTGTTGAGCACAAGTAATAATTTAGTTTGCAGGTACAGGAATTTGATCTTATAATTTTAATATATTCAAGAGGTCTATTAAACATTCTGGCAAACCAAGTCAAGATTTTTGTTGCATTCAAATGTTTGACCTATTCAGAAGTGAAGACATTTTCATTATACGCTGAATAACACCTGGCCATTGGCAAATCTTAGGAGATTTACCACTAAAGTTTTCAAAAGTTTACATTTTCTCCATTGAAGAATTAATATTATGAAGGTAACACAAGTGTCAAGCACAGATCCTAGAAACAAAGGGGAAGATGGATTAAAAATTGGTTTATGTGTTTTGAGGAGTATAAATGATCACAGATTCATACAATCACAGATTGATTTAGGGAAAGCCACAAAACACAGAGATGGTCTAAAGAAAAAGCTGGTTGTAAATTTTTAAGAATTAGATAATGACATACCAGGGCTGAGAGTGGTGCTGGAGAAAACTGTTGTAGCAATATTTTCTTCAGTAGGAGAAAAGAATGTTGTGAGAATTTCTGTAACACCTGTGGTACTTCTAGACTGAGGGAGACTGGTAGTGAGCAAAGATGGATGGCCACTAGTGGTACTTAATTTTATTTCAGGTGAAGTGGAGCCTGTGCTGGTGGTGGTAGCGATGAGGGTTGTGCCTTCTGTGGCTGAGGCCGTGGTGCTGGGGACAGCCGTGCTGCCAGTGGTGGTTCTCACTCTAACTTCGTGGATTGTTGTGGGAGATGTTGGAGCCTGGGTTGCCGCAGGGGAGGTTTCCCTTG
>VXBQ01000656.1:0-49633 GCA_013400175.1 Phainopepla nitens | reverse complement strand
CATGGGCGCTGTGGTTGTGGGTGGAGTGATGGTGGTTGTGCCTGCAGTCTGAGGGGGTGAGGTGCTGGTGGTGGTAGCGATGAGGGTTGTGCCTTCTGTGGCTGAGGCCGTGGTGCTGGGGACAGCCGTGCTGCCAGTGGTGGTTCTTACTCTAACTTCGTGGATTGTTGTGGGAGATGTTGGAGCCTGGGTTGCCGCAGGGGAGGTTTCCCTTGTGGCTGAGGTTGCTGAGGCTCTTGTGGTGCTTCCTGCAGTGGTTTTGGTGGTGCTGGCAGTGCTGCTGGCTGGCGTGGGCATTGTGTGTCTTGGTGTGATGATGGTGGTGGTTCTTTTTGTTGAGAGTGCACCTGTTGTTCCTACCGTGGTTGTTATTTTTCCCTGTGGCAGTGTGTGGACCGCAGTTGGTGTTGCTGCAGGTTTTGTTGCTACTCTGGTTGTTTCTGCTGAGGAGTATGTCGTGGAGGTGCTTACCGTGGTACTGGGGGTTGCTCCTGTTGTCTGGCAATGTGTTTGGTCACAGCACAGCACTGAGACCTCATAGTCGAAGCACATGGGGTACTTGAGGGTCTGATCCTTATTTCTGCACACAAACCCTCTCTCAAGGCTGCACTCAAATTTCTGTCCCATTATTTTTACAATATTGTCAGCGTAATCTTTAGCTCGGCACTTGATATCTTGTGGCTTGTCACACAACTCATACCCAGCGGCTCGGATGTTTTCAAACGTTTCTAAATCTCCGTTTTCACTGCCTGGAGTCGGGGAGTCCACGTTAAACCACTGTGTCCAGGCACAGCGCCCCACCACACAGTTGTCTGTGCTATTGGAGATGCGGATCGTGGTGGTGGCTGGCGTGGGCACTGTGGTTGTGGGTGGGGTGATGGTGGTTGTGCCTTCAGTCTGAGGGGGAGAGGTGCTGGTGGTGGTAGCGATGAGGGTTGTGCCTTCTGTGGCTGAGGCCGTGGTGCTGGGTACAGCGGTGCTGCCAGTGGTTGTTTTTATTTTTATTTCTGTGGTTGTGGCAATAATTGGTGATGTTGTTTGAATAGCAACAGTAGATAATCCAGTTGAAAGACCTTGTTCTGTAGATGTAGTGGTGCTTTCTGTGGTGGCTGTAGAGGTGCTGGCAATGGTGGTAGCTTGGGTAGGCACACTTGGTCTGAGTGTAGCGACAGTTGTGCCTTGCGTTGGCAGGGCACTTGTACTGGAGATTATTGTGTTGCCAGGAGTGGTCTCTAGTGTTGATCCTGGGAGAGTGGAGATGGTACTGGGTGATGATGGAGCTGTGGTTACTGCAGTGGAGGTTTCTGCTGTAGTAGTTGTGATTTGGTAACCTGTTGTTGAGACTTTTAATGTCGTTGCTGTTACTGATGTTTCAGTCAGAGGAGTCGTTCTTTCTTTGTCTCTCGGTGGTGTTCTAGTTGCTTCACTTTTTTGGTTTTGGGTTGTTGGTATTATCGTTGTCCGTACAGTAAATGGTGTTGATTCTACAGCAGTAGTTGTGAATTCTCTTGTGCTTGTTGGTGTTGTAGTTTGTACTTCTGAACATGGTATGTAACTGCAGCATGATATTCTGATTTCATAATTGTAGCACTGCTTAGATTCTTGGTCCTGGTTATTGCATATTAATCCTCTGCTTTGACTACACTGTATTGTTTGGTTGAGATTGGTAACTTCAGTACCTGGGTGTTCTTTGGCTCTACATTGAATTTCGCTTGGGTTTGTACACACACTGTATCCTTTATCCTTGAGATTTTGAAATGTTTCATAATCTCCACTGTCCTCTTTGTTTTCAGGCTGAGTGGAATCATACCATTCTGACCACACACAGACATTTTTCACACAGACAGTTGTCACTGGTGTTGCGGTTGTCATTTCTGTAATTTAAAGGAGGGAACATAAGTCTTGTCTATTCTTATTAAAAAGAGTTCCAGGAAGAAATTATTCATCTTCCATACATATTTTCTTTTGTTGTACATAATTTTTTATATTATGCAGTATTTTAATTTTAATGAACTTGCTTTGGCAGTCTCAAATTTAATTTCTAAAGTAGGTTTTCACCTTTTGCCTGTATTATTATTGTAGAGGTACTTTCTAGGACATCTATTAAAGATTTGTATCTAAATATAGGTAATCTGATATCCTTTGCATACGTCACTCCTTAGATAACAGATCCTTAGATAATAGATCTCATAATTGCTATGGTATAGGTAGAGGAGGTTCTATTCTCCTTGGTATTATCTCTGTATTTATTTACATTTTACTGCATAACCATGCAGACTTTAAAATATTTTTACCAGTTAATGACTTTTCACTTAGTTCAATATTACCACATGTAAAATATTTAGAAATATAAAATATATACTTAACATAATGTATTTTATATGTAGTAAATTATAACAGAGAATACACATATGCTATATATGAAATATATAATCTCATAGGTATTTTCTATGTATTTTAATAAGATTTCATATTCCTGGCATTATGAAGATAACCATGTGGAATAGATATTACTTTCTCAATATGAATATTTAGTTCTAGCTGTAGTATAATTTTGTGGATATATTGGTCACTGTAATTAATTAACTGCAGGAATAATACAGCAGTGTACTGCAGGAGTAGAAGGAAACTGTTGATTTGGGTATTAAACACAGTTAGGAAAGGTTCCAAAGAATGGTTATAAATAGTTTAAACATTACGTCAAACTAAATTTCTTATCTTCAGTTTGTGCCTATGTACTCAGTAATTTAAGAAATGGCAGCAACTGCCTTTCATGTTTTCAGAAGCTGGTCTGGAACTGCTGGGTTTTTTTGCAAGGTAATAAGATTCTCCAGGATGCAATGATTAATAAAGTCTATTAATTTTTCCCCTGAGAACACCATGGTGAATCAGATGAGACTGAGTTTGTAAGAAATGCTGTATTCATTCCTACATCCTTAACTATGGTCTGCTTTTTCAACTAAAGCCAGGTGAATTGGTGGCTCCAGCAGAAGTTAACAGTTTCAAGTAAAATTATATACTATTAACTGATGAAAAGGTGCTGCCTTTCAGGTAGTTTTTAGTCACTTACAGAGATTTTTGAGTTATTTTAAAGATTATTCATGCATACCTGAAGCAGTAGTTGTGGGCTGACTTGTGGAAAATGTAAATGGGGTTGTTGTAAAAATACCACATTTAAAGATGTTTCTGCTTATTGTTCCATTGACATCGCATGTTGCACTGAAACACCATCCAGTTCCATCTGTGGTGTTGTAGATGAGTTCACCATATTTATAGCTATTCTCTTCATAAATGCAGTTGCAGGCTGTAATTCAGAAGTTTATTGTCAGTTTAGGCATCTATGAAAAGATAGTATCCAGTATTTCTTTTTCTAAATAACTTACTTAGCTGTCTTACCTTTGTCATCAAACTTGCACTGTAAACCTTCTGATGTGCACTCACTGAAACAGAAAGCATAAAAACCCATATATTTTGTGATTGTGATGTAATTATATTAGTCATCTTTCTGACAGATACTGGCAACAAAAGGCAAGGCACTTTGTGTTTATTCCTAGAGTGTTCTGTTCATTTTGGCTCCTTTTTGGCCATTATTTTGCAAAATCTTCCTTTATATTAAACCTGAACTTATAAATAGAAGTGAAGTTAAATATTATGCAAAGTTACAGGTAAGTCTTAAGTCTTAAGTCTTTTCCTTCATATCACTTTACTTGCATTTGCAATGTTTTTGTACTAAATAGAAGGCTAAAAGGGTCAGGCTAAGTGCTCAAATGATCTAAGTAATAATAAAGTCCTTGGAAGCAGACCACTAATAAATATCTGTACTCACAGCACAATATTTTTCCTGCCACAGGAATGTGAAATAAAGATAGCCTAGTCATAAAGGACTTCTTGTTCTTGATGTATCTTTATGCTGAGGATTTACAATATAATCAGGAACAAATGCAATAGAACATAAAATTGCATAAAACCTTCTTATTAATGTAGTAGGAAAACTGGCATCAGATCATAAGGCATTATATTTTCACAGGTAGCATGAACTGATCCTGCACATAACAGGAACATACAACTTCCCCCTGGAGTTTTGATCTTTTTTCCTTGTATATGATGAGGTTGGCATGTTAAGTCTTACCATATATTACATTCATCTCGTTTATATATCTTTCCATCTTCATCATCGTAACAGTCACAGAGACTAACACACTTCATCTGATCCTCATGAAAATATGGCTTGTCTGGTGGGCAGTTAGGGTAGCAGCCCTTCTGTGGAAAAGGTAAAAGTGAGATACAGTCAGCAAAGGTTTTATTTGCGCTACATGCATTTGCAGGTCTGTTTTTTAATAGTCACAATGTGTTTACTGTATGTTTTGCAATAGCTCTTGGATGTAATGCAGAATTAGGAGCATCAGCAGAGTCCATCCATAAGAACTTTGTCCTAGAGATCTTCTTACTCCAGTTTCCGTACTCTGCCTCCATTCATGTGGATGTAATGATATTAGAGAAAATTGAATTGTGCAAATGCAGTTGATGGAGGAAATACATTTTATTAAAGACAATTTAAATATAATAATATGTAGCCACTAGGAGGTACTTGCAGCTATTTTTACCTTCTAAGCCTGGCAGATCATTGAGGCATTTGCCACTTGGGTTCTTACAGGTCTTCATACAGGAAGCACCACAAGGCTTGTAGTGCCATTCACATTCTCCTTGCTGATTGTAGTAATCACAGAACAGTGCTGAGGAGAAATGGAAAGTTGAATGTGTTCAGGAAAAAAATAAAAAAAGAAAGAGCAAATAGCTTAAGCATGAGAAATCTACACAGTGAGGTATTAATGAACATATGTAAGATACTGTACACGTAGCTACACTTTCAGAAGTGTTTATGACATAAAACTTACGACAAATTGTTGGGCTTCTCCAGGCTATGCATACACCAACTTCACTACATGCTTGAGCATAGGCAGCTACTGCTGTACAAAAGCAGTCACAGTCTCCTCCAGTGTCACAGGCACAAGCGTCTGTAACACATGCTTGGTAATATTTTGCTGGTTCAACCTGTTATTAAACAGAAATATAATACAATGCATCCTGCCTTCTAAATGATTTCTTACGTATGCTAGAGTAGTTTTCTTACAATTGTACTATCTCAGAAGAAAGGCCTACATTGGTAATTTCTTTTTCTTTTGTAAGACACTGTAAGACACCTGAGGTGATGCCAAATGATACATCCAAATAATGTATTGCCAGATTTTTAGAAACTCAGACTTGTATCCTGGTATAAGATTAGATTAATTTTCAAAATAAATATTAGGCAACTGCACAGTTACCTGACAACATTTGTTACGTACTTAGTGTCAGGTAAAGGCTATGCTGACATTTCATTCCTGTGTTATTATTTCATCGAGCTTGTCTTCTCTACCTGGTATCTGAGAATTTTTATTCAAATCAGGCTGCAAGGAAATACATAATAATTATGAAATTATTATTCTTTTGTAATTATTTTTCTTTTGTAAATGTCTTTTTATTTCTTAGAAGTAGAGACTATAAATCTGTCCCACTGAGGGCGATCAGACTGGAGTTTTCCTGGCACAATTTGAAGTGAAATACATTAATAAACAAGGCATGCATGTTAAAGCCTATGAGAATAGCACCTTCAACAACCCACAGACTTAGTTTTCACATAGCAAACTTCTGCCCTGGTAATACCTGAGAGTGACAGGCAGCAAAGACATTGCTGTTGATGATGCTACACTGCTTCTCTGACCAGGACTTCCGATAAGGGTTGGTAGAACATGGGTCCTTGACACTGGAAGCATCAGGACATGTAGAGGATACTTTCCAGCTGTTTCCAAACTCTAGGACATTCTCTACTACAGATTGACTCCTTGTAGTAAAGTCATTGATGCTGTTGCCATCATAATTCCCACAGAGACCACAGACCTGGCCCTGCAAAAGGAAGTAAATAAAAGAATAATGCATGTAAGAAAACTTGAAACAAAATCTGAGACTGAAAGAATACTTCAAATTCAGCTCTTAGAATGGTGGCATTCCTTTCTGTCAGTCCTGAACATCTTCATGCTCTAGAACAGAGGAACAGAATATGACCACTAAGGCTAGAAGGATACTTTTCTCAATTTTTTCTTTTAAATATGAACAATAAAACCATTTGTCATCGTAACCTTCTGTCTTTGAGGTATATTTTTAACAAGGAAATGAGGACTCGCAGCTGATCAAGCTTTTCATTTAAGCCTTGTTTTATACAACAGCTATACATATAAAAAAACAAACCTTCTAACTATTAAGTATTACCAGTCCAGCCACCTAATCTATCCACTGTCTTAACCATTAAGTCCGCTCACAGGTATATAAATTACAGTTTCATTGTACATCTAGAAATCATTCTTATTCTGAATGGATGGATCTGTACAACTGTGAGGCTGCAATACATGCTTTCTCTATGAAACTAAGGTGCATACTTTTCATATTACTATTATTTTTAGAAAATGCCAGTGACTGAGGCAGGAAAAGAACCTATGGTACTGAAAGAGGTTGGTATATCTAGTTCTAAACTATGCTTAGTTTAAATACCTAATTTAAATGTCATTGTGGTATGCCATAAGATAGCAAAATCTGTATTTACTACAGTTTTTAGTCCTTATATATCATAAGCTAAGAGAAGGAGTATGACAATTGGAATTAATTTTCCTTATTATCTGTGTAATTATATTCTTGACAAATACTTGGTGGCATACAAGAGGCTTTCACTCATAATATTCACTCATAATACACTTCCTTGTTCTTGAAGTGTGATAATTTGTGTGCCAATGAGAACTGGAAACAATGGATTATTTTCAAGATCAAGCCTGTTCAGTTGATTTATACACATGTAGTTATGTAATTTTAATCAGTCTGATAACCTTTAACAAGGTTCAGTTTGTAGTTTCAACAAAGTCAAGTCCAAAATAGAGTTTTGCCAACTCAAGTTCTGTCAGGCCAAATAGGCACTGGAAGCTGCCTTCCAAGCTCAGAACGGCAGCAGGATGATGACATGGCTTCCTGAGGTACCAGAGGAATGGACAGCAACATGGGATGAAATGCAGGAACACTGGAGACATCACTGTGTGGAGTCCTGGCAGGGTCTCAGTAAGATTCACACCAGTCAAACCTGGACAGTAAATTGCCATTGAACTGGTAGTTCCGCACCTTGAACCCAGGGCTGAGCTTGATGAAGATGCTCGTTTTCTTGTCCCACATGAGGATTAGCCCGCTTTTGGTCTCAATTACCAAGTACATTCCCATATAGCGGACTGTGTATGGCACCTCATCATTCTGCCCTCTCTTTACAACACTGACACGCTCTTCACCAAGGATCAGTTCATAGCTCTGAAACAAGAGGAGAAGGTAAGGAGAAATGAGCTCAGTAGCTGCAGCTATTCTATCAAACATGTTTTTTCTGCTTGTAGGAGTACCGTGAATAGTTTATATCATGAGAACAAATAATCAAAATGCAATAAATCAGAGCAATATAATTCAAATCTCGGGTTCCTGGAAGTGTGGTAGCAGATATTTTAGATGGCGTAGGTCAAAAAAGTGTCTTTTGACTGTCATGGAGGAGCTACATTGCATACGATAAAAGAATCTTCTGACACAATAGGCTAAATTTCTGCCTTTAGACCTTTACTTTTCCCAATGATGATGTAAGATAGTGTGGGAAGTGGAAAACACAGAAAGGTAGGAAGGTCTATCAAATATTTCACTTGAATATGATGCAAACCTAATTTAACAGTTGAATTGCTTTTTAAAATATTTTCTGAATGATTTGACGGAATAGAAATCTAGGCTTTTCCTAAGCCTTAGCAGGTACAAAACAAAACTGGTCTATATGCAAAACCTTCTTACCTCTAAGAAAACTTTGATAGATTTTGAGCAAGTTGTCCCAGTGTTGCCGCAGGGAATATTTTCAGTGACAACCCTGAAGGTCCCATTGATTGTGCCACTTTTTCCACAGTGGTCCTAGGTAGAGAATAACATTTAAAAGTATATTATTTTTACAGATACAATCAAGATTACCTCTCACTTGCTACTGCTAACTATCGGTACCTGGACCAGTGTGTATTCACAGTTTCCATTGAAGCTGAACCTTTTGTCATCAAAGGTGTTATAATGACCATCTCCATAAACAGCACAAGTGCCCAGGCATTGATCTTTGGTACATTCCCACTTCCTATTCTTGCATACACTAGGAAAAAAAAAAAAAAAGAAATATTTTAATAATAAAACAACTCATTCTTTTGTGTAGACATATGTGAACAATCAGTATTTGTTTGGCAACCCAGCCCTGCCAAATGCTATATTGATTCTGAAAATAAAGTAGTCTTTTACATTTTTCGTGTAAAGAATTAAAGAAAAGTTCTGTTCTGCTACCCGAATACCTTAACTGCAAAACAAGATACTTAATGAACCCTGTAGTCCTAAATGTTTCCTCCCATTCTGTGCTTTGGCCATGTGACAGACATCAGAAGACAACCTGCTCATACTATGTAATCCAAAACTAAAAGTCCTGATTAAATTTGCAATCCAAATCTTTCCTTGCTATTGTACTATATAAGGTCTTTAGAAAGGCAAATGATGGAACCAGGAATGCTGCTTCTGCAGACATATTTACCAAGTGTTGCAGTCGAAGTTGATCTTTTCCCCAGGCTGATACATGGCTTCATTGTGGATACACGGACATTCATCTTCAGGAATACAACCACCATTCCCATCTAACACAAGCCCATCTGGGCACACGCAGCCAGATGTACATTGTGAGCTATACTGGAAAAGGTAAGAGAAAAACATAATTTTAGAGTGAAATGATCACATTAGAAAAAGGAGGATTAAATTCTCATAAAAGGTGCCTTATATGATCTTATTGCTGTCCAGGTTAAATAGGAAAACTATGAAGTAATTACAGGATAACAGAACAAGAAATAAGTTATTAGCCATAGATTGAATAGGCTATAAATCTGTTAAAGATAAATGCTTTATGTATACCAATCCTGATTGTTTTGTTGGAACCTGTAAAATTTAAAACATATTATATCTTGCACTTTGTAGTGTGTGATTTGTGATTGAGTGGCTTTTTAAAAAGAAAGACAAGATTTTTTTTTCAGTTTGGTTGAGTTATATTGAAACCTATTTATCTCATATGGTACTTACTCATGGAATGACATGTGGCTGTTAAGAACCTAAGTGGCGTAACATAAGTAGGTGTGCAAGAAGTTCATAATTGAAGCATGGTATGAGAAAGAATCATCTCTCCTAGTCAATTTTTAGCCAGTAATTTTCTTCTACAGAAGTTAAGTATGTGGTAGAGCCCTAGATTTTTCATTACTAGTTACTGTTACCTGCAGTAGCGGAAGAAAGGTAGACACTATTCTTAAGAATTAATTTGAATATTACTTATTATATTTTGATTCAAGGGTTCCATTGTTAATGCTTCACAACATAATTTTAGGACTTTTGCTACAAGCATAATGTATCTGTGTTGTAGATTTGGAGTAGATCTCATATATATTTACTTCTGCAGCAGGAGCACAGACAAAACTTGGAAGCACCATTTCATTGGGCCATGACATACTTACACACTGCATATCCAGAGTCTGGCAACTTTTTTGACATTCTGTTCCAGTTGTTCCTGCTGTGTTATTTTTACAGTCAAAGTAGACCATGGGAGATTCACAGACTAAAGGAAGGAAAGAAGTGGCACAGGGTTTATTCCACAGCTGTAGCCATTTAAAACATCTATAAGTTCTTTGGAAATTCCCTATTTCAGGTAGTAGAGATGGTTGTCCTATTCAATCTGCTGATTAGATTCACTTCAGAGCACTGGACTGCCAAAAAAACCCCCCAAAAAACAAAAAACCAACCAAACAAACAAACCCCCACAAAAATTTCAGAAAAAAAAGTCTTTCTGTAAAAAGAGGTTTTATGATTAATCTAGTTTGCTCCTGCCTTTTATGATAACTGAAGCACTATGACTAAGTGAGAAATGCTTCTATTAAAAATACATTAGAAGAATCAATTCTATGAACAACTGTGCAAGACCTGGTAAAGAGAAAAAAAATAAGTGAAAGATTATTTTTACCTGGAGTTGGATTTGGTGCTCCAATGCAATTCAGTCTTCCCTGGACACAAGTGCTGTGACAGAGGAAAAAACAACCTATTTTTTTCTTTCCTCTCAAAACAAATATTGAGATTGAGAGCTACTTACCCCTTGTCAAGTTTCAGAATTTTCAAAGGAATTCCAAAACCTGTTTTGCAGTCTCAGGAAAGAATTTCTCTCAATACCACTACACATGTTGCTTTCATATACCCATTGTTGCTTAGCAGGAAAATGCATAGGTTGTAATGCATACATGTCACGCTTGTTACTTACATTCTCATAAGATCTCTTCTTGCTGGTATTGTTGTATTTTTATACATGAAAGACTATGGAATTAAATAAAAAATGCACTGGAGTACAATTGCTCTATCAATCTAGAAATATTACAGAATCATAAAAACCTTTAGGTTGGAAAAGACCCTTAAGACCCTTGAGTCCAACCATTAACCCAGCACTGCCAAGTCCACTGCTAAACCATGTCCCTAAGTGCCATATCTGCATGGCTTTTAAATACTTGCAGGGATGGTGACTCAACCACTTCCCTGGGCAGCCTGTTCCAGTGCTTGACAACCATTACAGTACAGAAATTTTTCTTAACATCCAACCAAAACATCTTCCGGTGCAACTTGAGGCCATTTCCTTACATCCTGTCACTTGGTAGTTGGGAGAAGAGGCTGACCCATACCTCACCACATCCTCCTTTTAGGCAGTTTTAGAGAGTGTGTGTCTTCACTGAGCCTCCTTTTCTCCAGGTTAAACAATCTCAGCTCCCACAGCTGCTCCTCATAATACCTGTGCTCCAGACCACCTCTGCTGCCCTTCTCTGAGCATACTCAAGCACCAAAATGCCTTTCTTCTAGTGAGAGGCTCAAAACTGAACACAGGATTCGAGCTGCAGCCTCACCAGGACCAAATAAAGGGGGACAATCACTTCCCTAATGTCAAAGGCCTTACAAAAGTCCAGGCAGACAACATCCACAGCCTTTCCCTCATTCACTAAGNTCCAGGTTAAACAATCTCAGCTCCCACAGCTGCTCCTCATAATACCTGTGCTCCAGACCACCTCTGCTGCCCTTCTCTGAGCATACTCAAGCACCAAAATGCCTTTCTTCTAGTGAGAGGCTCAAAACTGAACACAGGATTCGAGCTGCAGCCTCACCAGGACCAAATAAAGGGGGACAATCACTTCCCTAATGTCAAAGGCCTTACAAAAGTCCAGGCAGACAACATCCACAGCCTTTCCCTCATTCACTAAGCAGATCACCTTGTCATAGAAGGAGATCAGGCTAGTCAAGCAGCCTCCCAGCTGCCTTTCCCAAACCCAACCTGGCTGTGCCTGATCCCCTGTTTTCCCTGTACACGCCACATGCTGGCACTCAAGACAATCTGCTCCATGACCTTCCCTGGAACCAAGGTCAGGCTGACAGGGCTGTAGTCCCACCAGATCCTTCTTCTGGCCCATACTGTAAATGGGCATAACATTTGCTGACCTCCAGTCAACCAGGATCTTCATGGTTAACCAGACTGCTGACAAATGATTGCAAGTGCCTCTGTGAACACTTCCATCAGCTCCTTCAGTGTCCTTGGGTGGACCCCATCTGGCCCCATAGAATTGTGTGTATTTAAATGGTGAAACAAGTCATTAACCATTTCACTTTTCATTGTAATGGCTTCATTCTGCTCTCTGTCCCCATCCTGCAGCTCAGGGGAGTATGCACCATTTGAAAAAGTTGAAAATAAAGTTAAAAGAACTTAAAGTTGAAGAAATTGAAGAGAGAGCATTCTTTTGAAATTCAGGGTGAAAGCATCTTAGACATGCCAGACTTTAATGAGAAAATACATGTTGTTTGAATGTTTTAAAAAAGATTCACTTACCATACACGCCCATTTTCATGGACCACTTCTCCAAATGGTACAGGAGATCCTCTATAGTAGCAGGGGCATTCATTAGCAGGCACACATTTGCCATTGTCATCCATGTAGGTTCCATTTATGCAGGTGCAGCCATCAACTGGGACAAACTTAATGTTGCATGTGACATCAGGCTCACTCAGAGCACGGCAGGTGGGTTGACAGGAAGAGATGGTATAGCTGTAGCTCAGGGATTTGGGACATGAGGTGGTGTATTTTGCTTGAAAGAGGAAAATGAGAGATGATAAATTCTCATGTGAAAAAAGAAAAACTATCAGCAGTAGAAATAACATGTAAACAATACTGTACACCTCTGCTTATGCTGCATCTTTAATGTAAACATATTTCTGAATAATTTCAGATCTGAAAACCTACTGTACATGTGGAATAAATGATGCATGCAAATAAGATTTTTCAAATGGAAGTTCAGAAGGAAACCTCCATTTGGTGCTGCCATTCATTGGCAAGATGTCTAAACTTCTTGAGGAATGAGACGAGATGTCTCTCCCTGAATGTTGTCTGGTATGCTGAAAACAGACATTCTGGGTGAGCAGAACACAACGTGCACCTTCAAAGACAGACATTCATTTTGCAAGTGTTCTGGTTGGTGTTACTAGTACTGTTATTCTGATACAACACATTATCTCTGCAATAACTTGTGATACTTGTAAAGCTGTAGTGAAACTCTCGGGTTGCACAGAAACAGGTGGAGGCACTTTCCTAACAACAGTCCCTCTCCTAAACAAGCCACATCTCCTGTCTATTCATATTCACTCTTGCCAGCAATGGATTGATTCTAAGGGAACAGCAGAGAATTACTTCCAGAAGTGCACTTAACAAAATCCCTTCCTCATCACTTACTGATTTGTCTAGAAATGAGTAGAAAATAATCTCTGATCAGCAATTTTTATTGATGTGTGCTCTTGGGAAGTGGGATAGTGGAGAGTACTTACAGCAGACATCAGTCCTCCATCCCTGCAGCTGGATTCCTTTTTCAGCACAAGCTCTCACATAGGCAGACAGGGCTGCACACAGACAGTCCTCACTATTTTCACAGTTACATGTGTCAAACATGCAGTTCTAAGAATAGAGAGAAAAATAAGGTCTCAGCATAGGTAATATTGTCAGTTATTATAAAAAAAATGTGAACATTATCTTTCCAGTCTTATTCCTTAATCCCTCTTCAGATATGCTCACTCATAGACAACAATACAGCTTTGCGACTTTCTAGTCTTTGTCTAAGGTTCTTGGCAGGGGAAAATGCAGGGAATGAAAATTCAGTCAATTACTGCAGTTATAATTAGGAAACAGTGGTCCTAAAGTCTGTTATATATTTTGCAGCTTCTTGGTCCTCTGAACCTTATTATTGGATATGCTGCACAACAGCATCCAAAGCTCTATTCACAATGCGCAGTCCAGACACCTCATTTCACCCGTGTGGATTCCTGGGTGAGAAGAGTGATTTGCAGCACTTTGATAGCAGAGTGATGGTAATTAGGTAATGAGCTTTCTGTTCCAAGTGGTTGTTAATAAGATGCCAGGCTGATAAGGTGACAATTGACTGATATTCAAACAAGCATTTGACATGCCTTTAAATGCACTATCTGGCTTATGTGTAAAACCATTCGGGAGTAAATAGCTGCCTTTTCATCGACAAACAAGTCAGGATCTTGCAGCCAAGACTGACAATCGAAATAAAGTAATGTTACAACACAAAGAGAAACACATGTTGAAAGAAGGAAGCACTATAGTACAGCAGTGGGGAGACAGACATTGCATAAGACATGTCTGGAACAGCTCCTATTTCTATTGTTTCCAAAGGGAAAAGCAGTCTGACAAAGTACCGTGTGGTAAACAGCGGGATTAATTGCATAGTGACATGCAGCAAAAGGTCCTGTGCTGTTAGTGAGCAGTCCACACCAATGCTGAGCGTATTTTTCTGTTAAAAGAAGAAACAATAAAAATGCACATTACTCTTTGTACTTCATTAGTCACAAACCCATGCTGCCCTGGCCTATGCAGACTATGCAGACAGTTCTGACATTCCACTACATCTCTTTTTCTTCTCCTGTTTGTTTTTGTTTGGTTGGTTTTGGTTTTTTTTTCTTTTCACTCAGCTTGTGGGTCAAGGTTCCTAAAACCAAAGAAGAGGACTTGCTGAAAGGGATAAATTAAAGGCTTCCAAACATGCTCCTATGATCCACTTCTCTGGCATCAAGTTGTCAGCTTGGACATCAACTCTATTTCCAGTTACCTTGCGGTTTGCTTCATTTATGCTTCTGTCACTTTTATTTTTACATTGTTGCTTATCTTCAGTGCTTTCATTTTGAATATTTGTTCCTGATTTCAGATGTATATTTTTACCAAACATGTAAGTCTTTATTTTTTTATCTTTGTTTTGCAACAGATATGTTTTCCTTAGAGGTGAGCCAAAAGGAAAAAACAAACCAGAAGAAATTCTAAGAAGCATTCACCATTATCAATGCTGAGTGCACAAGGATTTTCAAAACTCTGCTGGATATTAGGGCATGAAGCTTGAGTTTTCCATGTATTAGCAAATGCTGATGCTGTTCCTTCAATTATTCCACTTATGACCTTGAAGTCATCAGTTTGGATGTTATTGAAATTTCCACAGAGACCTGTTGAAGAGAATTGAAAAGTTTATACTGCTCTGACTACAAAAAAATACATCGATCAAGGTGTCCTTATATTTCATTCACTCACCACAAGTCTGGTTTTTGAAAGAAGCATCCAGACGCACAAACACTTGCATCACGGGTGTGAACTGCGTTTCAACCTGGACCCCGAAGCTTGTGTCCATGATCATGAAGAATGAGGAAGGTCTGAACATGGTGACATTAGCTACACATGAGAAACAAAATGGTCACTTTCTGAACAAGGCCAAATGCTGAAAACACAATACTGTTCTTTTTAAATTTCTATTGAATTTTTTGCAAATTCAAGAGTGAAATAAAGATCTGGAGGTCCGAGATATCAAATGAAATCCTTAGTTATTGAAACAGAGAACAAAAAAAAAATTTCTTTCTAAGCAAGCATGGGCACAGGGCTAGTAACAAGAAAAGAGGTAAAAGAGGTAAAGAGATGTCTTCTGCCTTCATTTTTGTGCAGTGAGAAGGAAGTAAATCTGAAAGGAATCAAATCAGGAGACTGTAAATTCTGTTTGCTAATGTTTGAACCCTTGTCCGTGCTTGTCCTGCATTTCTCTATGACACCAATCATCCCACTTTACTTCAAAAGCACTCATGCCATTCACTGTTAGAGAAAAAAAAAACTACCTGCTGACATAGGCAGCTGGGTGTAGATGGAGTTCACAAACACACCACCATCTGGTTTGACCTCGACGATCTGATAAGGAGGGGAAACAAAAGGCAACTCTGTGAATTATAGAATGGTTTGGCTTGGGAGGGACTTCTAAAGGTCATTCAGTTCCAAGCCCCCTGCCATGGGGAGGGACATCTTTCACTAGACTAGGCTGCTTAGGGTCCCATCCAACCTGGCCTTGAACATTTCTAGGGACAGGGCATCCCCAACTTCCCTGGGCAAACTGTACCAGTGCCTCACCATCCTCACAGTAAAGAATTTCTTCCCAATATCTAATCTAAACCTGCTCTCTTTCAGTTTGAAGCCATTCCCCCTTGTCATACGACTTTGTATCCTAGTAAAACATCCCTCTCTAGCTTTCTTGTAGGGCCATTTTTGGGGACTGAAAGGCTTCTCTAAAGTCTCTCCAGAGCTTTCCCTTCTCCAGGCTGAACAACCCAACCCCCTCAGTCTTTCCTGACAGGAGAGGTGCTCCAGCGCTGTGTTCATCTTTGTGGCTCCTCTGGACCTGTTCCCACAGGTCTATGTTCTTCTTATGCTGCGGACCCCAGAGCTGGATGCAGCACTTCAGGAGGTCTTCCCAGAGCAGAGTAGAGGGGAAGAATTCCCTCCCTCACCCTGCTGGCCACATGCTTTGGATGTAGCCCAGGCTGGCCTCCTAGGCTGGCAACCATGCGTGAAGAATAACTATAGTCCAAAGAGTAATAACGAGGAGGACTCCAGTGATATTAATTAAACCAGTATTCAATATAAAGGGTAGATTTTTGTGATTTCACCTCTCTCTTATTTCTACTCTGTACACTTTACTAATTTTTCCTGCCAGAAAAGAATTACTTTTAAAGGGACTTTATCGGCTTTTTAGGGGATTACACCATCTTGTTTTCTTTGAACACATCTTAGTGATTAATTACATCCCTAACTCTTGTAATCATAATTACTAACCGTGAAGCTCATGGTTTTTTCCCACCTACTTGGCAGAGAAAATAGCTGTTTTCTGCTTTGTGAGTACAATGTGTTTCTTAATGAAATTCCACAAAGCCTAATTTATGGCTGATCTGATTTTCGTAACAAAATCCACTTCCTTTCACTTGATTAACAATATCATCTACTCATCACATATGCTAGAAACCTGACAAAGAAATGCAGCTCCCTGACCGATTAAGCCCTAGTTTCTTTTTTCCCCATATTTTTATTGTGCTTATTTTGCATTCTTACAGTTTGTCCTTTATTCATGTTGAGGGTCACTGACTTTAAGCAGGTCTCAGTGTCGGTTAGGCCACACTTGCGTAGTTCTGCCAGGATGGTAAATTTTTCATCTTTACAGTCCTGAAAAAAAAAAGTCAAGTTATTTCACAGAAGACTAATTACAGAAGTTCTCCCTATAAAATTTTCTCTCAATTCTGGAAAGGTATTTCTTTTTCTGGAGAAGATACAGACTCTCGCAAATTCCAGAGCTTCTTTGGCTGAAGATTCAATTTTGCCCTGTTTGAATTGTTAGGAACAAGAAATGTAGAATCTGGATTTTATTGATTATATCTATATGTATGTCAAGATGGAGTTCCATATTCCTATTTGGTGGTTTTATTCATGACTACTTCAAATGTTTGATTCAATTCTATTGTAACTCTTATCTTTCTGTAGGTGGTATCAATGCTAGACAAAAAATTCTGATAAAATATGTTTCAGGTGAACAGTAGCATACAACATTTTTTTTCCTTTTACTGAATTGTGCAGATGGGGAAAAAGGAAACAAACAACAAACAGAAAACACGCCTAAAAGATCAAAACATTTCACCTACACATGTCGGTAATTAAATATTTTTATTATAATTAATTTCAAAATTTTCTATTTCTTTTGAGTTATTTTTAAATGTTTAAAAACATCTAAAAGCTAAGTGAAATGCATCACTTAACTTGAAATGTTTTTCTGTATTTAAACTCCACAGAAATGTAAAAAAAGTCTGTTTCATAATCTTGTTTTTTTTATTTTTTAAAGAACAGTTACAGTAATTTTTAGAGTTGTACCATTTGGCCAAATACCATACAATAGAGTAACATGGCAAAAATTATGCAACCCAGTAAGAAAGCTGGATTAGTCGCACTGAAGGTTGCCCACTAAGCAAATTCTTAAAAAAGACAGTGCTCTTCAGTTGCTCTCTCACGGAACTGGAAATTATGTGAGCACCACGTACAGTTGCATGACATCCCAATAACTGACCGACGATTGCCATTGAAACGGCAGGTTAGCAAACATCTGGCTGAGTGGCAGGGAATTTAATGTCTGCATGTTGGAAGTGCTCCGTTTCATAAGCGTTGATCAAGATCATGTTTTCTTTCTATAAATCTATAAGGCTTTATGACCTGGAAGCATCCTCTGAGCCTCACCTTAGAGAGGACGTAAGTGCAGTCTCCGTGGTGATCATAGTTCTTCTTATCGTATGTGGAAATGTGGGAGCCCCCTACTACAGAGCACGTTCCTGGGCAGGACTTGTCTTGGCAACTCCACTGGCCGCCGTTACATGTACTGGAAGAATAAAGTGAGGTGAAATCAGTAACAGTGGTCCAGAGTAAGAAGGCATTCAGTGCATGCAGGTGCAGCTGCTTTACTATTGCTTTTCCCTTCAAGCTGTGGTTTGACACACTTTAAGAGTTTCCAAAACGTAGTGAGCTTGTGATGCAATGTATTAAAATCTATGGATCTGGTAACCATTCTTCTTGCTTACCTGTTTTCCTTTTTTGGACAGGTGAACTCTCCAAAACAGGTTTTGGATAAATAATTGTGTGGATTTTTTCAGGCAACATAAAGCACAATGACAAGTTAAAATATCTTCTGGGTTGTTTTTTGTTTGTTTGTTTGGGTTTTTTTGTAATACAAATGTATCATAAACTAATAAATAAGAAAAGGTAACTCCACATTTGCTCCTGATGCAGACTGTGTCTACTTTCAAAGCTGATGTGGTAGAGCATAGGTATGGGATTAATAATTGTGAAATCCAGCTTGTGTTGTGTCATCCCTTGCTTTCTCCAGAGAAAATAAATATTTGCAAATATATTAATGACCACAATTTCATTCCCCTTAGAGAATTCCAAATGTTTGAACAAAATAAACAAAGAAGAAGCATTTTAATTGACTGGTGAGAAATCTAAACATTGTAAATCCTTGCTTTGATCACCATGAGATAGAGTGCAAAGCTAGTTATGGCTGCTGCTAAATAAAACAAATAATGTTCTTTAGGGGTGCTTTGGAAATGTAGCAGTCAGTTAAATACACATATCAATTACCAATGATGCAATTGCATATAATAAACTATTAAACCCATTAAATATATGAAAAATAGTGAATTAGAAAAGTAATAAAGGTTACCAGGTCTGGCATGGCTCTGAAAAAGAAGCTCCTGTAGCATAGGTTTTGCCATTGTAAATACAGGAGCACTCCTGCTGGGGAATGCAGCCAGAATTGTTGATGTCATCAAATACAGNGAGAAAAAAAACCCACACACACCACAAAAAAAAAAAAAAAAAAAAAAAAAAAAAAAAAAAAGAGGACAAAACCTTGATCAATTAAAGAGGCATTTCCAATAAACCATTTTATTTGTTACAAAGCCTAAATATTTTCTTAGCAAGAGACCTGCAGTTGTTGTGAGTGGACACAAAATTCTGAGGACAGGTGGACTATGTTAGCTTTCTGAGTGAAGCATTCAACCTTTGTATTCTTAAATTCCACCTGCTCTGTAAGAGGGACTTCAGGTAGCACAGGTGGCTGGTTGAAAGATCGGTCTTGATCTGTTTGCTGTTCTTTTTTCTTGCTTTCTAAATATTGCATATGTATTGGCAATTAATTCAGACATCTTTTCTCAGCTGACACATGACAAATGCTTGTCGTTTGCAGCTGTGAAAAATGCAATTATTTGAGGCTTAAATCCCATGGAACCTACCCAGATCCTACAGGTAAGCTCTTTTTCTTTGAGATCAGAGCTGTGAGTACTTAAGAACTTGCCTGCGGGGCAGAAACAGCCATCAATACAGTGTTCTTCACAAAACAGAGATCGTTCAGGATTCGTGCATGTATCAGCACAGGGGGAGTTGCACTCTTGGTACTGCATGTTGTAAGGACACTTCTTGGCTGAAATTTAAAGGAAGAGATTTTTTTTTTTTAGTCAAAAGTATTTCTAGTTCACTATACGTGTAAAATACTTATATCCATTTAAGTTTTTCAGCTAGATTAAAAAAAACCCACACCAAACTGCAAATTGACCACTAGCTCTCACAATTTGCAAGTTTAACCACCTAGATCCCTATTTTACAGTTGAGATGTGCATTCCATGACTCTGGTGCTGAACTGGCTCAATGACTGGATTTCTGGGGACAGCAAGGTCTGTTTCTACTGAAGGCTCCCTTCCCTACGAACACCTGTACTGCTAGCAAAATGTAAGACTTAAATTCCTAAAGCTTTAGTATATTTGCATTTTGAGATACCATCAGAAGGACAAATAGCACCTCATGGGCTTTTGTTTTGGAGCAAATGCTGGTGACAGTATCAACAGCTACTCACCATAATCAAGTATATGTTTAAATCAATACAAACTCATCACTATCAAGCAAACGAAGATAAATAGATGATTAGCCAGCCATACACCTGTGAAGATCCAATCAGTTAATTGAGAACAACAAATGCTGTAGCCACATGAGGAAAGGAAACAGGAATACAAGCAAGCAAGCAAGTAAGTATGCCTCATTCTTCCCTCTTGTTTCTCCTTTATTTGTTTCCTTCACTTGCTACCAGTTCATTAAGTTACACTGACTTTCATTAGTGTTTTGGTAGTGTTTAATTCAGTTTGCATTAAAATCCTTGGCTCTTTTGCTGAAGTCTTCATGCTGGAACTTATACATCAGAATCTTCTAAAGAATTCAGTCTTGCATAACCTGTAACTCCTCCTGTATCCTCAGCATTATTTGAGAGCTTGTTGTTTTTTAGTTATTGAGTGTCAAGTAAGGCTGTCTCTAGTGATACTCACGGCACAGTTTTGAAGTTCTCCAGTCCAGGGGCTGCCCACCAGCATGAGCACACTGCCGGGAGTACTCAGCAAAGGTGTCACAGATGCATGAGCTGTTTTTAGATTCTTCAGAGCGGCACAAGTCATCTTGGCAAGCCTTAATGTAATCCTTAACATCAACTAGGTCATTACAGTCTGCAAATGCAGAACTGGTCAGTGTTTTCTCGCATATGTTGTCCTTTGGAGGAAAAAAATAGACAAGTCTCAATAAATACAAAGAAGCTTGAGGGGGTGGGGGGGGGGTTTGGTATTGTTATTTTGTGTAATTATTATATAACGGAATCTTACAGCCCTGTCTAAGTTGTTGCCTGGGGGCATTTCCTTTTGACCTGTATGAAGTTGTAGAAGGAAATGGGTAAATTTAAAAGAAAATAAAAGGATAGTCAAGAGATCCTTACAAGATTATCAGAGCAGTTATATGTCGGGATAGAAGTTAAGTCTTCACAGTGTTCTGTTGGCCCATCCATTTTCTGCATATTCCCAAACTGCAAGGCTGTCATCTTAATATCTGTAGAAAATAAGTTAATAATGAAGATCAGACGTTTTTGTTCAAAGCAACTGCCTGTTCTATTTTTTTTCCTCTCAAGTATTTGGGCCAAGACTGGCCAAGATAGTTAGCTCCATTAAGCCTTTAAATGTGATCATCACCCCTTCCAAAGGAAGCATTACATCACTACCTTGATTTACTTTGTACAGTACCCTGGAAAAAGTAAATATTGGGAAACAATTCTTAGCTTATTACATCTAGATGCACACTAAGATTTTTCCCAGAAAAATAACAAACTCTTTTCAGATTATATTGAGCCCATACAGGGCACAGAAAAAAAAGATCTAAATGGGAATTTGGACAATGGAAACTCTTTTGTAATACAAGGTTTAGGAAATGCTCAAGCTGGGAATAGTTAAAAAGAAAAGATCTTACAAAGATTATGCAAATCATCAGGGAAATGTGGATGTACTGATTATGAGACAAAAATGAAACAATAATTGTATTGTCTAGAAAATATAAATGCCTTTTGTTTTATTTAATATATTTCTTTATTTATTAGTGAAAATCTGCTCATTTTTATGGAGTTACCTAATTAGTTTTACCAGCATGGTGTACAACAGTGGCATGCAAGAGATATGCAATCAGTTGTTAGCACCAGTACTGTATCTACACTCAAAGTATTAACTTACATAATCAGATTTCTCTACTACACATTTTTAAATAGAGATTGGATCATACCTTATGAGTAAACCGTTAGCAGGATGGGAAAGAGGAATGCTGATGATGTCAGAGCCTGTTGGAGATCCCATAAACCATTTTTTTTTAATCCAGAACACTTACTGTTTGTAATGAACTCATTGTATACGGGAAAGCCATTGAAGTCACCACAAAGTCCACAAGTCTGATTGGCATATTTCTCATTCAATTCCAGCTAAAATAATGAATAGTAAGTTGACAGAAGTTAGTACAAATATTCTAAAGTGTATTCAAGACTAGAGAAAACACTTGCACCTGCTGTCTCAGTATTTCTTGTGAAATCTGTGGAATTCTATTTAGCAATTTAATTAAACATGAAGGATAGAATAGGGTCAGCTTAGATTTGATTGCAGAGTCCAAGCTATTGATTCTATTGTCACAGACTTCAGATTTCACTGTATTATCTATAGTCAGCCACTTTGTATTGATTCTTCAGGAAGAAAATCAAATCCACAGAAAAAAAAAAATGAAGGCATAGGAGAGTGAAATTCTGCTTAAGAATATATTTGAAGGGTTAATTAGGCCCTATAATAATACTAATAGCTAATGATATAATGAAAGTGATTTTTCATCCTGTTTTAAGCAGATGCCTGCTATCCACTAGGTATAAATTCATGTCATTTTCTTTAGGACTACCTGGATACAAGCCTAGCTCTACTAAGAAAGGATTGCTCAACAGTATGAGATAAGAAGGCAGGTAGGGACAAACAATAAACAGGTAAACCGGTAGGGACAGGCCTAATCAAAGTTTAGCTCTGTTCTCTGAAGCAGTAGACAGGTCCAGGAGCAGTTCTTACCAGAATGCTGTCCTTTTCATTCCACAATAACACAGCACCGATTTTGCTGCCAACTTTCACATAAATGCTGCTCTTCTCTATCGTAATACCCGATTGACTATATGGCAGTTGAACTCTGGGGAAAGGCCAATAAGAATGCTAGTTAACTTCTGAACCAAAGGTTTAATAATAAGAAGGGAAAGTCTTGCGGTACCCGCCATCTGTAGGGATTCTAAAATAGTGTATTTTTGGGAAAGAAAAGAAATTACAAAATAAGATGGTCCTACATTATCAAATATGGATCTAAATTTGAATCCAGCTTCTCAGAACATTTAATCCAAATTTTATTTTTCAGGCAATCCTTTAAGGAAGGATTTCTTTCCTGTGACAGGAATGAATAGCATTTCATTCATTATTTATGTTGGTAAAATTGTCAGATCTATTGAAGAACACGTAAGTGTTTCCCCCAAAACATACCGAAACCACACCAAAGTACTTGGCAAGACTGGGAAAAAAAAAAAGCCTGTGGATATCAAAGAAGTGTTATCAATGAACTTACCTGTTGCCGTCGACCACGACAGCCTCCTTTGTTAGTTCTGCAACGACACCTTCGAGTTTCATGGTGATGCGGTTGATTGTCGAAGCGTTTGCCACCACTTCACGCCTAATCTGGATGTTGAAGTCCTCATAAGGAGCGTTGCAGTGGGAGGCAAAAACATAATTACAGAG
Source organism: Phainopepla nitens (assembly GCA_013400175.1). Classification (NCBI taxonomy): domain Eukaryota; kingdom Metazoa; phylum Chordata; class Aves; order Passeriformes; family Bombycillidae; genus Phainopepla; species Phainopepla nitens. Next base: position 26,431 of record VXBQ01000656.1, on the reverse strand, counting down.
CCCAGGGAAGGTGAATATGTCCCCATCAAAGGTCTTGAAGTGGAAGTTACCCCATGTGCTGCACACACGGCCATTGTGAGCAGGATTAGCAGCTGTGAATTAAAACTGGCTGTTACAGAATGACTTAAAATCCCCAGCTTTCACATGGGGAAAATCTACTTGTCCAAAGCTTCATTTTCTCACTAAATGTTTTTTTGCCTGCCTACCTCCATTTGTTGTTTTCTATCTACCCACTATACAGCTGAGTATTCATTCATCACTCATATCGGCTACTCATATACCCCTAAAGATGGTTACAGTTATGTTAAGTTAGAGCTTAATTAGTCACCTTCATTTCAGCTAAGACAACAGTTTATTTCTAATCACCATGTTTCTCCTCTGAATTATCCATGACTTCCTTTATCAGTACCTTTCCCCATTTATATTAGTCTTCTCTCTATGCCCCCTAAAACTGAACACTTAATCAATACATCTTGTTTCCTTTACTTACGTGTTATTGCTAGATTTGTCAGCAGTGGTGGGATGATGTTCAAGTTAGCTGAAATTCTGATAGAAGCTAGAAAAAAATAAGAAAGAAATCAAAAACTAGTATAACAGTATCTAAATTTGCATGTAGGATAGACCCAGAAAGGACTAGAGTGTTAATATGCCTGACCCAAGGAAACAATGTTAAGCTTATTTTACACAGGTTAAAAGTACGTACATACTAAAAACTGAACTCACAATTCTTAAGTCATAAGAAATTGCTTTCAGCTGTGATGACCTGCATTTTTTACATGTTAACTTTGACCCTTTTATGAAACTGTGCTGCATTAGAATATTGGAATTCTTCAGAGACACTGAACAATACAAAGGGCTAAACTGTACTAAATTACCCTCTCACTCCTACAAAAGCATAGTTGCCTTCTCATTATACCTCCTCTTTCTAAGGAGAGAATAAAAACCTTAATTATAATATTTTCTATGTTTTATATTTTTCTATTAAGGGGCTGAAAACCCTTCAAAATGCCCACACATTGGTTGTACAGGACAGACACAAATCATTACATGGTAAAAGTCAGCAAGAATAGGTTGCCATCTTGATTTCCCAACATCAGCCACTGATTTCACAGCAGGCCAAAGTGGTCTCATCTCCTTTTTTTTTTTTTTTTTAAAGGAACCCAACACCACTTTGGTTTTGTATGTACATGTTCATGCAGATATGCATACAGCCTGTACAAACTCTTAGTTTTCTTAGTTAACTGTGATTATACAAACATAACCATACTGTGTAATGTGTATGTGTACTTAGTCGCTGGTGTCTAGTAAATATATGACTATTCTTAGAGAGAGAGAGATGTTAATACATATTTCTTTTCATCTGGCACTACTGGCAATATGATAAGGATGTGTTTTTTTAAAGGCATTTTTATTATTCAGTATGGATATAGCAAGTAAGTATAAATATATAGTATAAATAAATGTACCATTTTGTTTCTGTAGAAGACCCCCAGAGAACTGACTTCCTATTTGGATTCCAGTCTGACCTCCTGTGAAAAAATTGTGAAAAGCATATTAAGAGTAATATCCTGTATCTGAACTTTCAAAGCAAAGCATTTAGCTAGGATCAAAGGACCCAGATACAACTCTGTAAAACAAAAAGGAGAGTCTCCTTTATCACGTTAGAGAAAATTAATCAAGCTCTTCAAGAAAGCTAAAATGTAATTATAGAAAGAGATGTTCTATTACAAATACACAAAGTTTGTAATCCAAATAACATATCTATATCTGCTTTCTTTGGTTCTCTCAAAACTCACTGCAAGAGATTCTAATGACTGGATAACAGCCCTTATTTCACTGCTGCACTAGATCTCGGTAATATGTGAAACAATACAGGAGGAAAATGCAGGCAAATAGTTTATTAATATTATTGTGTAGAAGCTAGGTTATAAGAAAAGGCATGGAAGTGGTTACAAGAATCAAGGGACTTCAAGCTTGAGCCAATAATGACTGCAGATATTTATGACAGTTTCTTTAGTGTCTAAGCATAGGGCCTTTTCTCAGGGAGCAGATGGGAAGCCTCAGTCAGGGATCTAGGTTTGCTTTACAGCTGGATACAAGAAGGTACCTCTGAGGGACAATACGAGGGCCACAGCCTGAGCAATAACTCAGAAGTAACCTGATGAACCAGGTTTCCTGTTCTGCCCATCTACTCTGTCAAAGATTGTTCAAACTCACATCTTCTCTGCAGAAAACCTTAAGTATCATGCTGTAAAGATATTTGACCAAGGGTTCTTGCTACAATACCTGAAGCAAAGACTTCTGAGAGATGACAGATGCTCTCCTGGATGCTTTGATTCCTAGAAAAAGATCGACCCTGACCTTCTGGGCTGAAGTTCTAAGGTCTTGGATTTTATAAGTAAATATATCAGGCATTTCCTGTAAAAGTTGAAGGGCTACAACTTTATTCTGTGAAGGACTGAATGCAGTCAGGATGTGATAACTGTGCTTGTAACATATTGACTAATAGGTACCTTTAACCTGCCAAATCTAAATCCTCACAGGATTTAAGTGATGAAAAAACTAATATCTGAAACTTTACCTGGATTATGTGAATGAGCACTGTAGGTGTCTAGAGAATTTCCCAGTCAAAGTAGAACTGCCTCTGGAGTTTGCCCTAAGTTAGGTCCCCTTTTCACTTGTACAATAGGTAGAGAAGAGTTCACTGAGTCAGAACTGGATCCATAAGACCCAGCTCACTGAACTGAGAGCCACACTGGTGGAAGAGGGGGAAATGCTGAAGTCAGGGGTGTGCCATAAGGCCCAGTCCTCTTTGGTACTTACATTCCCTGCTGAACATTTCCTCCACTGAAGAACCTCAGCCCATGTACCTCCATAAATGCTGAACAACTATCTCTGCCTTTTAAATAATTGGATTAGGAGCACCTTTTTTTTAAAAAAAAAAATTGTTTTTTTCAATATAACTTCTGGCAGTCCACCATGTAAGCAGATTTATTACTTGATCCCAGAGCTAAAGAGTGCCCGCCTGAAGGAATTCAAGTCTCTGTCCCGAAGAGAACCCCAAGAGATTACCGGCTTTGGAGCAGAGGGTTCAGGGCAGCTCCACCATAGCTAGAAGTTGCTTCAGTGTCTGCAGTTTCTTTCAGCTCTGAGCTTTTAATTACTTTCTCATTTAACTTTGTGCTTGACTGCTAGTGATGTGCAAAGAAGTAACGTGGGACAGTTTAACCATTCTCCATTTCCTGCTCACCTTTTAGTATCATAGATAACAACATTAAGTAAATGTATTCATATCATTATAATTTATATTGATTATAGTTGATGAAAATATAATTGTTGAAAACAAAAATGATACAGATCAGGTAAGAGAAATACCTCTTTAATTATACATAATAGGCTGAAGTTTGCTTTCACATTACACATCCATAGGAATCTCAGGAGGCATAGAATCATAGAAGGTTTGTTTACTCTAGTGTGGGAACCTTTGTAACAGAGCAAAACAGATCTATACATGTATTTTGTTCTGTTAATTTTTCTCAAGGAAACAGCAGGAGCTTTTGTTTACTTAGCAAATACATCATTCCCAAGGAAATTCTACCTTTGTTGGTTTGTTTAGCAATTACACAATGCCACATTGTTTACTAGTATAAAAATAAGTGTCTCTTGGTTGTAAGAAATTTACTATTTGATAATTTGGAAACAAACCTAATTATTAAGAATATTTGGATGCATCCTGCAAAGTTCTAAATCCAGCTGGTAATTATTCTTGTCATCAGTTTTTAAAAGTTAATATTTGACATGAAATATAAAGGCAGGCACACAGTGTTTGTGGAGATGACATGGGATAGGACCATTATTCTTTAGTCCGGATATCGGAAAATATTTTCCACAGGGTGTGATTCAAATAAAGAGGTGTTTGCTGGACGCTGTCTAATCACCACTCATTTTTCAAAGCCGTTTATCAGATTAGCACTGCACAGGAGAAATAAGTTTCTTGTTCCACTTCTGACCGACATTGCGTAACTCCAAACAGAAGTTTATACTCTACGAGACCGTTGTGTTTTCAAGTACAACACAGACCAACTGGCCAGTGTTTTAATGTTCATTTCACAAACTATAAAGCAGCCTTAAATCATATTTGCACTTCTCAATGTTTTGAAAATGATATGCAAGATAAATTTACCTAGGCAATCTGCAGATTTTAAAATGTCAGCTGACAGGCCAGAAATTACTGTACATGAACAGGATGTATTTATCAAGCTTGTACTCCTGCAAGAAGTTCCAATTTGATTGGTTCCATCAACTTAACAAGGTTACTCATATTAATAAAAACTGCCAAGACCAGCCCTGATGGATATAATATTGACAGGTGAAAAAAACCCATCCAAAATAATGGATTGTGATGTCATATAAATCTCCCTGTCCTGCTCATACTCAATAGTAATTTATAGAAATATTTTGCACAGGGTACTATAAATCAGTTACTGCACAATAAGTTATTGAAAATCCTTGCCATATGAATATTCCCTCCCGGTTTCTTCTGGAGAAGAAGTTGCAAGAAATGTTGAGAAATCTGCTATTAGCCCCTAGTAGATGACAAAATACTGAAAAAGACTGACCAGTGGTCTGATCTAGCAACTGGAAAATGTAGTGGTTTAGATTTCACAAGAACCATAACATTCTTAATGAATTCTAATACAAAGTGCAACAGGAATAAAATGCTTTTGTAAGGCATATGGGATACTGAATATCTGACATTTTAAGACACAAATAAGAGTTTCTTTGGATTTGGTCTTCAAGGCTACTTTCCATATGTAGTGTTATACAGAAGTTTGAGACCATATTAAATTCAATCGGACCAGTTAATAGACAGACATTTGCTATTCAATGAAAATATATAAAGAAATCATCAGACACCTCTAATATGAATCAATTAATATAGTTGTTTAAAATATATTACTTGGTCTAAACAGAGTATTTTTTCTTCTCCCAATGAAAAAAAGAAAATTTCTTACCTATTTGATGGATACAGCAAACTACTAACAGGAAAGCCCCTTCTGGCAGCAATATCCCCCTGCCAAACCCCATCTTGAGTGGAGTTTGGCACAAGGATGTTGGGTCTAAACTTGATCAGGACCGTAGTTCATCTGTGCTTTGTCGCTCTTAAATAGTAAGTGACTTTGGCTTCAGTCCCAGATTGATTCAGAGAGTGTAGAAAGGTGAGGTTTGGGGGATTTTAGCTAATGAACAGGTAAACAGAGGATGCTCTTCCTTCCTCAGAAACTGGCCAATGGTATTTGCATTTTGGGAGGAGTAAATACATTTACGTACGTACATTTTAAGGTTCAATCTAGTAAAGAAACGGAACATGATTGCAAATAAAATGCAACTCCTCCTCCACAAATAACAGGTCCTGGAACAAATTTAATTTGATGTTGCTGTACAGTTATGCAGATGGATAGCAAGTAACTGTTCTAAGTTTTTCAGTACTATAATTGATGCCAGGCAACTCCTTGGCAAAAAACCCCAATGATTTCTGAAGTTTGTGGAATATTTCATATGTGGAGACCAGCATTAACAAGTAGCTCCATGCTCATTGGGGCAGCTAATCTTCTTGTAAAAAGAACAGAATAATAACCTTGAATGGTCCTGCAGTCTCACGTGGCCACTCTGAGTGCCTGCCACAGAAACCCCTCTGTATGGCACTGACAGGCATTAGGCACCCATTTGAGAAAGATTCAGCCAGCGTTACCTACACCTCTCCTTCATTTGTTAGACAAGGCCTTAAACCTTGAAATCCACTTTTCAATTATCTGGTTTGAACCTTGAAATCTACTTTTCAATCCTCCGGTATTGCCTCCTCATAGACAATATCAGGAGTAAGTTCGGCCAGCCAGCCAGTCTTGTACCAGCTTTCTAGAACTTAAAAGATTGATTATAGTCTGTGATCATTATGACATTGTTTCAGAACCATTCTTGTTTAATTCCATTCATATCCACAGAGTTATGAGAACTACAAATTAGAGAAACAGGCAATGAATCAAGGGTATAAGGCTTGCCAGTAAAGGTTTACAGACCTTTTTTTCTTGAACATTGACTTTTTGCAGTCTTCCTGGGCAATCATTTCAAAAGCAGGAACAAATGCACACTACAATAAGCACAGACAGTATTTCTACTTCTTGTCACTTCATCTTTTTTAGCGTGACATTGGAGTTAGGATGAGTTGCTCTGGGCAGATTTCTGTCTATTTCCTAGTCAATAGATCTTACTTTAATATAGTAAAGGATGGACAAAACTATTCAAAGTTAGTGAAACAATTCTTTTTAAACTGCTAGGTTTGGCAAAAACAATTTCCAGTCCAGCACTTGGTATATACATCATTTTCCCTTAGTTCACCCTCAGCTTTAGCCTCCTCACAGTTTACCAGAGTGCAGGTAGCTGATGGATTAAAAAAATCTCCATCATAAAGAATGGAATGAAGGCTGCTGCTCAGTGGGGATTTAGCCAGAGGGACCTGGGAGATATAATTTGGGATGGGGGAGCCTCAGGAGTAAGGAGCCAAAACCCTACAAAAACTAGCATGTGTGGAGAGGCAGAAAGGACTTTCTTTGGGTTAAATGGGACAGTTTTAACTTCTACATGTCTGTAAGATTCAGTTCAGCAGTCTCTGCTTGTGTTTTTCATTTCTGCTGAAGCAGAGGAAGGACACTAATTCAGGAAGGTGTTCTAATTGTAAAATGAGACCACAGCCATAACCTAACTCCCTTGGGTTCTTACCAAAATCCTACCCTGCAATTATACATTTTAAAATATTTCCGTAAAAGAATAGGAGAGTATAATACAATATTCCATTCAGGTGTTACTGAATTGGATGGTGTCATTTTCTTTCCATTTTTTACCAGTTCAGCCCCTTTCTCCACTTCTGTTTAGCTCTAAAGAGATCAGAGCCTCACGTATTTAGTACTGTAAAATAAATTAAAAACAGTTTCTTTATGGAGTGTTATCTAGATTTGATTTCTGGATTGAAATTGGTGGAACCTTGCTATGGCAATGTTGGGGTACTTAAGTCACCATTTTGGCCTGCTGTAGCATGAAACATGTTCTCTGTCAAAATGTCCAGGATGTTTAATGAAGTTACATCTTTCTAATCAGTAGTAAGCTGTTTACACACTCTAAATCTGTATCTTTATGCTTCATCAAACCAGGAGAAAAGAAAATACTGCATTTCCTGCCCATAGAACATTGTTTTATTCTGTGCCAGTACCCATAATGAATATAAATTCATCTGTACATAGAGAAGGCAAATGATTTCTTGTTTACGTGATCAGTTAGCTGTGTTAAACAAATTTACTCTAGTCTTACTTAGACAAGCCATCCTACAAACTTGGCTTTCTGCAACCAATGTGCACATGCCTCTAGCAATAGGCTGTTTGTGATGGTTAGAAGGAGCAGAGCCTGCCTCCCTTCTCAGCTACACCCACCCCTGCATGAGGGGCATAACAGAAAGTCAGGATCTTCTTGTGCTGCTTTGAAACATTTAGAGAGAGTTTCTTGTTTTCCACTGGGTGTATAAGAGGAAGGGAATACTGATAAAGGGATGAGCTTTCTGAGGGGGCAATCAATGCTTTTTGTACTCATCTGGTAAAGGAGATGATGTCCATACCTAGGAGGATTAGGAGTGTCACTGGGGTCAAGGGGGCTTTCTCCTTTGTCCTGTGTCTTTTACTGGGATTGTTGTTAAGCAGAGTGCTAATATCAAACACTTCTCTTTTCTTCTAAGATAGCTTTTAATTTTCACTCTCATAACTCTTTGTGACCAAAGCAATGTGCATCAGACTTGAATATGTTATTCCATTAAGCTTTTAGCAGTGCACAGTGGTTGTTCAGAAAGCTGTCCCAGTTGTACTCAAAGGCATTCTTCAAAAGATACTGCCCAGGAATTTTGCTCAAACCTTTTCATGTTCTGGAGTTGTTATGATTGCTTCTGCTCAGACTGAGATTTTTGATCTCTAGGGATGGTCAGACAGATTCCAGCATTCAGCTTATTCAACCTTACAGCCTCTCTCTTCTTCTGTTCCCCCCCCACCACCCCAAGGAGTGGATGAAATTGTTAATAACTTTAAGAGGTGCAGAAGAAATTCAGGTCACTCTGTTAGGTGGCTTACAAAATTTTGAAAGCTATCAGATGTTTTTGGTTTTTTTACTGATTGCTGGGGGAATCATGTCTGTAGATGGAAGTATCACAAAAATTACAAGGGTTTAAGCAAGCATGTTCACTGGTCACAAGAATTTCTTCAAGTGGTTCACATAGACTAAAAAAAAAGGATTTCAAGGACTTTTCATTTTCCCAGATAATACAGTGAAAAGAGCTTACATAGGTAGGGAGGAGCAAGCTCTCACCTAGAGTTATATGAAGGGAAAGAAACCCTAGAAGCACGTTTTGAAGTGTTTTAGTAACAGAAACTTAGCAGCTGTTTTTACTCTTAATTTATATCAGGAATACGCCAAGGGACCACAGTTTTTGGTATTGGCTAGCACTAAAAGAAAGCACTTCCATTTCCAAGAGGAAATTTTCAGGGAAATGTTGTAGGCATTATTTATTTATTTATTGCATTTTTGTCTGTTTTTCTCAGTTTTGATGTGTGTAAAAACCAGAAGCTCATCTTGACATCTCAGTATATATTCCCATGAGTATTAATTCAGGATAGATCTGTAGAGATGGCAGACACCAGTTATTGGAAAGTTATTGGAAGTTAACTGCAACAGCCAAGGATATGGCTGACAAACATTCTCTCATTCTGACCTTGTACAGATAAAAAATCTGTATCAATGGATTGATCACTAAAAGTACCTCTTGTAACAGTAAATCAAATAATTCTGAGGATGGATATAATATGTCCAATTTTACCCTTTTTTCTTGGTTTCTTGCATAGAAGTAGGGGCAAAACTTGAGACATTGATTATACTGGTTTAATCTAGAATTTCAAATGCCAGATAAAATGTCAATATCATATATACTATAAATACCATAATTACAACCTGGCAAAGGTAAGCATTCAGAATCTAGGTAGTGGTAGTAGTAAGGCTCTTAATGAAACCCAAAATCATTAGCCCTCTGTCTTCAAATTACAGCTCCTGTAGAGTTAAGAACTTGTACCTCCTCACAAGTGTGATAAACCAGAGATGGCTGAGACCTGGCTTTTGTGCCCGGTTTGGGTTTGTGCCCAGGCACTGTGCCTCAGATCTGTGAAGTCATTGCTTGCCATGTCAACTGGCAAAATGAAAAATTGGATTGGTCAGAGAAGAGGCAATTGTGGTGTGGAAAGTAACGTAATGACAGCCTGCAATTAACGTCAACGCAGTTGGTATTAACTTAAGCAGAGGATCCGGCACACCCTTTCCCCAGCTCTGTAGGGGTTTAGTTGCTCTTCTCAGTTTCTACTGCTCCAGCTTTTCTCACCTGTCTCTGATAGCTTCAGTCATTCTTTCATTCCATCAGTATACAGGGTACTCCGCAGGGTTTTACTTTCCAGCCCTACCCAGGGATTCATTCTCCACCCTTTCTTTCAATGGCCTGTTAACTTCCCCACAATAAATATGTGCACTGCCACTGTGGAAGAAAATGGTGGATGCTCTCTGGCCATGGGCTTCTTTCCCTGGTTCTTCGAATAAACTATACAGTTTGGGTTTTTTTAGTATAACATGTCACCCCACTTGAGAAATCTCACAGAGGTTTCTCCAGAGAAAACAAGGCTGAAAATCATGTGGAGAGAGAGTTAAACTAACAGTGAATGGCAGATGAGCTCTGTGTTATAAACTGTTATCACCTTTTACTTTGTTACAGTAATTTTAGAACTGGTTATGCAAGGTGCTGTGGAATGTGGAAGAAAACTTTCTATGGAGATTAGATTGTCTACATCAGGGAAAAAAAAAAAGTGAGAGTTTAGAGCAGTGGAGATTAGAAGTAATGAAGTAACTTGCCTCGTTTGTCAGCAGTGTTAGTCAATGTTCCTTAATTGCAGAGTGACACTTGAAGTGTGTGGTTCTATTAAAGATTGTCCAGTTCCAACCCCCCTGCTGTGGGACACCTTCCACTAGGCCAGGTTGCTCAAAGCCCCATCCAATCTGATCTGAACACTTACAGGGATGGCACATCCGCAAATTCTCTCAGCAACCAGTTCCAGTGTTTCACTACCCTCATGGTAAAGAATTTCTTCCTTATATCTAATATAAATCCTCTTTCAGTTTGAAGCCATTCCTCCTTCTCCTATCTCTTTCTGCCTTAGTAAAAGTGCCCCTCCAGCTTTTTTGTAGGTCCATTTTAGCGACTGAAAGGCTTCTCTAAGGTCTCTCCAGAGCCTTCTCTTTTCCAGGCTGAACAACCCCCTCAGTCTTTCCTGACAAGAGAGGTGCTCCAGCTCTCTGATCAACTTTGTAGCCCTTCTCTTGACTCATTTCACAGGTCCATGTTCTTATACTCCATAACTGGATGCAGTGCTCCAAAAGAATCCCCTCCCTCGACCTGCTGGCCACACTGCTTTGACACAGCCCAGGATGCCACTGGTTTGACATCTGGAATGTCAAGCTTCTCATTTGCCAACACCCCAAGTCCTTCTCCTCAGGGCTACTCTTGATGCATTCTCTGCCCAGAGATGTAGTGAGTCATGTTTACTATGTCCTTAAATTCATCAAATGTCCTTAAATTCATCATTGTATTGGTTTTGTAAGGCAAGGTTTTCATAGCAGGGAGACTACAGGGTTGACTTCCCCCATATTCCATAGAGCCAATGCCAGACAGCTCCAAAAGGGACCTTCAACTGAGCCCGTCAGTGATGGTGATAAAGACTCTGGGACAACATATTTAGGAAGTGGAAATAAATTACTCCACAGAAGCATTGCAGCCAGAGGAGTGAGAATATATGAAATAGTTGTATGGGCAGGAGGGGGTGCCAGAGCAGAGATTCCCCCTGCAGCCCATGGTGAGGCAGCTGTGCCCCTGCAGCCCATGGAGGTCCATGGAGGAGTAGAGATCCACCTACAGCCCATGGAGGACCCCACACCTGGGCAGGTGAATGTCCAAAGAAGGCTGTGTCCCTGTGGGAAAGCTGTGCTGAAGGAGACACCTGGCAGGGCCTGTGGAAGCACGTAGAGAGGAGAGATGGGCAATCTCTCTGCAGTGGGGGAGAGATGGGCACGTGGCATACAGCCACAGTAAGCCCAGCACAACAGGACACTTAATTCAGCTGAAAGCATAACTTTTCCATTATATATCATGTATATCATCGCATGAAAGCTGTTGGGTTTTTCACCTTCAGTATTTGCTTGGTTCTCACAGTGTTAAGATGATGTTTATAGCTCTCATTTTGTTCATATGGCTAGATTTCAGCTTTGTTTACCTCTTCTGCATAGGGCTGAGTACACCTTTCTGGACTAATATCACCACCAGTGCTTTGTTATCTGTTTGGCATTTTGTTATCTGTTTGGCACTACTGTGGGTTTGCCTTGTCTGTGTATCTTTTCTTTATTTCATAAAATGCTTATTCTGTTGTATACTAATAACATACATGAGCCAAATCTGACCTTTTGAATCCTTGGTGGGGGACTTAAATACAGTTAATTTTTTTCTTTTGTTTTTCTTCTCCACAAGCTTGGCATAATTATTTCTTCTGTCCCAGTAACTGCATGTACCCCCTCATTTTAATGACTTTTTATTTTCCCAAACCAATCTTGAGTTTATATTTGCATTTTTTGCCTGTTTCAGAATCTGCTGTTTTGGGGTACTTTTTATTGTGAGGCTTTCTCAGTGACATTTGATGAGTCACTTCTGGACATTCTCTTTGTAAAACTGTTCAGATTTGAGCATGCTCATTAGTGCTGCACATATCCTCAAAGCTTGACTGACTAAGATTGTGCCCATATTGGCAGGTAACTTTTAATTCAGTCTGAAGATTGCATGGGAGGTTCAGGCTCTAAATTTAATTCTTATCTGCAGTGCTGACTGAGTTTAGAGGCGCAGCTGAACTTCTATCTGAGGAGCCAAGCTTATCATTCTGTATCTCCTTGTCAGTGGATGTCCTGGCTCCAAAATCACTCTTTTGTGCAAGATTATCTATTGTGAGTTTAAATATTTTCTATGGTTTTGCAAAAAAATCATATGTTGTTTATGATTTATTGTTCTTCCAAATTCTTGGGCACATGAACTGAAATAATATGCTTTACAGGTGGCATATTTGTGGCTTGAAATTTTTTGGAGAGAGCTTCTAGGTTTTCATACAAGTACTCATCTTGTAACACATCTAAATGCTGCAGTTCCAGACTTTTACTACTAATTGTGTTTCCATCTTTGTTTTCCTAAGTCATTCCTATTTAAATTTCAGAGATCCTCTGTAGTTGTTAAAAATCACCATGAGATTGTTAAATGTGCTTCTGCTTTTTCAGGGACAGGGAATCAGTGTTCTAGTTTAATTCCTTTTATTATACGTAGTCATCTTTCATCAAATGCTTCCTAAAAGTAGGATTTTCCAAATCCCTCGGCACTGCAATGTACATGAGACATCACAAGAGCTGTCATTTCCATGAAGGCGAGGGACTGCAACCCTTGTGCTATGACTGTATTTTTCTGTTAAAATGCTCTCCTTATTTTATCTGGTAGAGCACTGGTAACTCCCAAACATTGAGAGGAGAGCCTGGTGCTGAGTACACCACCTGCTCTCTGAGGGTGCTCTGCAGTCAGCAAACAGGATAAGGGAGGCAAAGCAGGAATAGGAGTAAACAAGCTTCTGCTTTCCACAGATCATGGCATCACCCTTTATTTTAACAGCAAGAATTAAAGGACAGCAAACTGCTGCCTGCCACTGCTTTGGTAAATAAAGCAGTTGAACTGATTTTCAAACCACTTACAACTCATTTAAAGTACTCAGTAAACAAAATCTGGTTATTTCTGCCTATATCTGTGTATGAACATGGACGGGACACAATTCCAAGTAAGAATCTTGATGTTTCTTTGACTGCATAGCGTGACCAATTTTAGTTGCAACAAGAGGTTTCCAGAGCAATAGATCCAGAGCAACAATCTGTATTGATTGCTGTTATTATTTTACTGCTGAGGTGAGTTGCAGTTTTAAATATTGTTCTTTACAAACAGAAAGAACATGGAAAACAACTCACACTTGTTTTAAATTAATTGCTGTTCTGCTTTTGGTATTTAGGGGCCAGTCAAAGCAGAATGTTGATGGATCTCAGGCAGTCAATTTATTGTAGCTGAAATAAGTATTTAAACCTGTTACCTCTATTCTTTTGAGCATCTAAATCATGAGTAATATCAAGGTAGCCTATTAAACTGCATTGCATCCAGAAGTGCTTGAAATTCCTATCATAATGGAAAAAGGAGGATACAAATCTTTTCATTACATGTATCTTAGGGTATCCCACACCCATACTATATACTACCCATAGCTGCAATGAGATAGTGTAGCTTATTGTCTATGTAGAGCACAATATTTAAATTCATATACCCTGTGCCTTGCACTACGATGAAGTGAGTTAAGCAACTTGTCATCCTCTACAACTCATCTCTTGATGCAAGAGTTACCAAACTGGTTCATCAAACTGGTAAAGCAGTTGAAGTCTTTCAAACCACTTGCAACTCATTTGAAATACTTAGGAAAGAAAACCTGGGCATTTCTGTTTAAGTCTGACTCTGGATGTGGACAGAACACAATTTACAGTAAGAACCTTGATGTATAATGCAAGAAATGTTAACAGAAAAAGTATCAAAATAAATGTGCTCTAATTCAGAATCAAAGTAATGGTGTGATCTCCAGCAGGAATCTGGTAGAACTTTTGTCTCTCACTGAGGTGGATATGGCAGTTTGCTGAGAGTCAGGAGTCCTTGGATTTGCTATCAGCTTCATGTTGTAGAATGTCAATGTGCAAAATTTCTCTGTGCGTCTGATTTCCATGTCTGTCCCTGGCTAAATGTTTTTATTATAGATGTCTCAAGAAGAAGCTAACAAATTCTACATTTACATCTTATTCTGTCAGGAAATCAGTGCTGGCTGCTCCTAGAGTAAAAAAAAACCCTCTTAATTAAAACAAATTAATTACTGAAAATTGATAATTTTAAATGCAAACCCTTCTCCCCATATTCTAGCACGCTGAGGGTAGGAATGGACTCTTCTGTGTGCAATGACTTCATTATACCTTGACACTAGGAGCCTTTGACAAAGTGCCTTTGATGTTGTCCCAATCTGAGCAAAGTAACTAATGCTCTCTTATTTCACTTATGGAAGAAAAGTGTTTCACCTCTTGCGTTTCACCTCTTGGGACTCTTTTCTGTAACAGAACATATTGGATTAAAATAAACCCACCTTAATCGCGGAGGGTAAGGTGGTCTCAACCACAGACCTTGCTGTATACACAGCTGGACAATCCAGTGGGTTTTTTCATTTAGTGCTACTTATTTCCTAACAAAATTCTGTACATATCAAGATCAAAGACAAGTAAGACTTTGGGAAAGAATTTCCAGTTTGACCAGTCATGAAAGAACTGAATGAGCTCATTCTGTACATAAGAGATATTAGCTGTACCCAAAAAGACATCTGGCTCTAGAATTATTTACTAGGGTATTTGTGGATCAAACCCATATGAAAGTTCTGAATGGAGCAAAACCTTTGGCATGTTATATTTTGAAACCAAGGAGAATTGAATAGAATGTCAAGAAACTCTCATGGTTGTTCTTTTGGGTGTACCCACCAATTAGTCACTATTCTAGCTAATATTTGCTCATAAAGTGAAAGGAACATAGCTATATTTACGCATGTGAATTAGTTAGTTCTACACCAAAATTTATTTTAAAAATCATTTTCTTCAGACATTTTTTTATATTCAAAGGCCCTTGAAAGTTAATGTGGAAAAGTTATTCCTATGGGCTTAGATGCAGGAAGATTATCTGAATTGTTTTAATGAAGAATGCCTTGGGAGAAGAGCTGTCTTTGGGTATTTTTTTCTGTGGTCCAGAAATCCAGATAATGAAAGTCATGACAAATTTCTATGCAAATTAATATTTTTCTTAAATTATGCTAATTTGCTAAAACATAAGAATTTGCAGTTGTATTTTAGTGATTAACCTCTTAGCTCTCTTCTATCCCCTATTTTTCAGAGCTGGGTAAGAATTTAATGTATGTAGAACATTATTCACCTCCCACTGAAATCAGTGATGAGACTTCTATGGAAGCTCATATAAATTTCATTATTCCTTTAATAATGTATACTTTGATAACAACTGTATCGTTTCCCTTGCTGCCTTACTGAGTGGGCAGAGTGCTTCCTATCCCAAGGCAATGCATAATGCAATGTATGATCACAGCAGCTGAATGACTGCATATCTACTGCTATGAGTTAGTATCTTGAACAAGTACTTATACATTGGCTTGAACATAACTGACTCTATTTTTTATTTGCTCCTGAGTATTTCTTATATCTTTGCTTCATAGCACTGCTAGATGAGATTACACAACATTTTCTATGTGAAGACCCTCTTTCCAACTGCTATGACTTTGTCAGAAGTTTAATTTCTTAAAATTTCTTTTCCAAAAACTTAATTTCTGAAGTTGACACTTTACAGACTTTTGATCCATTTGTCCCATGTCTTTTATGGAGGAGGAGGCGGAAATACCTCAGTGAGAATGTAGAAAGAGTATAAATTGCTTGATATATCATTTAACAAATCAACATATTGCATCATTATGGAATTTGGTGGGGACTTGCTTATGTTTGAAAATCATGCCTTGTTAACTACACTTGAAAAACCACTTTCACACTTTTCTATTAGAACTGACCTAAATCAAGTTGTTCATAGGACTGCTGATGCCATCCTAGGGTGTTACATTAAACTCAGAGAGATCCTGGTATTTCTATTGTGTGGTAAAGCATTTAATGGATGCCAAATCAAACTCTTAACCTTTCTGTAATTCAGCAGGAAAGTAAACTAGACAGTGGGAAACAGAATCAAACCCTTCTGATAAACATGTTTGCTTTGCTAATAAGTTTGAAAGATTTTTTTACCCGAACACTAATGTAAGACAAGAACAGTAAGTAAGTTGGTGTTGGTTTTAACCAGATGAGAACTCCTTCCACCCTGATCATTTAGTGTAAGTATGACCACAAGTACAGGAGAGAAAATGTCCATCCAAACCAATACCCCATCTGTGGCTGTGGCCAACAGAATGTCAAGGAAAGAGCTGAGCAGGCACAAAGTGATAGTTCTGATGAATACCCTTGAATACTGCACAAACATATGGCTCAGGGGAGCTGGATGTGACTCCTCTGAGACCACTATCTCTATGGATTTCTTATCACTGGTTTCGTTGTTGTAATTGTTTTGTTTGTTGTTACAAAGGGCATATGGATCATGGTTGCAATCAGTAGAGAAGAAGCAAACAAAATGGAACTTAGAAGACCTTTAACTTGCTTTAAAAGTTTTTTAAGACTGACCAATTTCATGCCCTTCATGACTTTCTGTTGCAGCTCAGCTGTTGCTAGCACACGAGTTTTCACTGCACCTTTTTGTTTTGGCCTTTGCTGTTGCTGTTACGGGATTGTGAGTGTGTCAGCTTCTTTTTAGAGAGGCAAAGAGGAGGTGAAAAGTGCAGCACCGCCTGGGAGAGAGGGGAGGAGAAGAATGTGGGCCCTGGGGATCATACAGGGAGAATAGCTGGAATGAATGAGTGAGGAGGCAGAATGCAGAAAGCTGTCAGAGGGAAGTGGGTAAATGTGGATGAGTGAGGAAGCTGAGATTGTGTGTGAGGCAGCAAATGACAAAATGAATGAGATATATCACTATTTGGACCTCCAGATCCTGGAGACAAAGTAAATCAAATACAATTAAAGATACTGGCTGGCCTATGTGCCTAAAAGAGTTAAACAACTTGGTATAAAGAATTCCTTTCTGTGCTGTTCTGGGCAAGCCATGAAAAGGACGTCATGCTTCTGAATTTTATTTGTCTTGGAGGTGGTGCACGGACATCCTTGTGTCTCAGAGTCTCCTTTAGATGACATTGCTTGCTGGAGTTTAAGAAAAGTTTCTAACACTAGCCAGCTTTGGTCCCTCCCTCTGTTTGATGACTACTGTTCACTCCATGAAAAC
Source organism: Phainopepla nitens (assembly GCA_013400175.1). NCBI lineage: Eukaryota > Metazoa > Chordata > Aves > Passeriformes > Bombycillidae > Phainopepla > Phainopepla nitens. The sequence continues at coordinate 9,285 of VXBQ01000656.1, read as the reverse complement.
TGTGACTACTGCCTGAAAACCAGCAGAGCAGGGAGCACTCTACAGAAATAACTGGCATAATCCTGGTTTCAAGCAGTTGTCTGTTCCCTTTAAGCTCCATAAACAGCACAGGTAACTTTAGATCCTTATTACTGTTTCCTCTCTCCTGTCTTCCGTGTCTTTATGTTACCTTTTATCTCTAAGAATTCTCACGTTTCTTGTTTGTACAGTACAGCAGAGAGTAATTCTATGCTCTTCTTCTACAAGCACCACCACAGTGTAATAAATATCTGAATAAATAAAAACGGGACAATGCAGAGAGATGTAAGCAAAATTAAACTCTAATCTAGTTTGGCAAAGCATGCGTGTGCATATTTCAAAGAAATTGATTCAGAGCATAGGATATTATGGTGCCTAGCACAGGAAAATCCTGGTCCATGTGAGTGCAGTTCTTAGATGTCAGGGTAAAGCTAATTCCAAAGCATGCAGTTAGTTTATCCTGAAAAGCCTATGTTCTTAAATTATCTTTCTGAAAAGTATGTGGAATGGAATTGGGTTTTAAATAGAATCTAACTTTACAGGCATCAGTAATCCCAGTTGTTCCAACACAGATATTCATGAGTTTAGAGTTCTATAAATTCTCAAGAATGTTGCTGAGCTGACACCTAACAATCAGTACCCCACAGCCATGAAATGGAAATGTTCTTAATGAAATGCAGTCAGAAAACTACAAAAAAATACACCAGACAAGGGAGGGAGTAAAAAATACAAAGAGGGAGAGAGAGTAGACAGACTAGGATTGCCATTTCCTTATTACTCATTCCTTCCTCTAAAGAAACGTTACTTATGCTGATGCATGATTTTGGCAGAAATACTTCAGCTAAAACTCCCAATCCTTGTTCTGTTTCTACAGCCTTCACATGGCTCCGAAACAGACTGTCTTGATTACTTCTATTGAACTTTTCATCAGAGGGTGCATTTTTGATGAGGATTTACTTTATCTACCAACAATTATTTTAAAAGGCTCTGATCTGTCAGCATATGCATTGTGTTGGGATAGTCAAGTCCATGCTTCAAGGATGTTTTCAGGCACCAGGCTGAAGGTAATACAACCCATCCACAATGGCAGTCTCTGTGTGACTGTTTGCTCTGTATAGATTCAGTTTGTGTGACGCTGTCAAATACCCAAGCCTTTGTCAAAATGAATAGGAGATTTATTATCTGAGATAAAATGACAGCTACTCTCAACCTTTGCAGAACTCAAGGACAAAGCAGTTTTTCCAGTTAGAAGAATTTTGTTCACTACCAGGAGCTAATGACATTACATGCCTGGATAGAAGTGAAGGACCCTGCAAATTCCTGCCACGAAACCTGATGCAGTAAAACAAGCAACTATCACTGCCCCAAACACACCAATGTTAAGAGCAGAGGGACCAATTTTTCTGCTGGGAACAACCCCTGGAGACCCAGGCCCCTTACTGTTTACAGGTGAAATGCTGACTGCTTGTTTAGAGTTTTACGTGGTTGTTGGCATATGAGCCTTACGTTCATGAGTGTAGTGAAATGTACATGTAACACTACAGGAAATAAAAAAATAGCAACATATATATATCTCACAGTAGTAATAAGGATTATCTAGAGTATTTATAGTGGAACAGAAGTCCAGAGAGTAAACCAGACTTCAAACATATTTCTGAAATAATGCAGGATTTTTCTTCAAGTGCCAATGATGCTAATGTTTTTTCTGGAGCTGACTGCGGGCCAAATTTTGTCCTGGCTGTGCAAATCCAGTCTTCTGGCTTCAGCTGAATGGGCTAGGATAGTAGGATTTGGCTGGATTACACCACTTCCTGAGGTAGATATACCTAAGAAATAACTTTCTAAGCTTACTGCAGGTCTGCTGTGCCAAAAAGCTCACCTAATTTTTCTAATCATGCCAGCTGAGCCAATAAAACATTGCCACTTCCTATAAACCTTATATTACACCTGACTTTGAATGGAAGAGGGAGGGCTGGATAGACTTTAGAGCAGTAAGGGTACAAGTAGCTCCACTGATAACAAGAGGAAAAAACCTGTTTGAAACAAAAACAGTAGATAACAAATCTGCACTTTCCCTTTGGGGACCCTTGGGCACAAACTGCAGAAAGTACTCTCACTGTGAGAGTTTATATACATATCAATGCAGATTGCCTAACACATCTGAAGTATCTGAGTTATATCCTACATGACACAGAACCTTTTGGGGAGAAAGGAACAAAATAACCTCTTGCCTCAAGCAAAACACTGTTTGCTATTGCATTTTATAGAAGCTTAAGGCTGACAAGATAGACTGATGATCTTCTTGATCAAATGCACAGCTACAAAACTTCCTATGTGATTCTGAAAGCAGCTCTTTGTATTTCCTGGAGACTAATAATGAAATTTCTTCAGAAAAGTGAAAGCTTAAGAATTTAATTTAAAATATAAACACACACTCTGACTAAAAAAAAAAAAAGTTTAACATATGTATTTCACAACTTTAAAAAGCCGTATGTCAATAATCAGAATTAAAGTCAGTAATGTATATCATGTAACAGGAGCAAGGCAATATAATCATAAGTACAAATATGCATAAAGATACATGATACAATGGATATTAAGAATGAAACAAAGAATAAATAACAAGACAGACATAGCCTCAAGGAATACAAGCGGGGATAGAATTGTTCTTTCAGTAAGGTGGAAAATGGGCTTTCCTTGTGTATGTTTTGTCGTTTCCTTGTAAGCAACATGTTTGATCTTGACAGTCATTACTTTTGCAGTCAGGATACCTGAGTTCATTGGTATGACACATCAGATTCCCAGCAGCGCCAGAACAGTTTGGCACACTCTGTGGAGAGGAATATTTACAGCTCTGAGCCTTCCCTGCATTGTCCTGCCTCAGCCCATCATCTAAATTAAGGGATGTGCTCCTAGCAGAGATCAGGAGAGCATGTGCTAGGGCACAAGCGGCTGTAGAACACCAAGGCTGTAAAACACCAACACCAAGGCTGTAAAAAACCAAGGCAACCAGCGTATACCAGCAAAACTTGCTAATAAAAACAAAGGGGCTGGAAAAAGGACACACTTTCAAAAACCAACTGAATAAATTTTTCTCTTTCTTCTCTTTTAACCTTTTAAGAAGATAAACCCATACCAAATCCCAGTGACATTAGAAACTTTACTTTATGGAGAATGGTGGAGCAGCTTGCTTTGTTCACCTATGTACAAATACTGTGTGTATACCAGCTGTATAAATACTGTGTGGAGTGTGCTTTGCCATAGGGGATATGGGATGGGACAAGGGCATTGCCTAGCCCTGTCTGCAGGGGCTGACCCCAGGGCTGCAGCAGGGCCAGGGACCCCTCCTGGGGCCTCAAGGGTGTTTGGGACCAGTTTGCTAGCAGCACTTTTCAACCCTTTACATGTAATCTTTGGGCAGGAGTCAACAGGTTACCTCACTGAGGCAGATTAACCTGTGCTCCACTAAACTATTTTGAGGTGGAAAACTTGTGATTTCATTTGCAGTGCCTGTTTGCAGTAGGGGATGGGCTTGTTCTGATCTAAATTCCTGTCTGGAAAAAAAAGAAGGAAGGAACTATTAAAAGAAAGGTAAAAACAAAGTCCCAGCCCTTTCAGGCACAACCTTGGTTGCTGTCCCAGCAGCAGAAATGCAGCAGCGCTGCCATGTCCTGTCAGAAGGGCTTTCCCAAAGACGCAGGAGTACCATACTGCAGGTACATACCTTGCTATCTTTCCCCTGGAGAAGTGGGGATGCTGGCGAATTGCCATCCCTAGAGCAGCAGGTGCCCTGTGTGTGTGGCCCAGGGTGGTGACAGTCCCATCTGCACGGGGGTGCACTGACAGAAATCACACTTGGCAGCCCCTTTCTCTGGGAGCCAGACAAGACCTCCCATTGGAGTGGACATGATCCTTAAAGGCTGTACCAGGAGCAAGGTTTTTCCTGCAACTGCTGCCTCATCCAGCAGGGCCCTGGGGGTTAATAGGCTGTACCTGAAGGTCCCCTGGTGAAGAGGGTCCTCCTCCTTATGTATTTCCCAACATTTCGTGGGAGGACACTCCTGGAGCTCGGTCAGTTTTGGGTTAGGCCCTGGGAAGGACACAACCTCTCTCTTCCTGGCCTCTCACAGCTCCTGTACTGCCAACGTTCTGCAGCACCTTCGACAGTTTGTGATAGCCATGGGGGTGTTTGGAGTGGGAAAAGCCCTCAGAAGAGTGGTTGTTCTCTTTCTTCCCTCCCAAAAAGCTCTTACAGCATGGATGAACTGGTTGTGACGCATTCAGATAAATTTGTTTCATCCCGTACTGATTACTCTGAGTCCTTGTAAAAGGAGCTTTCAAAAATCTGTGTAGGGCACAATGTGGTTAGATTCTTTATTCTTTAATGGTATTTGTGACTGAATTGTGCATGCAAGATGATTTGTAATGTATTGCATTAATTATATCTTTGATATAAGCTTTTAAAAACCATAGTTGCCAGGATTGAAGCAATTTGCTACTGGGTGACTTTATTATGGGCATATTATTTCTGAATCCTTAGTTTGGCCACATCAACAGGTCAGATTAATCTCAATTACCCTAAAGTGAATTGAAAACTAAGAGAAAAAAACCTGACCTTAGAAAAATGGCTCTCTCTTTATCTTCACTATCATAAATGCAAGAAAGATTGTGATTCTCATGCTTTGTGTGTAATTTCCAGCATACAAAGGCCTGGTGATCTTGTCACACGTGCTGGGAAAATCATGTAATAACACCAGCGTGATCATACCAGAATGAATGAACCAAGGTAGGATAAATTCTCTATGTCTCTGGTAATTTTTAGCAATTGTATGTTCCTCAGATGTGCTTCCTCACTTGGGTATCTGAGATGTCATTACTGAGGCATCTGGGATGCTCAGGGATCTTTTCAGTCAGGTGGACGAACTGTAAAAAAGACTCTCTAAGCCATTTTTGTAGTTTCCTGAAAGTCTCAGAGATTAGTCACAGTGCATATTTGTATTCTCCTGTGAGGTAAATTGAGATCATACCAGTATCATGTCCACTGTAGTTAGATCAGTGTAATGCTGACAAATTTTTCTGTGTCTTGGAGTGCAGGCTGGCCTTGACGGCCTTGTGGCTTAGGGTCACTGTTTCATGTGAAATTCTGCTTCAGGAGGGCTTCTTTGGTTCTGGAAAGTGCTTCTTTGGTGCTAAGGCAGATGAGCTCATGAGCTTTGTGAAGTTTGCGGGAGTTGAGTGGACTCAAACTGTTTTTTGCCCTTTGTCTGCAGTTTACTCTGAGCCTGGAGAGTTAAGAAGTGGCAGAGGAGAGTAGATCACACAATCTTTTAATCAGTTGAAGCCTTCTTTGTGCCAAGTAAGTGACTAATGATTTAAATCTATTTTATAGTGCAGTCATGTCACAGGAGAATATAGCTCCTACTGGCTACTATGAAACAAACTCTTTCAACTCTTTCCCAGCCAAAACCAGCACACAGTGATTAATAGACTTTATTTTATTTTGTAAAAGCCCAGATAATATTGGAAATATAAAAATTGTTTAGGTTGAAAATTAACTTATGATGGAATCTCAGCTGAGATTGAAATACTGTTTATTGAAATACTGTTCAGTAAAATCCTGTACAGTATTACTGAAGGATAGATAATATTGTTCCCATAGCTTCCTTGCTAAATGTAAAAGTTAGATGAGGTGTACTGTGATTTCTTTATTAGGAATGCTGTAAAACTACTCCTTGCCAAGAAGTATGTGAGGTAATGTTTTGCATTATCTTCAATTGACCAAATTTAGTGTAATTACAATGCTCATTTCCTGTAAAGTAGCAGATATCTGAATAATGGACCTTAATTACCATTAGAATGAGGTCATAAAGCACAAAATCATTGATAGTAGAGCAAATGATAAAACTATATCCAGCAGAATAATCTCATTCTCCAGAATACAGAGCAACCAGCAATTAATGTGAATAAGAAATTCAGTTCTGTTGTAGTAGGAGGTCATTTAATGAAGGTGTTTATTATGCCTTTTCTGCAGATTTTCATGTTCTGCAGATTTTCATGTTGCAGTTGGCAACTGTGTGCTTCCATAGCTGTGACATTGAGTAATAAGGGAAAGCTCAGTTTTGGCCCCACACCTCTCTAGAGGTCAGTTAAACTGGAATGAGACTTTTTGACTGACTCCTCACTGAGTGAGGGAACAGCTGCACAATCCACATCTGATATTTTCTGAAACAAAAGCCAGTTTCAAATTTGCCTTGGAATCATGCTCCTCTCAAATATTTTGGGCTTTTTTTTCTTTTTTTTTTTTCTGTTTCTTTCTTTCTATTTTTTTTTTTTTTTTAAGTCAGTGAATCCTTGTAGCTAGAATGGTAAACTATGGTCTATATGGTACAAATGCAGAAGGAATGGTTTAGTTTCAGGACAGGTTACTAAGACTTAACACTTGTGAGACTAAGTGTGTGACATATCCACAATTACTCCATACTTGACTGCCTGGACAGCCTTTGCTTTCTCAAAACAGGAGGCAAAGTGGGATTTTATTTGTAGGCATGGTTGTAGCAAGAGGAGAGTAGTAAGAAGCAGGCAGAATAAGTTTCTGTCTATTTAAGAAAACCCAAACCCAATTATTTCAATAGTGGAATCATTTGCTGGTTACTCATTATCAAATTGTAGTTATAAATAGGCGGTGCAATGAATGCCAAAAGAAATCTGAGGCTCAAGAAGGAAGATAATTTTTGCAGCTGTAGGGAGCAAAGGAAAATGTGACAGTCATGACCACTGCATCCTCCGCAAAACTGTACTTCCTCTGCATATATAGTTATTATTACATTAATAATGTTTGAATAGAACTAGTCTCCTTTTCTGTTATAAAACTCTGTATTAATCTGGCTTATGGCCAAAGAGTGGCTTTTTTTTTTTTTTTTTGCAATGGTTAGAACAAAACCTACTGAAGATGTAAAAAGCTTCCTTTGTTGAGTTGGGTTTTTTACTAAAGTGTGGCTTCCATTCTTGAATTCTCTGTTAACAGCCCAGCTCCTCAGCTGTGCCACAAACAACCCTAGGTCCTTCAATAGTTGTTTTCAGAACATGATGTAGTTTAAACACTGTCTTGCTTTAAGAGGCAAATGAATTACTGGAAGTAGATTCAAAGCTGGAATCTGAATAGAAATAAAATTTCAGGTTATAGTTTATATGTTGCTGACAATTACAAAGCGTAATTGAAAAGTGATTATTAGTCATTTGTTATTTACACTGCAGAGTTCTAACATGTTGTGTGAAGAAGGAATAAAAATTGGCTGGTCATGAAAAAAACTGAGCTACATAACAAGAGACCTGAGTTGAGAGCAAAGGTAGGAATGTCCACTAATTCAATATTGTAATTAGACACTAAAACTTTGAATGCCTGTGGGTTTTTTCAGCTGGAATAACTTCTAAGTGAATGATTTCTCTGCTGCAATTTATTTGTGTTCCAACAATGATCAGATAAGGAAGAAAATAATTAAGTGATGTACAAACAAATCTTGTTATGTGGAATGGATGCTTGTAGATTCAGGAGTAAGGGCAAAGTTCATTCTCAGGATCTAAAAATAAGGAATATATGCATGGCTCAGTTTGAAGTGCCTGGAAAGAAACCCTTTTGACAGCAAACCTGTTCATCCAGGTCTGTAAACTGTGAGCCCAGAGCCCTCTGGTGTTGCCCTCGGTGTAACAAACATTAACCATCTACACCAGCAGAGTTCAGGGTGACCTGCAGATATTCTGACCTGTCATGAAAGACCTGCCAAGTCAATCACTTTCTCCCACCCAATAATTTTCTGACTATTATTTATCTATGGTTTAAAAAATGGTCATTTGTTTTTGACCACGATAAGTGGTATCATTTATCCTAGTTCTTAGGAAGGTTTACTCTGGAACTATTATCTGTGTCAGCAACAACTCTGAGCAAAGATAGGTCCTGTGTAAAGAAAAATTTAGGAGGAACGTAAGTCTGCTCTACTACATCCATTGCAGTGCTCTGGTTTACATGTACTCCATGTCTTGGTTCAAGATCTTTCATTTTGTCTTTAATGCCCAAAGCCTGTTGTTCCCTGTCCTTCTTTTGAATTGAGGGTTCCCATTTGCTCTTTCCCAGCACTGGGACTGCATCTGTGATGGAGATCCTTCCTTCTCCTAGGCAGGGTCTCCAATACTTCCTCAGACACAGGTCTGGTGTGCCTCCATGATTTACCTTGGCTTGTGTGTCCCTTGCTTTCTGTGTTCCCATGCCAGGACTGAAGTCTGCCAGTGCCCTTACTTCTATTTCTGTTTTTTCTTTTCTTCTTATCCCTCCCAACTCTGCTGTACCTGCCCATATCACCTCTCAGTCTTCCCATGTGCCACCTCTCCTCTTCTTCCTCATTATATTCTTCTCTTTCAGTGTATGAAGTGGCTGGTGCTACAGACTTATTACACACAGGGATCTCCAGGAAAGAGGCTGTCTTCTGGGATGCTGAAATACAGGCTTTGTATGGAAAACAACTAATGATCTTGAAGCAAGGTGCAGGAAATCCGCCATTTCAGCAGGTAAATGGTGAGCAAGGAGCTGTTGTGGACCAACAAAGCGCATAATAATTGATTTTGTAATACAGACATTATTTCCCTTCTGGAGAATGCATAGGAGAATAATAATTTCCTAGCATGCCAAATAAGGCCAGAAAATCTGTTACACCCCGAGCTGGTGATGAATTCAGTAGCAGTGCTCCATTGGGAGGCCCGGGGGGGTTGGCAGGAAGAGAGCAGTGTGCCACCTGGGGGCCTCGCTGGGAAGCAAGAGAGCCCAAGGCATGGAAAAAACTAACAGTATGTCAACAGGAAGCTGGGACGGAGGTCGGGATTTCTGCCAGCGGGAAGTGTGGTGGTGTTAGTGATTCTCACGGAAAACTCAGTGTTCGCCTCTGCAGGGGGAAGTTTAGGGGTGGTTATTATTGTGCGAAAGAAAAACAAGTGTGAGAGCAGCCTGAGCTGCTGCAGGGCACACGCAGGAAGCGTCTGTTGTTACCCTGTCACTCCCTCTGTTGAGCCGTCCAAACTGTAGGGTAGGAGAAAGGTTTAGTAAAAAAACTTCAGCTTTTTGCTGTTCCACTTACAAATCCTAGAGCAGTTATTTGTAAGATGTTGCTTGGCATGATACAATGTACAGTCAAGGCTGTGGTGCCGGGTTCAAAGTACCCTGTTATATACTAAAGCTGAGTAGTGTCAGGAAAATTCAACAAATGACAGAGGTTTATGTCC
>VXBQ01000655.1:0-10955 GCA_013400175.1 Phainopepla nitens | reverse complement strand
AGGGCAAATAACAGCTGGCTGGCCATTAAGAAAAATTGAGTTTTCCTGCAAGACAAGGACAATGGTGTAAGTTCAAGTTTGTCAGTTGTTTGATGCCAGGACTTACATAATGTTTATTTTTCAGTATATTTACCAGGACTCTAGTTACCAGTGGATAACATGATATCAGTAAAAATGAGAGAGAATCTTCCATGAGCAAATGCAGTCAAAATAAAGCCTCAGAATCTTGGTTTTCATCAGGCATTACCTATCCACTACTGCATCCACAAATAACTATTACATAATTCCTATAATTTAAGTGTCTGAGTACTTTGCCTGCAGGGACAATCAGATACTTAAATGTCTTGTGCTTGTCAAACTTCTACAATTCCTGATACCCGCATTTGCAGCTGAAAAGAGACCATTGTTTAAAATCTGCCCCTTAAAGTAAATGTCCTCAATAGAAGACAACATCTGTTCATTGCATGTGCCACTGTCAGACAAACGTGGAGGTTACAGACAGATCTGTAGCCATTTCTGCAGATTGAGGCAGAATATGAACACTTGAAATACCTGCTTCCACAATATTTTTTGTTTCTTTCACTGTCAAAAACAGTTTTAGCTACAGACTGTCTACTTCTGAAAGGATTTGATACAGTATTTGAAGAGGATCTGAAGCAGGGAAAGACATACTTTTGCTGCTCAGCCTTTGCTCAGGGCTTGCTGAAGCTGTGAAACCATTCACTGAGGTTTCTCTTTTCTCCTTTTAAATAAATATTATTTGGCCTACCAGTTCGCAAAATGTGTTTCACTTGAAACACGTGGCTGAGCAAGAGCATAGGATCTCAAGTCAGTGATCCTCTTGGATCCCTTCCAAATCAGGATATTCTAAAAATTCATTCATATTTTTGCTCTGAATTTTCTTGGTCATCCTCCTTCCGGATCCTTTTCTTCAATTAAACACCATGTAACTAGAAGAGAAATTGGAGTGAAGCAGGAGATGACCAACAGCATGTGCCCAGAAATGGGTAAAGCCAGTGTCCAGAAAAGCAGCAGCCCCAAGTACTGTCTCAAGAAGTTCCTCAAGAGGTGACAGAACTCTCAGAGAGGCCCAAGGATGCAACTGTGGCTGGTGGACATGCAGCTTATGCTGGTGGATAAGTGAACAACAGCTGCAGGAGAAAAGAAATCACCCAGTTCTGCAAATCACACTGAATATCAAATGAATTTAAATTTCAAACAAAAGTGCCCACACCATGATGTATTCATGCGGCCACCTGGCTCTCCAAGGGCTCATGTGGAAAAGCCTGTCAGTAGTAGCTCCAGGAGCTCCCACACCACTGTGACATTGCATACAGAGGTTGCTTAAGTGTAATAACGGATTATGCACCCAATGAAAACTATGGCCATTAAATATCTACATGGCCTGCCCAGCAACTTTTGGTATCAGCAAAGTAAAGACAAGGCCATTGGAGATTCAAGAATTCTGGCAGATGCACTATTTGATGTATCATTTGAAAATTACTCTAATTATAATTAATTACATTAATTAACGAGTGATAGAGCAATGAGCCCAGACAGATAGAGGTGAGAACACAGCTGCCTGCTGCAGGTTCTATTTCTTTTATTTTCAGGTTTCTGTGTAATGCAAAGTAAATTGGAGGAGAAAAATAGGGTGATTTTCCCCACCTGTGACCAGGAGATGCGTTTACTAAATCCTGTGTGAATAGATGGAAATGTTTTGTTTATATATAGGACATAGAAATATTTCCAGTTAATGTCAGGATGAACATGTCTGGGAATTTTATACTAGGTTGTGCAGGAGACTAGACATACATACAGTACTGGTGCGACAAAACCTATAATGGAATCTATTTCAAATTAGTTCAGAGTAGAAGTGTTAATTAAGTTGTGAATTTGGTGTGAATATCATATGATGAAATAAAATACAATCTGAAAAATAACTTTTAGGAAAACAGAATGGAGTAATTAGAAGCAGCTGTGGGAATTTCAGAGACAGTGAAATGGTTTCCATGTACTTCTGAGAGCTGAAAAAGGAGGCGAAACAAGAAATCTCTCCATTCTAAATGTGTCAGATACGTAACAGGAGCAGAAGCAGTCTGTTTGTCAACATGTCACAAAAAGATGTGATTGCAGAGAATACCATCAAATCAGGTTTCCCAATCCAATCCTGTATTGTGTTGGGCGACCCAGGCATCATCTGCAAACTACAGTGGGATCCCATTGAGTGGTACAGTTCCTGGTTGCAAGTAAAGCCAGAGCACCAGGAGGGTAAGAAAGTCATACAGCCCAGCCTAAGCAGTGAATATAATACCATGCAGTGCAGATTTGCCAGCTGGCAGGTGACACACAGAGCCAAAGAGCGCAAACACTTTTGCCATCTTCAGGCAAACCTGATTTTGGGCTGCCCATAATAGTCCCTTCCTACCCCACATTGCACAGGGACATGCCCTTGGGCCTCCCAGCTCGCCTCTGCGAGTTCTGCTGAGAGACTGGCTTTGCATGAGGCTGTGGTAATGCTCAGAGCCAGAGTTCAGAGATAGCAGGGACCGAGGTTAAGTGTGACTGCGTGCCTGGAGCACACTAAACCTGTCCTACACAGCTGCTCGGGGGCAGAGAGCTATAGCTCCTTCACCCTGCCCCTGAGCAAAGCTGACTTGTTCGGGCTCTGAACAGAAAGCTGAACTGGCCTTGTGGCCTTTCAGGCTGTGGGGGACTACTGGAGAGCTGGATGCATGCTTGGGTGCATGCCAAGCCTTTTTTTTTACAGTTCACTGAAGTATTACCTGTTGTGGTGTGCCAGTTCAGTTTTATTTCCTCCATTTTAATAAGTTCACCATTAGTTGCTATCTTCCCTGAATCCCTGCCTTTTCCCTTGTCCATCACCCCTTGTTTCATCCCAGTTATCTAGAACATTCCTTGTCAATCCCCAGTTCACCTCCCATACCCCTTGTCAATCTCCCTGGATCCCTCCCAGTGGGTTGTTCACAAGTTCTCTACCCCTCCCAAAGTTCCAGAACTTTCTATGTCTTTCACCTTTTCTTCGATGTATTACTCACCAGTTTGTATGAGTCCCCACCTATGTTACCCCTTATTGGTTAGTTTTATAAGTGAGCACGCCCTATGTTCCTCCTATACTTTGTTATGATTGGTTTATGAATCGTATCCGCCCCCAGGACCTCCTCTGTATTTAAGTTGCTGTAAGTCCTTTGTTCCCTGCCCTCCGTCTGATCCTCCCCTCCGTTGTGTATCCCTGCTCTTCCCCTGCGCTCCCCTTCGACCCTGGAGTAAACCTCTCCTGGATCTACGTCGAGCCTCCCTCTCATCCTTTGCCTCCACTGGACGCGCTGATCGCCTGAAAGGGTTCACAGCCCTTAGCTGTACCCAGGATTGCAGAAGTGCCTTCCTGGGGCAGCCCACTCTCGGCGCCGGTGGCACTCGGTGGTGCTGGCCGGCAGGGCCGGAGGGCCAGGACTTGGGACCAGGCACCACGTCAATTACCAGTGGAAACCAGCTGTAAATGGGGGAACAAATCAAGCTGAAGTTGAAAGATTGAAGAGAATGGGGGACTCAGACTTTATTTTTATGGCTATTATATGCACCTTCAGTCCTCAAAGGCACCCCATTGCACTTTTTTTCCTCAATGCAGAGAGGCAGATGAAAGCATTCGGAGCTGCTAGTGGAACGCGGAATGTAGGTAACATTGTATAACAATGCAGAGCCAAATAACATCAGTAGGAGGGAGATATGATTTCCTCCTTCAGGACAGTAGATACTTTAGCAAGATACAGCCTGAAACAAAATTATACACAAGATTAAGAGGCAGTGAGGGAGAAGGGCTGTGGGTAAAGACTCTGGAAGTGCCTGAGGGGATGACTAGTAGACACAGACGGGAATTCTATTTTCAAGAGAAAATGCAGTTTTGAGAAAATCCAAAACGTTCATAAACATGAACCACAGTGGGAGAGAGGGCCTCTTGGTGCCTGAGGAAATGCAGCTTTGTAGACAATCCAGCTCATGGGAGAAGTTAGGGCACAAGACATGTGAACAGCAACTGCTGAGAGAAATCTCTTAGGAAGGATAGTTTAATTTTTGAAATTTCTCGAAATGTGTTGTTACACTTTCAACAGATTTAAGTGAAGCATTTTAATTATGAATCACTCATTCAGAACTTTTTGCTCCACAGTAACATTTTTTTCCCCACTTTTTCATAGAATCATAGAACAGTGTGGGTTGGAAGGGATCTTAAAGGTCATCTAGTTCTGATTCCCCTGCTGAGGTTAAGGGCACCTTTCACTGGACTAGGTCGCTCAGGACATCATCCAACCTGACCTTGAACACTTCCAGGGATGGGCTATCTGCAGCTTCTCTGAGCAGCCTGTTCCAGCGCCTCACCACCCTCACAGTAAAGAATTGCTTCCTAATATCTAACTGAAAGCTACCCTCCTTCAGCTTAAGGCCCTTCCCCCTTATCCTGTCACTATACCCTCTTGTAAAATGTTCCTCTCTATGTTTCTTATAGACTCCCTTCAGAAACTGGAAGGCTACAATTGCATCAACCCAAAGACTTCTCTTTTCCAGGCTGAACAATGCCAATTCCCTCAGCCTTTCCTCACAGGAGAGGTGCTCGAGCCATCTAATCAACTTCATGGTCTTCTCTGGACTCTTTTAGCAGGTCCATGTCCTTCCTGTGCTGGGACNGATCTGTTCATCCCCAGCCTGGGCTGATACTGGGGTTTGCCCCAGCTCAGCACCTGGAACTTGGTCTTCTTAAACTTCATGAGATTCACTTAGGCCCACTTCTTGAGCTTCTCCAGGTCTCTCTGGATGGCATCCCATCCTACAGGTGTGACTGCACCACTCGTGTGCATCTGCAGATTTGCTGAGGGTGCACTTGATCCCCTTTGTTTTCTATGGACATGCAATCCTGCTTTGTACAAGACAGGAGTTTTGATTTTGACTGTGTTTTATGCAGGCTTTAAGTCCCAATTTTTGAACAATTCCCTCGGAGAGAATATACTTATATGAGTATCCCAGCAGAAAGGAAAGACTAGCACTGAGGTAGGACTAAGGAGTTAGGAGTTAGGATGTAGGGGTATAGCGGGGCTCCCTTATTCAGGAACAGTGCCCTCTTAAAGAAATACTTCTATTTTGGCATTATTGTTAGGGGGTTTTCATTGAGACTTGAGTTACTAAAAATGTATCTTTGGTTTAAGTGGGAGAGGAAAGCTGGCAGCTGCATGTCAGGCAGCACAGTGGGTGAGGGGGCCACAGTTCTCCCATACCCTAGGATGTTCCCTGTCTCAAGGCTGCTATCATAAGAAGTTCTGTGGAGTTAAATGTTTTGCAAGATGAGCAGCTGCATGAGAAGTGGAAGGAACATTTGGGATAGATATGTATCAACACATCATTTGGGCTGTAGATATGGCAAGGAAGATTTTATGAGAGCAAGTCGAGTAAGGAATTGCAAGCAGGCATTGTTATGCTGAGAGGGGAAGGTAACATACATATTCCTAATACATCTGTTTACACCTGTTCAAAGCAAGCTCAAAAACAATGGTAATTCTCATATTATTCTATCAAGGGCTGGGCTAAATATAGGCTGCCTGAACTTTGTATGGCATGGAAGTCCTGTGACTGAACTGAATCCTGGCAGCCATATGTACCAGTCTGACCCTGAAAAAACTGGCCCTGAGAGGGATCTTCGTGAGATGCCTGTGTATTTTATACTACCAACTCTTGAGATTTAGTTATGTAACTTGCTGTTTCCTTGTATGTAACATGTTTGAGAACTCCACAAATGCAAGTGACTAAAAATGTCAGGCTATAATGTACCCTTTCAATGTACCCTGGCACTCCTGAGGCATCACAAACCACACAGCACAACACTAATTTAGCCTTTATATTATAATTTAGTTTCATATTTCCTTCTCCAGCTGGGTAAGCGAATCCCAAAATAGAATTTTCTAGGAGAAAACATTGGAATTAATTTTCATCAGTACTTTTATGAAGTACTTGGGTCATTGATATTGCAAACTGTGAAAAACAGCACCTCACATGATGTGTGACTTCTCCAATGATCATTCAGGTTAATTTCTTGATTGATATCCTGCATTTCACTTAGCCTCTTGAATGAGCAAGTCACATAGCTTCTGTCTTTTCTACTGGAAGAGCATCCGTGTCTAATAGTGATAAGGAGTGGGGGTGGATATGAAGGAGAAAAGGTTACAGTACAGTTTATTGCTGCTGCAAGAAAATTGTCTTCTAACTTCAGCGGTTTTTTTTCTGTACAAAAGAGAACAAAGACAGAAGCACCCATTGTCAGGTGTTCCAGAGAGAGAGAGTAAGTGATCAGGAATAACAGACAGTCGAGGGAACAAGTGGTGGTAGAAAATACATTGAGTAGTATAAAAATACTTGGACACATGCAGAGTGTCTTCTACAGAAATGTCACTAGTTTGGTAATTAACTGAGCTTTTTTAATGCATGATCTTAAAATAGGGCCTTGGATCAAACACAGGCACTTAGGTCCTACCTAGCAAGTAGGTAGGAATTTTTTCCCCTTTTGTGAGGCATGGAAAGACAGCAGTACTCTCAGTGGTACTGATCTCTCAACACTACTGGGTAAAGCATTTCCCTGCTTCAGTCTGGCCATGAATGCATAATTGTCCAGTCAGCCCAATGTCATCACTTCCCACATCTTACAGCTTTGTCATCACAAAGTCTAGATCTTTGTTCTCTGCCAGCCAACACAACTGTGGAAAAAAAAAAGGAAGATTATTTCTACTACAGTATCTCACCATTCAGAAACACGTGTTTCCTCTTGTTTAACTTCCAGCATAAGCCAGCATAATTACATAAGGCTGCATCAGCTGTGTAATGTGACATGATGTTGCATAAGACAAAATGCCTCATGCAATATGCTGCATCATCCAGGAAATATGAAGAACTTTAGTCAGAAAAACAATTCTCAAGCTGAGTGTTTAATCCAACACAGCCTATGCATCATTTTCAATAAGACTGTCATTCCCTCTTCATGTGATCCATTCCAGCAAAATAATAACCACTGTAACCAGTAGCTTTTTCGCTGGTCATGATCTTCGCTCTGTTATTCACACTGAGTAGTTCTCCTGATTCACAGGGCAACATCCCCAAATCTGATATTATATTGGATGAGTGGATCTCAGCAGTATAGTAGTAACATGTGTTATTTGTTAGGCCACATACATATGTATCCAAATGCTCTTTCCTTTTTACATCCAGGGCCGTATATAGCCATGGTATGGATGAATGGGCCACTCAACTTCTGTTGAATTCTGGGACTTCCTCATATTTAATGCAGGGACAATATTTTACTTTATATTGCAATACTGAAAAAGTTATTAATTCAATGCTCTGCTTTTTGCCAGAACTCAACAAATCACATTTCCCAAACCTACAGAAAAAGGATGCAGGCACATTTTGGCAATTTGTTTGTCAGATCCATGACTATTTTTCCTCCTTTAGAACTAGATACACAAAACAAACTCCAGAACTAAAATGGTCCTGATCATCTTTATATTTATCACTTATTTTTCTTCTTTAAAATCTGACAAGTTCCAGCAATGAATGATTAACATTTAACCATGTTTTCTATTCAAGACCAGCAGAGAAATTTCCTTTTCACATAGCAAAGACCATAGCTGGCACACCCAGTCCTGATTTTTTTTTCCAAGAAGAATATAATTCTTCTCCTTGCCAAGTGGGGATATTTTCTTTTGCACCATGCCAGAAATGGATAGAAAACTTCTTCCATATGAAAATGTCTTTCTCCTCTTACTGCCATTTCTCAAGGGGGACAGCCTTTCAAATCTCCTGATTAAGCAGCACTCTCCCTACTAAGAATGGGATTGTTTGGAAACAATTTTACAAGCAGAAAATTTCATACTGTGCACCCCTTGTAGTTTACTTCATCAATCTGTTGCCTTTTTTCCTGCTTAAAAAGCAAGTTCTTTTCTGAAAAGTTGTTTTGTTTAGTGTCTGCACATTGCTTGACACTGAAGAGTTCAGGTTGCAGAAATCTGTATGCACAGGCATAGAGATGGGCAGGTCAGATAGTGGCTGGCCCTGGATCTTGTCATGTCAGCTTTCATGAACAGCTTGTGTGATGCAGTCCTACTCAGTGTTCATCACAGTTTCCAAAAAACATGAGCACAGCAGGAATGTAAGCTTTCTCAAAGACAGGACCAGAGCTTAAAATGTTCCCAAGAAACAGGTGAGGTCATTTGAAATCAATATGAAAAAATTCAGCAAAGAGAACTGCAAAGGCCTACAGTTAAAAAATGAAATGCACAGGCTTGAAACATGTGATAAATGGTTGGTCATCAGTGTAAAGATAAAGCATGTGGCATTATAGAGGTTTGAAATTAAACGTGATATTTTTAAATACTACATTTCTTGTTTTTCAACGACAAGTATCCAGCTCAGCACATGTCTTAGAATCACATAACTGTTGGTTATCAGCTGGTATGGGTCTTCACTGTCACAACTACCAAGAGAAAAATGGGCTTAAGTTAGAGCATGGGAGAGTGGAAAAACGGTATTTAAATATGTTAGTGAAGCACAATGACAAAGACTGCTATAGTGAATGG
Source organism: Phainopepla nitens (assembly GCA_013400175.1). Taxonomy (NCBI): domain Eukaryota; kingdom Metazoa; phylum Chordata; class Aves; order Passeriformes; family Bombycillidae; genus Phainopepla; species Phainopepla nitens. The sequence continues at coordinate 2,325 of VXBQ01000655.1, read as the reverse complement.
TTTTCTTTGAAAAAGTTAATTATCTGTCAGGTTACACATCAAGTTGCATGATCCCTGGAGGGTTTTTTCTAGCCTTGCACTTTCATGCTTCAACAGATTTGACTCCTCCAGCTAGGGAAATTCATTTCCATGTGAGCTGCAATTTGGAGGACATGCCTTGGCAAAAACAGTGGTTCACAAGTGAACCTAAGATAGAGCAAAGAGACTGTGGTGCAGAGCCCTGTGGCTTCTGTCTTTATGTAGCACGCATGGGAACTTCATTTTCTCCTTTTTGGAAACTGAAGCCTCTCCAACTATTGCAGTGTGATCCTCTACTTCTTGCATATTAATAGGACCTGGTCTAAGAAGGAAGGAGGGCATTTCTAAAAGTGGAGGTGATCAGTTAGGAAATTAAGACTTGATAGTAACTGAACAAGATCCCAATATATCAGCTATGATAGCAGCTCTCAGTGGCTTCAGCTTGGTTCATGCTCCTGCCTGGCAGCACTGTTCTCTAAATGCAAGGCGCTTCACCCATTCCTCTGAGCCATTCATTCCTGAGCAATTACCATGTTGTAGGAGCACATACAGGAGCAGCTAGCAAGGAGTAGCTGGCACACTGTGAATGCACAACTTAATTTACTTTGCAGTGGCACAATTGCTCCCACCTCTAATCCCATGGTATCTATATTTTTTAAAAGGGACAAACAAAGATCAAATGCTCTTGAACTGCACTTGCCAAGAGAACCTGTGGATGCCTCATCCCTGGCAGTGTTTAAGGCCAGGTTGGATGGAGCTCTGAGCAACCTGGTCTAGTCAAAATGTCCCTGTCTATGGCAGGCAGTTGTAATGAGACAATCTTCAAGGTCCCTTCCAAGACAACCCATTCTGTGATTCTGTGATGCTCTATAAGAACAAATTACTCAGTGATATCAATTAATCTTATACTTGGAGTTGTTACTGGAATTTTTTCCTTTTGATGTGCTGAAATGAGAGTTCTGACACAGAAATTTCTAGGTGTAAATAAATACCTTCAAATCCAGTATTTCATTGTTAAGGTTTATCTCCTTATAAGCAAACGAATTATCATTTTCAAATATATTTGAAAATATTAAAAAAAAAGTAAAAATAAAATCCTCTGACAGGTCAAAGAGTCACAGTTCTGACACAGAATTTAAAATATTGTTTTTTACTTCTAGACCTTTTCTTCTTCACATGAACAGCATTCTCATGAATGAAACACTGAGCACTAGACTGTGTCAAATTCTTTCCTCTTGTCCTACCTCACATGCACAAATTGTTTTCCTTCCTCTGTGGAAACCTAGCATTTCTTGGAGCAGAATATTTTCTTCCAAATTGAAGTGTCATAGCCTTGTTGTGGTGCAGTGTGGTTCATTCCAAGGCATATAATGCTGCATCCCTGTCCTCACCAGTGTGTTGCATACTGGTTCTGCTTTCAGAGAAGGTTTGTAGGAAAGCCCTTGGCAGCATGGTCTGGATACTGGAGGTCCCAGGGCACTTCCCACAGGCACAGTGAGCCATCACAGTGCTCAGAGGCAGGATAGTCTCTTCCCACTGCCCACCTCTCACCACAGGATGCACACTCTTTGTGCCTTGAGGACCCTCCTTGGTTACAGCACCAACTGTAATGCTTCACAGGGATGTGAGGGATGACATATTCCAGAAGCACTCAGGAATAAAAGTGCTACGTGGATCTAAGTCACAGACGTGACGTGGCTCTGATAGCTGTGAACCACTTGACGAATCTCCCTTTAGACAGACTCTTCTCATTGTTTAAGGCCTAAATAAGGGAGTGATAAAATTTTTTGCCAATGACAAACTTCTGTCTGTTTCAGAAATTCTCAGATAATTCTAGACATATATGTAATAATAGTAATAAAGCAGACACTGCAACTCCTCTGTCCTCTGAGCAGCAAGGTAGTTACACAGCAGCGTACTACAGGGACACAGCTCTGAGCTTATTTGAATCTCAGTATCATGTGGCTGCTGGTCAGAGAGAAATTAGCAACTTTCTCAGACTGCTCTGGGAAAGCTGCAAAGGAGTGTGGAGAAAGAATGCAAACAATACTTGGGGTTTGTGAGCATGTTATGTGTGAGAACTCATAGTATTTGTCTTTGGAGGTTTTCCAGAGGTTGTTGTTCTCCTTTACACCAATAGACTTGGGGGGTATCTCTACTTGTCTTTGTTTTTCTTTACTTGACCAATACAATTCTACTTAACAAATCAATCTATAAAAAGACAAAGTTTCTCTTAATAAACGCTCCTTCACAGCTTTCCCAGAGCAGTCAGAGAAAGCTGCTAATTTCTCTCTCTGACCAAACTGT
>VXBQ01000654.1:0-12314 GCA_013400175.1 Phainopepla nitens | reverse complement strand
CCCTGCCCTGGCAGAATCCATCCCAACCCCTGCCCTGGCAGAGTCCTACACAACCCCTGCCCTGGCAGAGTCCTACACAATCCCTGCCCTGGCAGAATCCATCCCAAACCCTGCCCTGGTAGAATCCCACACAACCTCTGGCTTGGCAGAGTCCTACACAACTCCTGCCCTGGCAGAATCCCTCCCAATCCACCAGAACTCCCATTCTGCAGAGCTCCTGGTGCTCTTTTCCCCCAGAACAGGATATCCCGTGGGCTGGCTCACACAACGGTGGAGGCTGCAGTGGGAGCGTGCCTTGGAGCAGGGTTCCTATGGATGAGGGCCCAGCTGGAGGCACATCCCCTGCCTGGGGCACATCCCCTCTGTGCCACTCGACCTCCCAGCCCAGCCACAGCTCCTCAGATCCCCCCTGGATCTGCAGGGCTGGAGCAGGGAGAGGAAGCTCTTGGACCCTCCGTGTCACACTGGGAGCCCGTTATTCCTCCCTCCCATCCACCCCTGCCCTGCTCCCAAAGAGCTTTTCTGGAAGGGCTCTTCCTCTCAGCAGCTGAACCCCATCCATGAGAGGCATGAGATGCCCCAGGCTGCACTCAGACACTGGCAGGAAATGCAGTGGTTCCCCAGCTAATGTGGTCGAGCTCTTGGCTTGCACGCTGTGCTTGGAAGGAGGAGGAATTCCTGCTTGGCTGCTGGACAAGTCCAACATCCATCAACACCAGATCCAATGCTGAAATTTAGGGAGCAAAACAGAGCCTGGGGAAGCAGAGCCTGAGCTAGCAGAGACCCAGGCTAGTAGCCCTGAATGTGAGTGGGACACTCTAGCAGGGCACCACGCTCAGCAGGCTGGACTGGAGCGGCAGCAGCACATCCCAGCCTGCAGATCTCTCAGCCCAGAGCTCACTGAGCCTCTGAATTCCTGCTCCTACAGTTACAGCCACAGCCAGCCTGGATCTGCACAGCATCAAGCTCAGCTCTCTGGGGACAGGAGCCCAGCTCTGAAGTGACTCGAGGAAAAGCTGAGCCAGGGTGGGGGCAATGTCAGGGTGAGGTGACAGGAAAGTCACTCAGGAGAATTCTCTTAATGCTTCCAGGGCTCATCTTCTGAAGGGCAAACTAGCAGGTTTTATTTCAGGCTGGAACGAAATAAAAATGTGATTTCCATAAAGCCTGTGCTAGTTCTGCTAACACAACATCAAACAGCTCTGGGGACGTGCTCCAGGAGCCTCCACACTCAGAAAGGTGCAGACCATTTTCAGATTTTACAGAGTTATTACTCTGTGCATTCTGGGGCTGATTTGTTTTTCTCACCAAGAATTCCAAGTGCTGTGTTTGACAGCAAACTCTCCTTCCCTGAGTGATACAACATCAAACCAAGGGCTGAAGGATCTCACTTTGTTTGTACTGGCCAACAATTAAGAACATTTGTTGTCCTCTGTCAAATTTCGATGTGAAATGTAAGCTCTGTGCTAATTAAACCAAACAGGAAAAACATTTTTGTGTTCTCATGCAACCAATCACTCCTAGGCCCAAAGCACAACCTCAACCTCTTCCCAAGAACAGCTCCTTTCATCCTGAAATTCAACTCAGTTGCCAAGGCACGGGTTGGGTGTTTGGTTAGAAAGGGAAATGCTACCAAGGGCAAACCCTCAGGGCTTGGGAGATTAGGGCAATCAGAGATGGGCACTGAGGGGATAAACTCTGGAATTCCCAGGCTCCCAAGGACAACCCAAGGGCAGGATTTTGATAATCCAGGGAACAGCACAATCTCTAAGAGACTTCTACCAGGCATCTCCTCTCACTAAGGAGCTTTTGGCATCAGACTGCAGCTCTTGGAGCTACTGGCAACCTCAGGAAGATGCAGTGACAACAGCAGTTATGTTTTAGGAGGAATTTCTGCACAGAAAGGGGGGGTCAGACCCTGGGATTACTGCCCAGGGAGGAGGTGGTGTCCTCATCCCTGGAGGTGTTTAAGGGAAGACAGGACATGGCACTCGGTTGTCTCGTCTGGGCTTAGTCATAGGTTGATGATTTTGGAGGTTTGTTCCAACCTCAAAGATTCTGGGATTTTTGTAAGAGCTGTGAACAATTTTCTTTAAAGTTCTGATCAAACACCATTATGAAGTGATTCTGCCATTCCCTTAAAATCCAGCCCTGTGCAGACACAACAGCAACAGCCCCTCACAGTACCAAAACAACACAGGCAGCTGACTTAGGACTTGTATTTTTTTGTATTAGCAAAGATTTGTAAAAAACATTAGACAAGTTCTGGCACTGTCAGCTGACACCCTCCTGTCACAGAGGATTTACCTTAAGGGCTCTTTTTTCTGGGGTCTAGGAGAACATTTCAGCTGGGTCAAACCTTCTAAACCCTTCTCTATTTTCTCCCACTTTTATGCCACAGCAAGGCAGAAACTCGATTTGGGGCTTCAATTCAACAAACAAATCCATTGGGATTTTGGGGTTTTGAGGGTGAGAAGCAAAAGGGCAAAGGGGGCAGTGGGTGGCAGAAGAGAGGAAAAAGCTTGTTCTGCTCTGTTGCAAAAGAGCAAACAAAAGAACCCCGTGGTAGTACAATGTGTTGCTAATTACAATCATGCAAAAAGTTCCTTTTGTCCTGTGAGCTGTGGAGGATTGCAAGGATTTATTTCCATGTGGAGAGAGGCCAAAGATATTTCTCTTCTCTTTCAAACAAGCTGCACACTTCTGGGTGCTGTGCTGGCTGGTCACTCCTCCCCAGCCTTGCCTATCCCTGTCCCTACCCACTGCTTTAGGCTAAGCCAGAATTTTAGGGACACTCCAGCCCCAATCTGGTTGAGCCAGCTATGTGAACATGGGCAAACCCAGCACTGGAAGCTTCCCCCACCCCTTTAAACTCAAGGCTAAATTATTTAGTGATGTTTTTAAACTTTGGATTGAGTGTTGGGATTTAGCTTTGGTAGTGAAACCAAAGCTGAAGAAGTTTCCTATTATCCCTTGACCACCAATTCTCAGACCAATTCCACACTTCAGCCCTCTGGAGTTGGCCATGGCTCGTGGGTCTGTGCCATAAACTCTGAAGTGATTTGGGTTAAAAATAACTCCACCAAAACCAATTAATCATTTAATAACTCTGCCTAGTCCCTGCCGTGGCTGGGAGAGCCTTGGGGAAAGAGGACAGCAGGCTGGAGAAATTCTTCTGGCACACAATTACTGGGGAAGGAGCTGAGGAGGGAAATGTGGCCCCTTTCTGACAGAAACCTGAGGGGAAAAGTCCTGGATGCTGAGTGCCAACACACATCTCCCCACACTCAACCCACAGCATCCACTGCTGCAACAGCTGGTTTGATCCCAAAATGTGGGGGCACATGGACTCCTGCTCCATCCCTGCTGGAGCTGCAGGGCTCTGCTCACCCTCTGCTCCCACACAGCTCTGCTCCGAGCCACTTTCAATATTTTGCTGGGGAGAATGAAGGATGTGTTTGTCCTCTGTCAGGGTGAGTACTGCTGACCCCTGAGGCAGCCCAGGCCAAGGCAAACAGCACTGAGAGTTCCCTGGAAGCACTGCAGTCCTGGAGTGAGGCACACAGGGAAGGGCACAGGGAAGGGAAGGGATGGGATGGGACCAGTGGGATGGGATGGGATGAGTGGGATGGGATGGGATGAGTGGGATGGGATGGGATGAGTGGGATGGGATGGGATGAGTGGGATGGGATGGGATGAGTGGGATGGGATGGGATGAGTGGGATGGGATGGGATGAGTGGGATGGGATGGGATGAGTGGGATGGGATGGGATGAGTGGGATGGGATGGGATGAGATGGGATGGGATGGGATGGGATCAGTGGGATGGGATGCTATTGGTCCTTATCCTGCTCTTTCATTCCGCTTCCCATAGCTCCTCATCTCACTGGCACAGGAACATGTAGATCTTGTGAAACCCCACCTGGAATCCTGTGCTCAGCCCTGGTGTCTCCAGCATTAGAAAAACATGGAAGGTTGGATCAAGCCCAGAGAAGGCCACCAAGCTGGTATGAGTGGGACACATCCCCTGAGGGGACAGGATGAGAAAGTTGGAGCTGTTCAGCCTGGAGACATCCCAGCAGCTTCCAGGATCTGAAGGGGCTCCAAGGAAACTGGAGAGGGGCTGCTCATCAGTGACAGGACAAAGGGAATGGCCTCAAAGTGGAAGAAGGGAAACTTTAATTTAGATCTAGAGAAGGAATTGTTCCCTGAGAGGGTGGGCAGGCCCTGGCACAGGGTGCCCAGAGAAGCTGTGGCTGCCCCTGGACCCCTGGCAGTGCCCAAGGCCAGGCTGGATGGGGCTGGGAGCCCTCTGGCATGGTGGAAGGTGTGCAGGGGAGTAAGATTCTCTTTCAAATCCCTTTCCAACCCTAACCACTCCATGATTTTAAGATGGAAGCTGATGCTGCTGCCCTGGCAGGCTGCAAACACCACCAAACATCTCCAGTGAGATGCAGATCCACAGCCCTTCCAAAGAGGTGGGCAAAAGGTGTTTGCAAGGTTCATCTGTGCCCATCCTCACAGGGCTCTGAGCCCAGACTGTTCCAGACTCCAGGACAGACCCCATTTCCACACTGTGTCCTCATCTCCAGCAGCTCTGAGCTAACAGGGACTTGAGGCACACACAAGGCCGGGCCAGCAAGGCCTTTGAACAGTTGAACATTTTATCATTCATTTGCACAAGATGTCCAAATATGTGCACACAATCCAAGGGCACATTTCTGGGAGCTGGCAGCCCGTGGAGCCTGCTGCTGTCCCTCAGGAGGAACTTGTGCAACCCACACTTGGAGTCCAGCCGTGCATTCCAGGACCCTGCAGCCAGGCTCAGCTCTGCAAAGGTGCTGAGGTGTGTGACCACGTGTGGAAGCATTCCCTGCTCCCACTACCCCAAAAATCACACCAAAACAAAGCTTTGGCTCCACTGACTGCAATTTCCTTCTGCTAAAGGATTTGCCAGCTTGGATGGGTGCATTTTTTGAGCTTTCCTTTCCAAATATTCTATCACAGACCCAAATCAAAGCTGTTTGTTGTCACAGGGTTTCCATCTCTGCCACTGGGATTCTCCCCCCAGTTCATTTCATTTCAGGAAAATTCTTTTCCTACTGCTATAGAATTCTCAGCAAAAGAATTATTTCAAAACCAGAAGGAAATGCTTGCTGAAATAAAGTGATTTTTCCACCAACTACTCTCATTTCCCTCTTCATGAACCCAAATATTTTAATCTGTCTGTATAGTTTCAATTTAAAATAAGCACAGCACAAATAACTTGGTAATTGGGTCAAATAAAATAGCCAGTGTCCCAGATAAAGATCACAGTCACCCATAGAAAATATTACATGAGAAAGCAAGTAGCTTCATGAATTTAGAGTTCCCAGAAACAATGGGTTGGATTTTCAAGACACATGAAGCCAAATAATTCTCCACTGGCATCCAAATAAAGTTTTCCAGAGTGCTCAGCTCTCAGCAGCTCTTGCTGCCCTCCAGAAACTCAAACTGATGTCCCAGAACTCTGACCTCAGAGGCACAAAAGTTCCACAGAGCACTGTGGATTTAGAAGTGTTTCTAGAGTGCCTGATAAGGATTCTTTGGTATTGATGATATCGTGGCTCTTCCAGTTCCTTGGAAATCTTTAAACAGCACAGGACACACAGGGAAAATGCAAGGAAAAGCAGCACTGCAGGAAAATGCAGCATGGGAATGGAGCCATGGGTTTGTCTGCTGGCTGAGCACCTCCTTCCCTCTGGAAGTTGGCATTACTGGCAGCACATCCTTTCAACAATCCTCAGCTGTAATCCCATATTTGCAAACACCTGGATTTCAAACTCCTAAACACTGTCCTGGCCTGATCCAGCCACTGCTCTCCAAGGATCAGCTTTTTTTTTTTTTTTAACAATGCATTTTCCACCTCACAAGTCCTCACAATGAAGTTAAGCTACTCTCTGTTGACAAAAGCCTGTGTTTGGAAGTGGATGATTTATTTACTCACTGCCTCTTGGTTCATTTAGTTTTGCTCTGAGGAGCAGGAATGCACCAGCAAAGCCAGGATTTGAAAGAGAAAAGGATGGAGAGAAAATGCAGGAGAAGCAGCCAGGAAAATCCAAAGAACTAACACTTAAATAGCCCCTATCAAATGCTGCTTTTTCCACACCCTGGTGATTAACCAGACCTCCCACCTCCAAACCCCTCTGTGCAAGAGCTGAGCATCCAGGTACCACCAGAGGCACAAACAAAATAAATGCCCCTCCTTTCCCTGGGGAATAATGGTAATTTCTTCTTCATGTAGACACCACACTTCGTTCTGATCCCAAAAAAAGTCAGAAAAGTGATGATTATCCCTGCTCTGGCTGCTCTTCTCCAATATTCCTGCTCAATCCACACAGCTTGAGGTGTTAAATCAACACTCAAATGTTCAAATAAAGGGTCAATTTGTGCTCCATTCTCAGTGAAAGCTGCAGAAAATTCAGTTTCTGCTAAAGGCACAGAAAAAGAAATTAAAAAGTGTCAGCAAGGCCACTTACTGAGAAGTCTGACACCAAGGCCGACAAATTGATCAAAAGTATGTTGGCAAGATGGATGGAGCACAAGGGGTAGGCCTTCAACACAATTACATTCAATAATACCCTAAAAAAAATTACAATTCAAAAATAATGCAATGGAAAAAATGCACTAGGACAGACAGAGCTGTTATTTATTTATTTATAGCCTCAAATCCTCAACCACAGGCAGGGTAAAATGCTCTCCCACCATTGGAGTAAAAATAGTCCTGGCTAGAATTTGTTTGTTGTAGATACATTACCTAAAGAAATTTAACTCTTTTTGCTGGTTGGCAAATTTTAACAAACAACTTTTGATTCCCCTGGGAGTATTCCCTTAAAATTCCTCAGTTTCTGCAAGATGTGGGTGCACAATTCCTCATTTCAGCATTCCTGCTGTACTCACTCATGCAGGATTGTGTCTGCTCCTTAACTGGATGGTTTTAGCAATGAAAATCCAATGACAAAGAAAAAGTTTCCCCAGCAGGAACCTCCAGTAGAACAATTCACTCAAGGCTTTTCTGAAACTCTCTGAGAAGCTGAGGAAGTTTTTGACACTGGGCAGGGGGAAAAGGCCAAACCCATCATAGAGGAACCACCAATAAATAAAGATTCATGGTTAAAGTCACTGTTCTTCCACCTGAAAACGAGCTCCAGCCACAAATTTATCCTTGGGAAGTGAATCCACTGCAGAAACAGGAAACAAGCTGTGTTTTCTTTTCACAGCCAGAGCAGCACAGGCTCTGCCCCCCAGTTCCAACACCTCCCAGCACCCCAGGTTGCTCCAAGCCCATCCAGCCTGGCCTTGGACCCTTCCAGGATGGAGCAGCCACCTCTGGATAATCCACTGGTTACAGCACCCTCAGAGGAAGGGAATTATTTCTCCTTCTCACCCCTTAAAGCCCACTGCACACAGGTGTTGCTGTTTTGTTCCACCTGACAAACACATCTGCTCCTTTACCAAGTATTTTTAATTTTTAAAAAATTGTTTCTATATAAAAATGGGAGATTTACCAGCAGGTTACTGGTACCTGTAAGCCACCAGCAGCAAAGGTTTAAGATTTAACTTGAATTAAGATTGAACTTGCCTTGTGCCACAATATTCCCTGAGGTTTTGGTCGTTTGCAATTAGTCTGGATAGTCCTTGTGGGAGTGAGGATGTAATCCACAGTTAAATCATGATCACCCAGCAGCTCCTCTGCTATGTCAAGCACCTACAAGGCACAGATTTGGTTAAGCAGCTAAAAACAAATTCCCTAAACCCCTGCCCATTCCTGCTGTCTATAGTCACATGAAAATCCATCCAAGACAATGGGAATGAAGATGCCAAACCAGCATCATTCCATGTCTCCAGACAGAGCAGGAAGTGTCCCAGAGCTGCCTCCCCTCTGCAGAGGGGACATTTGAACAGCTGAACTCACCTGGCAGTCGTGCACGATGGTGACCACAGGGGTGTCCTCCTGCACTGCACCCATGGACACCATCATTGCATATTCCATGTCTGCATAACCTTCCCCTTTGCCAATCCTCCAGCCTAAAGCACAGAAAAGTGGGGAAAAAAAAAATCCCAAACAGCAGAGTGGAAAGTTGTTGTTAAAATGGTGGAATTAACCCAGCAGTCTGCAAGTTGTAACTCTGGAAAAAAATCAGATCAGCATCTCTCCCAGGGTGCAACTTTCCTTGAAATCAGCACTGAAATGAAATAAAGCATCAGTTTCAATGACTCCTAAAAGATCCCAGAAGCTTCCCATTCAGAATGAATACATTTAATGCAGTTAACACAGCAGTTTATTTAGCAACTGTGTTTAGAACCTTCTCTTCATGTCCAGCACAGGTTAATGTGGGTAAAGAGGAGTCTGGGTCACACTCTAAAACTGTGTTATTTTAGGCAAGGGATAAAGCCAGTGGAAAATTTTTCAGCACCAGCAGCTTTCCAAACTACTAGAAAATGCAAAATGTGATCCCCAAATGGGTACTGGATCAGCAGGTCTAACACACATCCTCTCACACAGGCTGTGTGAGCAGAGCAGGGCAGAGCAGACCTCTGAGCAGGCAGCCTGCTTGGATTCCTTCAAAACACAAATAATTGCTGGCCTGCAGAGTCTTCCTGAAGGCCAAAACATCTCTGAGCCCACTGCTGTGGGCATCCTGCAGCAAATGGAGCAGGGATTTGTCACACACACAGAGGCAGAACCCGAGACCACAGCTCAGCTCCAAGGCAAAATCTGTCTCTGCCACGGGGTGTGACCTTCCTGACACTGACTGGGACTTGGGACCTTCCTGCTGGAAGTTTTTCCTCACCTTTTTCAGAGACAGCCACTGATCCCACAACAACCAAGTCCACTTGTGCTTTCCCATCCAGCCCCACAGGCACACTGTAGTCTTTTACACCCTGCAGGAAAAGAAACCCAACCAAAAAACAGCATTTGAGGTTTGCAGAATGCACAATCTTCCAAGCATTGAGGCAGAAATCCAGGATATTTTGATAAATCCAAGTAACTGCCCACGTTTCCAAGTGTCTCTTCCATGTTTAGCCAAGCTGTACATGTCTGGGAAGTTATCCCCCAGGGAATCCTAGAATAGACTGCCTACTCCAGTGACAAGAATTTTGGCACACTGCAAGGAGAGCTGAGGGAGGTGGGCACTTTTAGAAGCAAGGTTATTTATTTAGGAGCAAAACCTGATATTTTGAAACATATTTAGGATCAAAACATGATATTTTTTGGAAATCTGTTCCTAAAAATGAGGGCAAGTGACACTTCCTATTTGCACTTCCCATCTCTAGTAAAACCTTGAGGAATAGCAGAGCACTAGAAGTGCTTCAATTAATTCTGAAATATAAATCACAGTTAATTTAGACACAGACAGCTACAGCACATAGAAATCTGAAGTTACACAAAGTAACAATCACAAAGTGACACAATATTTTCTTTCTTCCTTTCCCCCTCTCCTTGTTCAACCCCACCCACTGCTCTTCAGTCTGTTCTCATCTTAATGAAAATTCTGTCCAGATTGCAGAAATTAAAAATTAGGTTTACTTGGGTTTGTAAATATCAGAGATTTGCAACTAATAAAAATATATCTTGTGATCCAATCACTCCCAATATGTGTGTACAGCACACTGCAAATGCTCCTCACACCAACCCAACTTGGTGCTAATTATAAATTAACAATATTAAAATCACAATAAAGAGCCAAACATTTTCAGTGGGGAGCACAAAGCCCAAGAATTCCCTAATTTGTGACTGACTATCAGCACTAATGCCCATCAGGCACTTCCCAGCAGCGTGGGAAGGATTGTTTGCACAGTGCTTTGTAAACACAAACTGCCAACAGCATTTTTTCATTAGTGGGCTGGGGGAAAAAACCAGACACATGGTGCTAAGAGCCCAGATCAGACAGCAGGCCAAGAGAAAGGTCTCTTTCAAAAGTGCTCTTCAGCCCTGAACAGCTTAATTAGTTAATGACTCCAAGAGAACTCCCAACAAAGAAAGTCACTACTAATTACCAGCCGTTTACAACCTCAGCTGTTTATGGGGTTGCTGCGGGACTTTATGGCCTTCAGCAGGAGATAAAGGAGGGAATAAATCCACAGAGAAAGCTCTTCACGCTGTCCCAGCTGGGTTTTCATGGCACTTAAGGACGGATATAAAACGTGCCCGGGTTCCGTGGCCAAAGCCTTGCGCTGCACGGTGAGATTGTAACACGAGAGGGCAGCAAGAGACCGCGCTGCAAAACAAACCCCAACCCCAGCACAGGTCCGGGCCTCACCGCGGGCAAATGGCACAACTCACGGCTCTTTTGGGTGTTGTGTTCTAAAAAAAAAACCTCATCGTTTCTCTCTGGTAACACCCAAGAGCGCTAAAATATTCCCCAGAGGGTTCAGCAGCTCAGAGCTGCAGAATGCAGGAGCACGAAGAAAGATCTCACACACCTCAAGTTGCTCGTGAGTTTCCAAAAAACACTGAGAAATAGCAGTATCATCCTGCAAAGATGAAATTTTCTCCTGATTTCGATATTATCAAAGGCAGTTGTGTACACAAAGCCAGGGATAACATCCTACCAGGAAGATATTTCAGGTTTTCCAACTTGCAGCTGGCTCCATCCTAAGCCCACAGTGTCCCAGGAGTGAATTCAGCCCTCCCTCATCCCTCAGCCCCACCTGAGATGTGGCACATCTCCTCAGGATCTCCTTGGTTGCACCTGGAGGGGGAACAATCCTGTTGAACAGCCCAGTCCTCAGACGTGGTGTGGGAACCAGCAAAGTCTTCCTTGCCTGGGGAACCACAGGAAAAAGTTCATTTTACACTGAAGAAATATTTTTATTGTTGCACAGTAAAAACTGCACGGCCAAATATTTAATTTTTTGTGTTGTAGCTGGTGTTGTTGATTGTGCAGTGCTTGAGAGAGTAACTTCCTCCAATACAGGAAAATTCCATCAAAAGGTTTATTGAAGAAATAAAAGTTAAGACATACATTTGAAGATATTTGAGGAAATACCTTTAAAGGCATTCCTTCCTTTAAAGCTATGTCTCTAAATAGCTTTAAAACTGTTTTCAAAGTGACAAAGGGCAGAGTTAGATGGGATATTAGGGGGAAATTCCTCCCTGGGAGGGTGGGGAGGCTCTGGCATGGTGGAAAAACCCCAGCTCTACAGAGACAGTAGTTTATGTCCTAGAAATCTCTTAAAACTGAGAGGTGTTTTAAAAGATTTTATTCCATTCTCAGTCTCATGGATGGGTGAGACACAGAAGATGTCACACACAACACCTGTCAATCAGAAACCAAACTATTTCCTGGTTCCAATACCTTATAAATGTTTTTCAGCCTATTGGCTTTTGCCACACAATGCTGCTAATACTTCTAACACTAATCACTATTATTTTTACCCCATGTAATCTTGCTACAATGCATCTCTCACAGTTCTAACCCTCCCAAACCTCTCNAGAATCTTCAAATGCATTTCCCACACCAGCACAGATTCCCAGAGCAGCTGTGGCTGCCCCTGGATCCCTGGAAGTGCCCAAGGCCAGGCTGGACAGGGAAGGTGGGACAGTGGAAGGTGTCCCTGCCCACGGCAGGAGGTTGGAACTGAATTATCTTTCAAATCCCTTCCAACCCAAACCCTTCCACGACACCTCCTGACAAATGAGCTGCACATAAAACCTCCTGGAGAGCAGTGCCAGTGCTGCTGAGGTGCTGCCAGGCTCCTTCTCCCCTCCCAGCTGCCCTCAGGGGTGCCAAGGTTACCTGCAGAGCCGCCAGCCGGGCACCTTCCAGGGGCTTGTCAGGATCCACCTTCACCTCCCGCGCTCTGCTGAACACATCCAGCTCCCTGAGAGAGCAGCAGGCCTGCAGAGAGCCCTGGGGGAGAGGCGAGGGGCCAAGAGGAGAATATTTGCACTTACTTCCAGCGTTAGGAAGCGGGCGTTCCTCTGGGCAGCATCGGGGTTGGTTTTTACCGTGCAGGCAGCCTGGAACCCCGGCAAGCCCAGGAGCCTGGTGGCAGCACGGGAGGCGCCCTGTTTGCATAAAATACCAGCAGAGACGGGCAATTCAGAACCTCGCACCCTCCAGACACGCTGATTCACGCGGATTTTTAACTGAGGGGCTGTTAATTTGCTGTGAATCCCGAGGAAGGCTGGACGGGGCGCTCGAAGGAAGCTGTTCCTGCTGAACGAGCTTTAAGCTCCCTTCCAATTCAGACCGTTTGATAATTGACAAGGGGGGTTTGTTTTCTTCCCTTCGAGGGCCGCGAGGCGCTGGCCCAGCAATCTGGGGG
>VXBQ01000653.1:0-35529 GCA_013400175.1 Phainopepla nitens | reverse complement strand
GAGCAGTTGGCCAAGGGCAACATCGTAGAAACCATCAGCCCTTGGAATTCCTCAGTCTTTGTTATCAAGAAGCTGGGGAAGGACAAGTGGCGGCTCCTTCACGACCTCCGCCAAATTAATACAGTAATTGAAGACATGGGGCCCCTGCAACCAGGGATGCTGTCACCCTCGATGCTCCCCCAAAACTGGAATTTGGAAGTAATTGATATAAAAGATTGTTTCTTCTAAATTCCTTTGGATCCCGCAGATGCCCCACAGTTTGCCTTCTTGGTTCCCACCACCAACCGAGAAGCCCCAGTGAGGCGCTTCCAACGGTTGGTTCTGCCACAAGGCAGGAAAAACTGTCCCACCATTTGCCAGTGGTATGTTGCCTCATTGCTTTCCCCGGTAGGTGCCAAAGCAGGGGAGGCCATCATCCTTCATTATATGGATGATGTGCTGGTTTGTACCCCCAGTGATGACATCCTGCATCATGTGCTCGACCAAGTAATCAGTGTTCTGATCTCTGCAGGGTTCAAGCTCCAAAAGGACAAAGTTCAACGGATGCCTCCTTGGAAGTACTTGGGACTTCAAATTACCAACAGGACCATTGTTCCACAGAAATTTGCCATAAATAACAACCCCAAAACTTTGGCGGATCTCCACCAGCTGTGTGGATCATTAAACTGGGTCAGGCCCTGGCTGAGTCTAACAACAGAAGACCTAGCCCCCCTTTTCAATTTATTGAAACGGGGAGATGAGCTGTGTTCCCCCAGGGAGCTGACCCCAGAGGCCAAAACTGCCCTGGAAAAGGTAGAGAAAGTGATGGCCAACAGACATGCTCATCGTTGTCTGCTGAATTTGCCTTTCAGCCTAATCATCTTGGGTAAGCTGCCACACCTCCATGGGTTAATCTTCCAGTGGGACCAGGACCAGAGGGACCTCCTCTTAATCGTAGAGTGGGTGTTCCTCAGTCATCAACGGTCCAAAAGCATCACCAGGCCACAGGAGCTGATGGCTAAGTTGATCAGGAAGGCCAGGGTGAGGATTCGAGAATTGGCGGGGTGTGATTTTGCATGCATTCACATGCTGCTAACTTTAACATCAGGCAAGTTAAACAATGAGGCTTTGGAGCAATTGCTCCGGGAAAACGAGATCCTCCAGTTTGCTTTAGACAGTTACACTGGACAGATTTCTGTACACTGTCCAAGCCACAAATTGTTCGGTACAAATTTCAAATTGGTTCCAAAGGAGAAATTGAGTCGGGTGCCACTCAAGCCTCTGACAGGTTTTACTGACACGTCCAGGGCATCCCACAAGTCAATTGTGACTTGGAAAGACCCCCAAACTCAGCAGTGGGAGGCGGATGTTAAAGTAATTGAGGGTTTCCCTCACATCACTGAGTTGGACGCTGTCGTCAGGGTTTTCAAGAGGTTCTCTGAACCACTAAATTTGGTTACAGATTCAGCCTATGTGGCAGGTGTAGTGTCTAGAGCAGAACATGCAGTGTTAAAGGAGGTCTCCAATCCCAGCCTCTTCAGGCTGCTCTGGAAATTAATTCATACCGTCTCCCACTGAAAGCATCCATTTTACATAATGCGTGTAAGATCGCACACGGACCTGCCCGGTTTCCTGGCAGAAGGAAACCAAAGAGCGGACGCCCTGGCTGCACTTGTGGAGCTAGTCAAGCTCCCTGATATATACCAACAAGCGAAACTGAATCATCAGCAGTTCCATCAAAGAATGCACCTGGCTTGGTCCGGCAATTCCAACTGAGCCATGACCAAGCCCGAAATATCGTGGCCACATGTCCCCAATGCTAGAAGCTCGAGGTTCCAACTCTGAGCTCTGGTGTGAACCCGAGAGGTTTAGAAAGTTGCGAGGTGTGGCAGATGGATGTGACTTACATCCCACAGTTCGGAAGGTTTAAGTATGTCCACGTATCTGTTGACAACTTTTCCGGAGCGGTTTACACCTCTGTCCACCTAGGTGAGAAGGCCAGAGACATGCAGAAACACCTAATACAGGCCTTCTCTGTGTTGGGCGTCCCCAAAGAAATCAAATCAGACAATGGTCCCACCTATATTTCCGCAACCTTTACGGAGTTCCCGCAGCAGTGGGGAGTCAGACACAAGAAAGGCATCCCGCACTCCCCAACTGGTCAGGCCATGGTTGACCAAACCCACCAGTCGCTCCAACGAGTCCTGGAGCAGCAACTGGGCAATACCCAATTCGACACACCGCATTCCAAATTATACAAAGCCCTTTTTACCATCAATTTCTTAAACTGCTCCTTTGAGTGTCTAAGTCCTCTCACTGTGAGGTACTTCGCGAACAATTCACCATTACGTTTGAGACAACACCCTCCCGTAATGGTGAAATGTCCGGAGACAGGAAAGACAGAGGGCCCACATGATTTAATCACCTGGGGGTGTGGATACGCTTGTGTGTCCATGCCCTTTGGGCTGAGGTGGGTCCCTCAGAAATGGGTCCACCCATACCTTGCCAAGCCCAAATCCCAGCCGGAGCCAACACCCAAGGACGTGACAATTGCATCCCTACGTCACCGCAGACGCCCGCCCGGGAAGACATCGATATGCACTGACAAGACCCGAGAAGACCTCCAGGACGATCGAAAGCTTTCCCTGCACCCCTTCACCTCTCCCCAGCTCCTTGAAGTTTTTCAATATTGATTTTGTCTCTTTTCTCTTGGAAGGTTAGCCTCCTGACCCCAAAACTGTGGCTCCAGCTTGCTGTCCTCATCTCAGTGTTCCGGTCCTCAACGGAGTGCATCATCCCTCAGGCCCGGAAGAACGTGTGGGTCATCCTCGTCCAGGCCATGCAACAAGACCATCTCTGTCGATGGCAGCCGCAGATGATTCTATGTCAACATGCCTGGTGGGGATTCCATTTCAATCCAATGAATTTCCTGAGAAATTGCTCGCAGTACCAAAGAATGTTAACGCGAAAGGGATCCCCAAAACCTTTAATTTCCCCGTAGTTAACCCCCTTCTTCTGTGGAGGGAATCGATTAGGTACCTTCCTGAAGCAGAAGAAGAACCCCAGGAATTCGAGATTTTAGGTTCTTCCCCAGCTTCTTTTTGTGTTCATTTTGCTTTTTGCCCACCTTCCTACCCTGAGTTGTTCACCTCTGTCACCCGATTTAATTTGGAGTACACTGCAGCTAAGTGGTGTAATAAGACCAGTCACGTCCAGATGGCCTCAACAGAGCTGTATGCCCCTCTTAAGATGGATAAAAGGATTTTCCTCATCTGTGGCAATCGAGCTTGGGCGGGAATCCCCTCTTGCCTTCTCAGAGGGCCGTGCATGATAGGACGGTTGTCGCTGTTTTCCCCCAGCAAGACCCAAATTGCAATTCAGAAAAACAAGAACACAGGATTGGCCGTCCAAAAGAGAGACTTTAAAAATTTGGATGAAAATTGCGATAGTGAAATTTTCCTTTGGGCCAAACCAAAATGAGCTGCTGTCTCCATCTTTTTGCCATGGTGGCAGTGGCTAAGGCTCTAGGAGAATTGGGCCACCTAGAGTGCTGGGTGGCTAAACAAGCCAATCTTACGTCAACCGCCCTGAGCAACCTCCTCAAAGATGAGGAGATCACCAGGAAGGCGAATCTGCAGAATAGGGCTGCCATCGACTTTCTTTTACTAGCGCATGGCCATGGGTACAAGGAGTTTGAGGGACTTTGCTGCTTCAGTTTAACATCTAAGAGCAAAAGTATCCACTCCACAATAGAGAAGATGCAGCAGATGGTTACCAACATCAAGGAGGAAACTGGGAATGGTTCGCCAACATTTTCAAAGGATGGGGACTATCAGGATGGCTAACCTCAATTATCAAGACTGTTTTGTTAATACTTCTAGTTTTATTCCTAATTTGCATTGCCCTATCTATTTTCAAACGAGTGCTCCTTTGAAGTGTCACCAACGCAATCTCACCCACACCCAATGTCAACAGGGTGGAAGTCAGAGTTGCGCCTCCGTGGTGGGTCAAGGGAGACGCACCACCTGAATACTCCCCACCAGAGTCTCCCACGTCTCAATAAAAAGAAAAGGGGAAGATGTTGTGGTGCATTGTTTTAGGTTTATTTTCTCTGATTTTATGGTTTCTCCCCTGATTGTCAATTTGTTAAAATCCCCGCCTTTCCCCTGTTCGTCAGACCAAGTCCCCTCCCATTTTTCCTGAATGTTCGCTGTCAATCCTTGGATTCCCCTCCCAAGCCTATGTCAATCCTCCCCATCTCCTCCCCTTCTTCCAGAGGTTTCTATGTCAGTTTTCCCTTTGTTCAAGTATTATTTGTTTCCTTGAGATGTACTGCCCCCACGGTTGCCCCTACTAGACTAAATTATGTAGAGACCCGCCTTGTATTCCTCCCACAGTGTGTTAGGATTGGTTCAATGTTTGTATCCACCCCCCCAGGACCTCCCCTATGTTTAAGTTGGTGTAAGCCCTTTGTTCTCGCCCTTTGTCACACCCTCCCCTTGGATTACCTCCACCCCGGACCCTGTTAAAAAATCCTGTTTTTGGACCGACATCGGGACTCCCTCTCATCCTTTTCCTCTTCTGGACGCGTGGATCGCCTGAAGGACATTTCGTCCTTAGCTATACTTGGGATTGTCACGCTTCCCGGGATAGCCCACTCTCGGCACAAGTGCCTGCTTGCAGGAGCTAGTCAGGCGGGCCGGAGAGCCAGGATTGGACCAGGCACCGCATCACCTGCCAGCCACGGAAAGGCAGTTAAGAAAAATTTTTCCCCTTGTCTTGAAGAAAGAGAAAATAATTTTAACTTCCACGTTAAGGTCATAAACCTTGTTATATTTTAGAAATGAAAAAGATGAAAATATATATATATAATGTTTGTATGTTTAAGAATGGTAGCTGGACTTCACAGCATAGCCATATGGAGATTTAATTTCTCCTCCCACCATCAAAAAATGCCACAGTGTGACTGGAAACAGTCCCATGCTTAGACTTCCAGTTGAAATCTGAATTATCTAATAGTCTCCAATGCTAAAAATAGGAAAGATTATATTCTGGAGTGAATGAACTATTGCTTTGTTTCACCTTGATAACCTTAAAGTGACAAATCCTTCATAGTCAAATTGTAAATATCTCTTCATTAAATATTTGCATCATTTTCAAGCTAAACAGACTCAGAAAATATCAGTCTAGAGGCTTTCTCTGTGCCCTGTTACTTCACCCACCGAATTCTAAAGATTTTGTAAACCTTGAAGGTATTTTTACATCTCACTTTAGAATGCAACATTGGCGACATTTTAAAGATTTAATTAAAGAATACTTATCATACTAGAATTCCATAGAAAGTGCTGGGTGACAAAACCCCAGTGTTGTGAAATTAATTGTACCATTAATGCATAGCTGAAACAAGCAGAAAGCTTGAACCCAATGAAACAACTCATTAATCTTCAAGCAGCTGTACTGTGCTAGGTAAATCATTTCTGTATTCACATCAAGTTGTCTTAAAAAAAAAAAAATCCCAAAAGCTAAGGCATTTTTAAGCAGGAAAAATTATTTTGCAGGACAGAATATATTGCATAGATATGTTGATTACTAAAAATTTTTTTTGGAATTAGTTCTTTAAAGCCCTTTAAACTTAGTTTTAAAAATACATTGTTTTCCTATTAAAAAAAAAATAGCCTTTCTTTTCTTCCTTTCTTTCTTCAAAAACTATTGTTTTAAGAAAGAAAATTTTCTAAAATGAAGAAGGTATAATGGTTTTCCTGTGGGCATAGTGATAAGAACTTCAAATGACTATATATTTTGATACCATGTTTTCTTTATGGATTATATGATTTGTACAGTATTTCCTGAAGAAATGCCAAATAAGTTTATTGGCCAGTGTTTTAATGCACAGAGATAATGGCATATTTAGAATATAAGCCTGTTTTTCTTAATTTCATTATTATGGTAAGTTATAACATATTCTTCAGTAAATAAATAGTAAATTAAGAAGAGTTAAAAGCTGATGAAGCTTTGTGGGATTTCTTTTCTTTTCAGATTTTCTTTATGTGCTAGTTTGAATGCAAAACCAGTGAAACTCCAAGTCAGAAATGCAATTTATAGAAAAGGTAAAGTACATGCAATAATACAAAAGAAAAACCTCTGACAGAGTCAAAATACAACCTGACACCCTGCTCGTTAGGGTGGTGGTGGTAGTCCAGATGAAGTGATCTTGCTGAAGTGGTGATCCTGTAGATAAGGTCTAGTGATCCTTGTCCTCTGGAAACCAGTGGATAAGCACTGCTCTTCTGTTTGAAATCCCAGATTATATCCAGGTGAGAATGCTTGGCTCCTCCCCCTGGGCAGAGCATCTCACAATGGGATGATGTCATTTTATCAGTCATGCCGCGGGTCCTTGATTTACCATTAAACAGAAATAGCTCCCCGAGGGACTTATCTATGATTCATGGGGCAAGGCATTGATGGCCCATTAACAGGAGATAGTCCAGGGCAGGAGACAAGAAAAACACTGCCCTTCCTGGTTTCAACAGTTCATGGAGATGGCAATTGAATACACACCTTTGGGCACATATTTACATTGTAGCCTAGGACACTTTATGTATCAGTTATGTTGCTAGCTCTTGACCTTGACCACATAATTTACACATCTCAGTTCAATATGACACACAAAAGAGGAAAAAGTTTGCCAAGAACTCAGATGCTTTTCATGATATGAAAAACAAATATCTTGACATACCTCAAACATTTAAAACACAACTAGTAACTGCAATTGTAGTTACTATTGTAACCAATAAGTTACAATAACATCCTTAGATCTATCCATCTATGTGTTGCTGTTGGAAAAATCAAGGTTTTTAAAAAGTCTTTCAAGTTGAAATGTCTTAACGGACTTGAATTTCTGAGACTGAAATTAAGATTTTAATCTATACTTTAAAATACCAGTTTGACCACTAAAAATGGGAAGTACAAAATCTTTTTGTTTGATAATTCCCATTCAGAAAACAAGCTCTCAATCTTGCATAATTCAACTTCCTATTTTGAAGATATTGCATATATATATATGCATATACTATCTATATATATGTATACAACAACAAGCATAACAAATAAGGAATGGTAAAGAGGGAGAAGACACAAGGAATCACATCTGATGACCCCAGATTATCAAGAAAGTTTTGAAAGTTACTAATCAGATAAGAAGGAAATCTATTTTGAGTAACTATGTAGCCTTTTGAGAACTTCTTGGACAAGTGGTTACTCAAACGCCAAGAGACCCAGAATTTATGTGTGGAAGGAGGATGAGGAGATGTGGCAGATAAAAGGAAGGAAGTCTGTGTGTAGGATGGCACTAGTCACAGAGGAATCCTTAAAGCATTAGTTTGTTGTCTGTAATGTTTTAAATCAGATGTGGATATTCCTGAAATTACTTAGCTGGCTCTGAATGGATGTTTTGGAGCCCCAGACAAGGAAAAAGAGGAAATGTGTAGGTCTTGAGGGGACAGCAAAACTGAAGCAATTGCAGAACCAATCTTTACTAGGTGTGCCATCACTCTGAATAAGCTAAATAAGAAATATGAGTAAAACAGGAAGCTAATAAGAACAAAGGTAATGCAAGGGAAGTGCACCACACACCTGAAGGACCTCAAGAGTATTGACTTTAAGCTGACCTGAGGGTTCTAAGATTCATCAATATAACTCAAAATGAAGATTAGAGTAAAAGACATGGTTTAGGAATCCTGTCTTAGTATGTCCTCTGAACAAACTTGAGATTATATTCTTGGAAAAAAGAGTTTAGAATTTAACCAATTGCCAATTTAATTAAAATTTACTGTACAATCAGAACAATTTATTGAAACACTTAATACATTGTTTTCCTTCTGTCTTTCTCAGTTGTATAGTTGTTGTGCCTTTACAGTAATCAGAATCTGATTGCTTAACAAATAATTACCAAAGGTGCTGACTTAACAATAATTTTATTTATTTGAAAGTCAATATTTCTTTCATTTCTCCTTTAGTCTGGACATTAGTACTTGTGCATTTATACCTGTGAGTACACTGCAGAGTACCTCAGTCAATATTCTGTCAAAATATAGGAGTACACAGCCTTTAAATAGCATTGACCAGGCAGTTTCTGGGGATGTCTGGGATTGCCTTGGCCGGAGCTGGATTTAGCTTGTTTGAACAACAGGCTGGAGGCCAAGTGACCACTATCCTGCTTTTTTGAGATGTAGGTCTCTGAATGACTGGGGCTGACCACCTGTGAGAGTCATGGCACAGCCAACCATTTCACCTTTCACTCGGATGAGGCTGACTCTTCATCAGCTTCCAGACATAAGCTGGGAGAAACCTACGTGAGAGTTCCAGACTAAAGAGGGAGCTCCCTCTATGAACACTAACCTTCCTCTCACTGCTGCGTCCCGAGTCTGCTGACAACTTGCTGAGTTCTGTGCCCCGATTTGCTTGGACAGAGCCACCTCCACTGCCTCAGGTCTCCAACGACTTCTGGAATAGGTAGATTAACTTGAGGAAAAAAGGGATAGCTGGACTAAGGAAAACTTTCTTTTGTTTTGATTAGATTATTCAGATCTTCAGTTAGGGTAACAATAAATAATATTTGACCTCACATTTGAGCAATTGGGAGTAGGTTAAATAGAAAAGTTAATGGATTTATCAGGACTAAAGATTTTTCTATGGAATATTTCAGGAATCTGAATAAAGATATTTCAGGAAACTAGCTGAGAACTTCTAAAGGAAAAATATGAGTTCCTGTGGTTTTCAAATGGATACTCATGTAGACAAAAGCATGAAGTGCTAATGAAAAAGATAGAACTTAAATTGAAATACTTCACTGTTTGAAGAGGAAGAAATAAAATGAGCTATAGCAAATTATGGAGATGATTTTCAATAAAGCTCAATTCTTTCAAGCACTGTAAAAATGGAAGCAGAGCTGCATCTGACACAGAAAAAGAAGAAACTTTCCATACATGGGCACATAGACTGAAGAAGTGTGAGAGGAGATGGAATGTGACAGTGACGGAAACCGAATCAGTAAGGCAGAAGGTAAAGAGGGAAACTGAGGGAGATTTTACCTAATTCTCCGGTAAATTGTCTCAGGTTTCTTCTACCTTTCTTCCATTCAGTTGATATGCAAGCAAACACTTATCCTTAGACATGAATATAGTAGGAAGACTTCTTCCTAACAATAAATTAAACTTAAAAGATGATAACTTGAGAAACTCACAGATCATAGAAGGGGAAAACTGATTGGCCAAAACTGACCTGGGACTAAACTGTTAAGACAAAACCAGAAGAAACTCTTAGACTTTATAGACAGTGAAGTGGAATACTTGGGAGAAGGATGTGAAAGATAGGGCATGGTGGAAGGCTGCCTTACTAGGAATTTTTGACTAATGCTGGATATAAAATCAGTAAAACAAAGGTCAGTGGACAGAGAGAATCAGCTGTTCAATTAGGACTGAGGAAAGGGTACTTGTAAGGTAAGGCAACCCATGTAATTGAAGCTGCTCAGTGCTTCCTCTCAAGCAGTTGTGCTTCTGATCATAGCAGCTTTCAGCAGGAAGATAAATGTGTGGCTGATCTGATCATTGATGTGGCTAACTTTATTCTGTGACCAGGAGAGAGTTGAGATGTTTTTCTTGCCACTAGTGAGAGCTCATTCAACAGTGACAAGTAAGATCATTTGAGACCCTAACAGAATACAGACAATTCCATCAAATAAAAATACATCTCTATCATGTATAATGCAATGCTAATTGCCAAACACTTTTCCTTTAATGGATCTATTATTTCTTTCAATTGCTAAATTAAATTACTCTCTCTCTGTTTCAAGGAATATACTTTCTCGTATGTCTTTCTTCTGAATAAAAGAGTTTGAACTGGGTCACAATGATAGGGGTGAATCAGTCAAACCATTGCAGAGCAGTATTAGCTGTCAACAGATCATTTCAGTATAGAATTCATCCTGATTTAGAAAAAGTGAATGACTGTGCCCCAATTCTTTTTCCTTCTATTTTTTTTCTAATGAGGAGTTATTGAATTAGGAGTTACAAAAGGGACCTGATTGGTGTTTCATGTTTGAACTATTGACTTTTAAAATATGTAATGACTGTAAGTTCACTATTGGACTTTGAAACCTGGGTAAATAGAAGAATACAAGACTAAATAGTTCACTATAATGGCTGCAGAGGAGTGACCCTGGCTGGATGCCAGGTGGCCACCAAAGCTGCTCTATCACTCTCCTCCTCAGCTGGAAAAGGGAGAGAAAATATTAGAAGAGATAGGGCAGGGAGAGTTAATTTGTCACTTATTGTAACAGATAAAAGAGACTTGACTTCAGGAAAGTAATAGAATTTATTACCAATCAAAGCAAAGAAGTGTATTGAGAAAATAAAACCAAATCTTAAATTCCCTCTCCTTCTTTCTTCACGAGTTTAGTACTACTACTGATTTCTTGTGCTCCTTCTCCAGAACAATGTGAGGGGACTAGGAACAGGGGTTGCATTCTATTCTTCATCCATTGCTTCTGCCATTCCTCCTTAAGGGCAAGACTCCTCACACTCTTCCCCTGTTCCAGTGTGGGGTTCCTCTCATGGGAGACAGTTTTTCAGCTAGTTCTCCAGTGTGGCTCCTTCACATGGCTTGGAGTTGTTCACAAACTACTCCACCATGGGCTCTTCCACAGGATGCAGTGCTTCAGGGGCATGAGCTCCCATGGGGTCACACAAATCCTGCCATAAAATCTGCTCCATCATGGGCTTTTCTCTCCACAGGGCCACAGCTCCCATCAGGAGCCTGCTCCAGCATGGTTTTCCCTTGGAGTGACAGACTCCTTTGGGCATCCACTGGCTCTGTTAGACATGTGGGAAGCTTCTCAGAGAGGCCACCCCTTGCAGTCCCCCATTACTAAACTTTGTTCGATCAAATACAATACAGTGGCCCACACAGTATATTGAAAATATTGTCTATGGGTAAAAGTGAATATTCTTTAATTCAGAGGTACAATGGCTATGTATACAATATATAGCTCTACGCACTGGGACAAGTATGCATCCCACCATTTTTCAAACCCTCTTGTGAAAGTAGCAAAAAAGAAACCTTGACAGGCTGGTGTAAAGCTCTGAGAATAACTGAAAGAATATTTGTGAGTATTCAGTCCTGAATAAGCATTGCTGAGAGACACAGCTATCTATATTTACAACTTTTTCATTTCACCAAAAACATGTTGTTTAAGATGAAAGTGTAATCACAAACAGCACTTATTTACATTTTATAGCATATTTAAAATCTAAGAATGCTATTTTTTTCTTGATCAGTTAGGTTTTAGGTTGATTTGGTTTTGTTTTTTTTTCCAAAATGTTTAATCTTGTATATATTATAAACATGTAATACAGGAAATATATAATAAATAGAGAATTTTGTAATATAGTATTATATGTTATTATATATTTTGAGTATCATTAGGAGATATTATATTTTGAATTAGCCATTGAAATTCAAAAAAGTACTTTGAAAGATACCTTTGAATACCAGGATTAGCTAAAGTATTTTATAGTTGGATTGTAATAGAGCTACATTTTTTTAAGATAAGTAATGTGTAGTTAATAGTGCTCAGGTATACTAACTTAGTGCATAAGAGCAGAATAACAAGTATCTACAGCATGAAGTGGGAAATTACAATAATAAGTGGACATCTCTCTTTTTTACTATTGCAGTAGTAACGTTCCTCTCAAAATTTAGTAACAATCTCCAGAAATCTAATGTATTTTTTCTAGGTGGCTTGTTGTTATTTTGTTTGTTTTGTTGCTTTTGGTTTTTGTTTTTGTTGTTTTTTTTTCCTATAACCTTTCCATGAATAAAAAGGATTTTGCATGGTTTAGTAATTTTCATGAACATAGTTCTAAGAGAAAACTTCTGTATTGTTCATGGTGACTTTCATATATCAGACCGTATACAGATAAAGAAGATGACAAAAATAATTTTAGCATAGTTTTCAGAAATAAAACTGTGCTGTTTTGGCTAGGATATCATTAATTTTCTTCACAGTGTCTAGCAGAGGACAGTGTTCTGGATTTGTGCTGTACATAGTGATGATAATACAGAGATGTTTTTGTTCTGTGTAAGCTGGGCAGGCCTTACACAGAGCTGAGGCTTTTTCTGCTTTTTGTACTGCCATGCTGGTGAAAAGGCTGGGGGTGCCTAGGAAGCTGGGACGAGACACAGCCATGACAGGTGACCCAAACTGACCAAAGGGATTTTCCAGACCATGGAGATCATGGTCTGCATATAAGGTGGGGTGGAAGAAAGAGTAAGGGGCAGGCATTTGGAGTGATGGCATTTGTAGTGTCATCTTTTCTACTCTGGTCTGTCAGTGGAGCTCAGGAAGAAAGTCTTTTTCATCAGCATGTATTCTTTATGTAAGAAACAGATTTCTGTCATGTGATTGCAGGCAGCAACAAGACAGACTGTAAGGGAATTATATTCCTGGATATTGTCTGCAGATGTTTAGCAGAAATTGTGACTTTCTACACCACAGCAAAAGCGATTTGCCTTGAAGTATCAGGCTGTATGCTACTTCTTTCCCTGCAGACCTTGCAGGCCCACGTTATATCCAAACTCATAAAACATATTTCTGAAATATCTCCTTTTAGAAACCCCTCCTTCAAAATATGCTTCATAGTATATGTGTCTGCCTTAACTGGAAATATGAATGAAGTATTTTTGTAAGGGGACATTTCAGTGTCCTTTCTCTTTAGGATTTGTGGTTTCCTTGTGTGTTAAAAATTAATATCCAGCATGAAATAATATAGTCTTTTAATTTCTGACAAATTTTAACTATTTTGATCATTACTGCAGCTGTATAGAACTGATGAATAATTTGGTTGATTGATTAGCTGATTGATCTGGCTGACTGGCTGTCTATATCACCCATAAGGTATTACGTAGTGGCCTGAATAAGGTTTCTTCTTTGAATCATGTCCTTAGACTTCCGTATCGTAGAAATATCTTCTTTTTTTTAAGATGTGAAATATTTACTGACTTGGCCCTTCGGAGCCTGGATAGCTCAGGAATTACCTACAGACTCTGGTCAGGCTGAGTCAAGTGTGGGGAACCGCCACGGCAAGGTGTTGCGCCAGTGGCACAACCTAGAGCCACAGTTCCACAGAGGAGGCACGCAGTCCAGGAAGAGGCAAAGAGGAGCGAGGAGGCTCCAAAGCTCTGTAAATCCAGGAGGGTTTACAAACCCCAAACTGAACAGAACTGAACAGTCCCAAGCACGCCTGTGCAGGGGGTTATATAGAGCCAAAAATTGAGGGGAGGGGATAACGTGAACCAATAGAACATCTCTGGCGGTGGAACAGAGGAGGAGCAAAGGGCTTACATAACCACTTTGGGGCCAATGGGGATAAGGGGAGGAGATAAAGGGTCACATGGGCCAATGGGGTGTTGAGGATTAGGGGATTTCCAAGGGAATGGACACTTTAGGGATTGGACCATGTGGGGATTGACAGGGAAGGGTCTGGAACAATGGGCAGGGTCACAGTGATGGATAGGGAAGGGGCTGGAATAAGAGGAGGAGAAGTGTTGATGGATAGGTACTTAGAGGTGGATACAACTGAGGGAAAAACCATTTTGGGGCAGGCATAGGGGAAACACATGGGGACAAATAATATTTAAATAATATAATATTACAAATAATAAAATTATGGGCCACAACATTTACTTGCCTAGATCCTGCTCCCTGGTAATATTTAACTAGTCTTGGACTCATTAATACTTAGTTAATTCTTAACTACTTCTAATAAGTTGTTAGACTTGTAGTTACTTACAGCCTGATCTCTTTCAACTCTGTTTTTCACCTGACCAGGCCAGTTACCTCTATAAATGTGTGCAAAGGCATTCGACAAACAGGATTTTTACCACAATAGATTAAACATTATGCACTGAAAATTTATATGATTAGATATTCTTAAAAAGGAATGTGCTTACTGTTATGTATACATATGTGTGTATATATGGAGAATATTCTTTACAGTCATAATAAAGACTCCAATGACAACAACTTGCAGATGTGACTGTTTATTCCAATTGTAATTCTGTAAACGTGATAATATTAAAGAAATCTCAGTGCTTACTGCTATGAATTGCAGGCTGGGAACTGATGCCCATGTCATCTTTTTATGCCAGCTCTGCATTTGTGCCTTACACATCTGTCATCCATTGAAAGCGATCAAAAGCTGAATGGAAAATGTTCCACAAGTAACAATGCACTTCACAATTATATTTGTTAAAGTACTTGTGACTCGAAAAAAACAAGTCCCATGTTTAAGAGATAAATGAAGTTCTTGAACAGATACACTAGATATTTTATCTATACATTTCTGTGCACAGTGCTGGATTCTGATCAACTGGAAAAATTCTTAAGTTCAGTAAGTACAAGGAAGACTTAAAAATTTACTTGCAGATTTTAAACCTCATGTGTTTTGTTTTTTAAAATTATTTTAAACATCTTCCTTTTTTTGTTCAATTTTATTTATTTTTGTCTGGAAAATTACTGAAAAATGAAAGAAATTAACTGAAGTTATTTATTTGGCTCTATTTTCTGTTTGTTGTGATATCTTTCTGTGAGCAATATCAGTCTCGGAATCTTTAGCAAATTGATGTCTATTCTTTTCTTCCACGGGATTTTACTATATGACCTAAAGACACAGTAGTTATGCGTGTATATTCACAAAAATAATACAATTAATTCTTTATAGGCATTATTTTTTTCAAATGGCCATTTTGATTTATTGTAATATGCAATATTTACCAAGTAATTTTGCAGATACAAAAATGATACAATGTGTGATTTTGTGTGTCATTTCAGAGCAGCTCTTGGATTGGGATCAGCTTTAGAAACCAGTGGTGATTATAACACCCATCAACCATTTGTAGGAACATGCCTGTGTTGGGTTTTGAACTTATATGGCAGAGGATGAGGTAAAAATAAAGAAATAGTTTTAGTGGTTTGAGGGGTAGGTGACATACAGGAAAAGCACTAGTTCAGAATGTTCATTTTCCTTCAGTCCATTCTTGTTTCCATTACATTCTGAGGAATGTGCTGTTCAACTGCAGGTCAGCACCACTTCTATGTTTCTAGCACTAATAATTTAAAACCTTACATCTTTGATATTGGTTCCCTGCTAAGCCTCTTCCCTTTCAATTATAATATTGGCTTTTCTTTATAGTTTCTTGCAATACTTGTTATATTATTGGTAAGGATGTTCATTCCTAAAAAGATAAAAGGAACACTGCAATGTATTTCTCAGCCTTTATACAGGAGATTGTAAGGCTGTGACAAGTGACTTCTTTCTTTCTTTTTCTTTTGAAAATAACAAAACCTCTTAACTCCTAATTTTACTAAATGTATTGAAAAGATGCATTTCTGTGTATTTGCTAAGTAGGCATGTTCTCATCATAATACCTGCAGCTGGCAGAAGATGGCCATGAGTAATGTGCACATGCCTTAAGACAGATATTTCCAAACTATTGCAGTTATGACTATATTGAGACCTTTTCCTCTGAAAAAAATAAAATTGTTCTTTGCTAACATTTGAGAAATTAACTTGGTGATATGTTAATGTGTGTTTCTTTAGTACTTCCCCTGTCCTCCTTACTTCCCCAGAAGCAAATGCTAGCTCCCTGCTGTTGTGGACCAAAGTTTAATGGATGGCATGTCAAAATGTAAGTAGCAGGTGGTGTACAAGCAAGCATTTCTGCAATACTATTGAGAAACAGAAATGTGAAATAATTACACTAAAATTAATATTTTATTTAATGTTTTCAGACATCAGCAGGAATTTATTACCAATTAAGCAGATCTAATTTCAGGCAGAACTTAATACCAACCAGAAAGAATGTAGCCTTCAAGTTTCTCTTCAATTTTGTTACATGTTTTGAAGTTATCAAGGGATGCAGATTAATCTGCTTTTGCACAGAACCAGCTGTTACTGTCTGCATCATTACATTTCAAAGTGTATTCCAAAAGCTATACTATTTTTTTCTTTCAATTTTAGGTTCTTTCTTTGTCTTCTTATAGGTTTTGTTGCTATTTTCTTGCTTCACCCATCCACTTTTAAAGTATCATTTCTTATTTTTTTTCCTGTGTGATTTCATTATGGACTAGATTCACAAGTATGTATGAACCAGCAAATTTCTGGACTGGACTAGACTGTAACTTTTAAATTTGTCCTGCTTACAGCAGGGTAATGTGCTTCTCTCAGCAGCACAGTGTGTCTCATGGCATGGCATCTCCACTGCTGCAGGAAGAACACTAACTTCAGTCATAAATGGAGTGGGGAACTCTCCTTTCTTCCCTCCTTTGTCAATCTTTTTTGAAGCAAGGGTGCAGAAGCAATATTTCATTCTTTCAAGAAAAAAATAGAGAATAATACTTGGATAAAATTACTTTACTTGCCCTGTTCTTGCGCCTAACACTTCACTGTCTGAACACTACACCTGTCACTACAATTTGTTTTTTTTTCTGTATGGAGGATGCACATCAGATATTGTTCAGTTAACGTGATTGATTGTCTATCTCAACTTGTACAGCTATGAAGATCACAAAATGTTTCACATGCTGACCTATCAAAAATTGACATAGGATAGCACTGATATTTTAGTATTTATGCTATATATAGTACTTCTAGCATTTCTGGCATTAGCTTTAATGTTCTGTGTGAACATTAAGAAGAGAATTTTGGTGGGCTTTTTAACATTTAAATAGTCCAAACTTTCAAAGGATCTTTAAAAATATTTCTTATGCATATTTAGTCTTTAAAACAAATAGTTTGATAAACCAGAGTGCACAGTGCTGCCCTTTGAAAGGGGAGATGAATGAGGCAGTGCAAGGGAGTGCAGCTACAGCATGGTAATAGAAGAGGCAAAGGATGGGATTGGAATGGGAATATATATAGCAGTCAGTATAAAGCTGTTTATATATGGGAATATAATCAGCAGTCATTAAGATAAGAGATGTGGACAAAATTATTTTGGTAAAAAGGTAAGAAAATGAACAAAGAGCAAGTATATAACATGTAAAATATATGTGTTCAAAATAAAAAAATAGTAACTTAAACTGTAATGTGGACTTGTAGTCTTATATAGAAAAAGCAAACTGTAAAGTTATGTTAGAAAATACACATGAATAGTCCCAAGTGAATCTCAGACTAAGGAAAAGAAAACCCTACCATCAACACCACACACATATGGTGAAGAATTTGGGATGCTGTCACTATGATGTAATACTTCATTCTTTCATCTTAAGGAGTACTGATATTGCATATCTGGACTGTAAGTGTAACATGAAAGGAAAACAATACAGCAGGAAAATTTTGTGAAACAGTTATTAATTGCATTAATATTGCTATTTATTTTGCTTTGATTGAATATTTTGGATTGTGAATGTCAGTTATCATAGTGTCAGACTAGTTGTTACAAATGTCATAGTTTATTTAGATTTTTATGATTGAAGTTACACTAAAGTTCTTGAATTCCTGTGAAAGATGTGCATCCCTTTGTCCCCCATTACAAAACATGAAATGCAACATAGCCAGCAGAGTCTAGGATGAATGCAACTTCTCAGAACAGCTCACAGAGACTCTACTGTTTCCTGCATCTCAGGAGTCACCTGTCTCAGTCAGGAATCATGGCTTTATTATGTGCTCAAGGCTGAGTAATGGGAACCTGTGAATTTCTTAATCATGCAGGGCATGCCATCTGTCATTTGACAGGGAATGTGCATACAGCATATAAAAGGTTGGTTCATAGACCATGTGTTCTACCCCATCCTAAATGTTGAGTTGGTGTGATCTGGGGATTGGTCTGGAGGTTGGTTTGTTTCTTGTTGTTTACATTTACTGCGAATGTTGGGAGCAATAAAAGAGTATGTAAGCATGGAAACTAGCACCAGATTTTACACATCATAAGGGTATCTTTTTGTGTCTAACAAGTTCTGTAAATGCAGCCTTGATTTTTCTGAGATCTGAATGACAGATTTTATCATGATAAATTGAAAAGATTTATCATGCATAAAGATTGATGTATCAGCTAGAACTCTGCCAAGACAAACATTATTTGTTTACTTTCTGTCTGACTGTTATTGTCTACCACACAGTCTGCCTTTTTATCACCTATTTAATGAACTGCAGAACTATCTTTCATTTGAGCTTGTTATTCATCTTGGCACAAAGTTTCTCAACGGGTGTGTTAATAGAATTAATGCACTGCAGTAAGAAAGAGTAGAATCCTAAAACAGAATTAACAATCTTATTTACTTTCACCAAACAACTACTGAGTGAACACATATGCCACTGAAGCAGATTAGCACAACTGTGGCAGCTAAAACATTAATGCACTGCAGTGGACAGGAGTGCCTGCTCTGGACACTGAAACCTGCACAAGTGTGAATTGCAAGAAGCAGGTTATACAACATCAGCCATTAAATCGGAGCTAGATTATCAAACATATGTTTTAAATAATTAAATGACATTATTCTATACACAGCATTCAAGAAAATTTGAAAGACAATTATTCACATAAACATATGCTTCTGTTTTGCCACACATGCTTCTGGTTAGAAGTAAAGTCCATGAAGAAGCAGAATCTGACAGGCAAACACAGTGCTCTGTAATTTGTACATTTGACGTGAAACATATGGTCTGCAGTCAAGCACAGTAAGCATCATATAAAGTGAAAGCCAGTACAGCAAATCACCAAAACAGAATAACACACGATAACTACTTTTGAGAACTACTTTTTAAAGCCATTGTATCTGTTTTCTAAATTTATTGAGAATATTCTTTATAACGTTCATGCTATGAGCATTGCTCTTCAGTAATAGCATTTTAATATCCTTCCAGAAATTAAGCAGCAAAGAAGTAACTCTACTCTTATATCTTTGAGGTGAATATATGAAAGTCAACATTGCTTAATGTATCTCTGTTCAGCAGACACATGGTAAAAAGAAAGAGTGAGTTAAATACTTTTTTTTGTTTGTTTTTTTCTGTTTTGGTTGTTTTTCAAGACTTTACGGTGGGTACTAATTTAATTCAGGATTACAATTGGAATGTCTCAGAGTTGGAGAAGAACATCAGCTAACAGCAGGCTGGGGCCTCACTTTAATAGGTTCAGTCAGTCAGATGAAAAACCTTCCATTATAACCATCTCCTAAATCTGATCTGTTACGTGAAAGATACTAAAGCTCTTGCATTTCTTTGTCTGTGACAGAAAATGCATTATGTGTCTTCACAAATTATACACAAAAGGAGTTAGATTCTGTTTGTAAAACAAGCATGCCTGCTGGGTTTAATCACCACAAGCAAAAATCACTTTAAATCTGCTACTAACAGCACTTTGGCATCTTTTATTAGTGAGTGTATAAAAGCCTCTTTGATTTTTTTAAAATACATTGGAGCTGTTTTCTTTATTAGTGGTAGTACAACAATATTCTAACTGACCTTCATCCTTGCTATTGCTTTTGTGCGATGCAGATTCTCTTCTAATATTTAAAAAAAAATAAACTCAGGCAAAGAACTGAGATGATTAGTCACTTGCCTTTCATCTCTGGGCCTACAGTCAAATGTGCTTTCAAAAGGAGTATCTTATTATCTTCAGATCAGATGTCTAGGTCCATAGTGTAATATGTTTTGATGACCTTGGATTCTAGGCCAAAACAAAACAAAAACCCAACACTTTCTTGTTTCTGATTGAATACTAAAAATTTCATATCCTCCCAATTGATTAGAAGACGAAGCCTTCTGCTGATCCAAAGACAATTGAGAGAAGAGTAGAAAATGTAGAATTGTACCTACCATCATTTTATGTCACCTCCATTTAAGAAGCAAAACTTCATGTAATGATATATCAAATCTACTTTCCATATAAATTTTGAATCCATTATAAATCAGTTTTAGCTATACCTCTAGAAATAAGTATTAATATCCTTACACTAATTTCAACCAAACAAAAGATAATTAGACATCAAGTGTGGGAGGTATCCTCTCAGTTCATCAGTCTGCAGAATGGCTTTATATCACAATTTAAAAGACCTGAGACATGCTCTAATACCATTAGCACAATACAGTCATGTAGAGATGATCTTTTACACAAGTTATAAATAGTGGCTGAGCTTGTTTTGATATAGAAAAAAATACTAAAACTAAGCTGTAAATAAATTTTACTTCATTTAGACTTACAGATAATAGTATTTTTTTTCTCAGAAATACATGCGCACATACTTGTCACAGAATCATAGAATGATTTAGGTTGGAAGAGACACTAACTGAGTTCCAATCCTTGTCATGAACAGGGACACCTTCCACTAAATCAGGGTCCTCAGGTCTCCATCCAACCTGGCCTTGATAGATCTCTCTGCATGCTCTTTTGAGAAGAATCTCACTCAACATATTAGAATCTCACTCAATATATTATATTAGCTTTCAGCTATTGTTTTCATGCTATGAATATTTTTGAGCTGAAACCGTGTGAAATTATCTCTTCAGAGACAATAAGTGAATAATGGTGGTTTTAGTAGAGCTTAGGGCTATAAGTAAAAGGTTAATTACCTCATATTAGTCTCTTTACAACTGTGTATATTAGTCTAATACGTCATATCATTTGATTTCAAACAGCATTATTCCCCAAAACCCATCTACAAAAATTTATGCATATTGTATACAGCAGCTACTCTTAATTGTAAAGAACTGATCAATTGACTTCTGTTGCTTTATGTCAATTTTCAGTTCTGACAACATAATCAATAAGAGGCCAAAAAAATTCTCCTAAAAACCCTAGAACATCTGTCACTTGATGTATAGATTAATCATTCAAACAGCTGAAGTCTACAAACCTCATTTACTCCATTCAGTTGCCTAATTATGGCAGTATTCCAGGAAAAATCTAAATACTTCCAGAACACAAAACCAATTATCCTGGGTTTATTAAAGATCCACCACTGTCCTAGACTGCAACAAGCCACAGAACCTTTAGCTGTCCATTATTCTCAAAAACATGAACTGTACAGAACAGTCTTAACTATCCTAGAACGTTGTGTTGTTTTTTCTCTTTACCTTACCAAAAAAGGTAACCTCTGTGGCTGATGGCTTTTCCTATAGAGCCTGACTACAGTGGTGCATCTGTTACAGAAGTTAGTGACCCATATGCTTGATTTTATATGCAGGTGCATGGTGACCATTTACCAACAAACTCCCAAGGAAAATGGGGAGTGGGGAGCTGTGGTCAGTTTGTAACAGTTCATCCCTTCTGCTGCCCTGTTCCATGTGGAGCCCCTTCAATGGGATACAGTCCTTCACCAGCCACTCTAGTATGGGTCTCTGCCACAAGCTGTAGTTCTCCAAGTACCGCTCTATCATGGGACCTGGAAGAGGCTGTCCCGCAGTCCCCCCCCATTAAAACTTTTCCTTTTAAATCCAGGACATCCTTATTCTAAGTTTTCTCCTTGTTCTTGAGGAACAGCTCTGAAAGCAAGAGCAGACATAAAATGCTATTAAAAGCTATTTTCTTCTGTAGCACAGAAGCCATTGATTTTTTTTTATATATAGCGTATTAGAGACTAATTCAGATCCCTCTCCCTGAATTTATAAAAAAGTCTGATAAACTGCAAAAATGTGGCATGTAAACTCTATTTCACAGGCACAAATACAGAGCAAGGATTCTTTATTTACAGTCTCATTAAAATTATTTTCCTGTGTGTTTGAGCATAAAGGTTTTTATTTCACTTATCCCAACTGAATGCTAAAAAATCACGTGTTGAAAGTGTCTTTAGAGAAGAGGAGTAAGTTGCTACCTAAAAACTAAAAATATTTTGCTTGAAACAGAAGATTATTTAAACACAAATATTGCCATACATTGGATATAGGACTTGCCTCTAGGCAAAACAAATAGAATTGCATGACAAGTAGTGGAAGGAACAAAAGTAATATGCTGTAAATAATTTCGTAACGGACCAGGTCAAGTTTTAGTTATAAAAGCACCAGAGGATTCAGCTATCAGCTATATTCTTGATTCATAAACATGAATCTTATATTTTGCTAATACAGTAAAAATAATCTATTTATGTAACAATGCTAAAAAAAAAAGAAAAAACAGTAATAAAATCTTTTCATCAAACAAGCTATATAGTTGCAGTAATGTTACACATACCTCATAATGTGGAATTCAAGTAATTATGATAAGAACCTTGATAAAATATTCAGAGAAGCTGGAACCTGCAGCAAAAATTACACAAGGAATACTACTCCTTGTAGACACATTTTTGGCAGACAACAAAGAGCGATGTTACCCAGAAGCTGAACCATTTCTTCCTAAGAGAACTATTTCTGAATACTAGCACACAGCATAAGCATTTGAAAGAACTGTCTTGGGTTAGCTTACAGAGGATTCTAAAACAAAGGTTTCTTGAAATCACTAGACCTTTTTAGCCAATACTTTGTCAGTAAAGACAATATCCTCTAAAGACTGAATGTGGTGAAGAATCAATAAATGAGCAAATTTACTTTGTTGATCTTAAAGAAGAAGAACTGAATCCTTTTTCTCCTTTCTGGGTCTTGAAAAAGAATTATCAGAGCTCATAAAATCCATATATAATGAAGTCATCTGAAGATATAGCCACTCTTTCATGTATCACTTGACAAGTAAGTGAATTCAATTAGGATCAAAGATGCAACTAGCTGTCAATAAATTGTTAGTATTTGTCAGCCTTGGCTTTATACTCTATTAATTAAAAGGCTAGAATTGATGCTTATTTAATATGCTGTTCTGAATATCCCACATCTTTCTGCTTCACTAGACAAATTCCAGCTCCTTTTTGAATTAAAGTCCCTTTAAAAATATGCAATCATAGCTAAAAGCTTCCTTTGCTAAAGATGAACCATTTTGAAGGAGGTAAAGTGGTTTGAGTTTGATCTTAAAGTAAACACATCTTTCAGCTCAACTTACTGATTTCCTAGACACTGGATTTTTTTTGCACTTTTGACACAAATAAAAGGAAGTCAAGATTTATTATAACTTTCCCTGCTGCTTAATATAACCTTCACCTACTAGTTCATGAAGAAAAAAATTTAGTTCATTGAGTCTCAACTTTCAAATAGTTTCTATGGTTCTTACATTTATACTAAATTTCTCTTGAACTGAGGACATCAGATACAGCCACAAGCTCCAGTGGCAGTGTCTCTTGAACGGAAAAAAAGAGACAATTTTTTCTTAGTTATAGATTTCTCAACAAATATATTTTAGTGCAAGTATATACTTTAAACGTGTTTTTTTAATGTTTGATATGTTTTCTCTAGGTATTGCTATCAAACAGCAACGCATGGCTGTATAATAGGCACATTCATTCAGAAAAAATTGCATGTTAATGAAGTATACTTAAATTCATTTAATATATATGTTGATTTTGTGTCACACATTTTTACAGTCTATATAAAAGTTTCAACATGACCTTTGGCCACCAAGCCTATTATATCATTAAAATACAATCATGAAACAAAAATGCCCTAGAAAATGTATTTTAAGTGGTTTTGTCATCAGGGAACTACATTTAATAGGGTGTGTTAGAGTATAATTTTGAGTCAACAAGCATAATGTCAATGATACATATGTAATATACAAAGAAAAATAAAAGTTTTACCTTATGATTAAAACCCATATGAAGCAGTTGATAATTGAAACATAGAAAGTGATGCTGAGCACCTAGTAAGCTAATGCAACATGATTGATGTTCCATAATGAGAGGTTAGCACAATGCCATTAACATGTCAGAGTAAAAGTAATTTCTAGGTGATTAGTCTTCATGACTTCTGAAGTTTTACTTAGGTCTCAAAATTTCTTATCCTTTTTCCAGAGTCTGCAAAATTGATCAGATTCAGAATTTATTTTATGTATGTAATTAGCCCTGACAGGTGAGTTAGCTTCAAAATGGCTTTCAATAAAAAGAAAGGCTTTCCTTATGAATTATCAAGAAATTCCAAGTGAATATTCTTATGAATTTGTTTCAAATATGTTGAAGAACCAAGTCAAATATTTTAAATCCAGCCTATATTTTTTTTCTCTTAGATTTTTAAAAAGGTTTTACTTATAGCATATCTTAAGAGGAAAAGAATCTCAATCAATTATTAATTTCCATTCAAAGTTGTTGGGGTTTTTTTTCTGACATCTGTATCTTTAGAGGAAATCAGAATCATTTTACAAATATTATTTTGCACAGACTAACTATATTCAATAGCATTTCTGATACCATATTTTAAGTAATACCAAAATTTGATTTTTAAATGAAAAGATATTAGTCATTCTTAACAATTCAGATATTTTGCATCCTAAGTTGACAAACACAAAACCCCTCACCTGCTACTTTTGTAAAGCTATGTCTGTATTTTTAATTGGAATATTAATCTCCTCTCTTTTTCACTGTTCATTTCACTGTTTTTATTATCTCATCTCTGACTTTCCTTCACAATCTTTCCATGCGGAAAAGAAACACAGCAATAGATCAGTTGTATCTGGGATTAATTTGTATGGGAAGCTTCATCCAATATGATTATGAAAATACAATTTTAAGATTTCAAGTGTTACCATAAGTGGTTCCTCTTGACAATAAGATTTTAGGAGTCATGCAAGAAGATTATCTCCTTCATACTTTCTCAGCCTAGATATAAATTTTTGTTGCCAACAACATAAAGTAATACCATGAAAGAAATCTTGCCGGCTACTTGAAAGCATTAAATAATACCTTCAAGAATAAATTTATATATTGTAAATCCCAGGACTGCCACAATATTTCACATTATATTCCCTTTGAACTGAAGGTGTTCTCACACACAGTACCACTTGTTCATGGTCTCTTTCTTTCTTAGTGTATGCATACGTACGTGTAGATTTGTGTGTGTGCCTATACACACACATATAGATATAGAAAAGCAAGAAAACAAAATCAAAATTTCAGATTAAACATAAGATATTTAGGACCATGTTGCAGACCAAACTTACCCATCAGTATTTCAGCTAAGGTAAAATGTTTAATCCTGTTGAAGTTTCTCTTGGTGATAGGTTATAGAGCAAGTTCAGACAGGTGTCAAGGACAGCATGAGAACAGGGTACCATGCCGTTTGCCCTTGCTATTGTGAGACATGAAAACAAATCATTGCAAGTAACAGTGTTAGCTTTAATATACCTCCTATTGAAAAAAGCCATAACAATAAAAATATCCCCAAAATCTTTGTCTATCTTTTACTGAGCTAGTTGATAAAGAAATTCCAGGAGTTAAATAGAAGTACTGCTTTCTGTCTTGTTCTTCGTTCTTTTCAGCTTGCCTTACTGAGTGGGTAGAATTAATGATAGCATGAACATGATCACTGAGGGAAGTTAAGTAGTTGAGAAGTAGAAATCACATGACACAAGAAATCTTAACCCTCAGCACTAGTTGAAAAGAATAAAACATAGCTCATAATCCCTGGGTTTTTTTTTTTTTTTTTTTTTTTTTTTTTTTTTTTTTTTTTTTTTTTTTTGGGGGGGGGGGGCGGGTTTTCAGCACAATAGTGCTTCTATTTTGATACAGTTCTGGCTGTCAAAAAGTGATCTGACTGAGATCAAAACTCAAAAGCATGGTGTACCAGCACTTCAGAGATTGGAGCCACTGACAGTGGGATTTTGCTACCAACTATTAGAGATGGTAAAATGGAGAGAAGAAAAGGAGTAAAAGCTGGTCTTTCTCATGTTGAAATCAATAAGAGATTTGCCACTGACTTCAAAAGAAGAAGAAGGGTAAAATACACAACCAAGAAGAGAACAGTCAGAGAAGTATTTAGAAAGAAGAAGAAAGCAACAAAGCAAGTAATTTAGGAGTGAGGAATATTATTTGAGAGAAGGCAAAAATGCAACAGATTAGAAAATAGGGAGAAAAAGTCTTGATTTAGAAACACTTTCACAAATTTTAGAAATACCTCCTTATCATGTTTCTAATGCTATTTTGATCTCAGAATTTTTTTTTTTATATCCCATCTTTATACTAGAAGTGAGAGCGAACAGACAGTTCCTAAAGCAAATTAAACAAGTGACTTTATGTGTACACACACATGCATGCATACGTATGAATTAAAAGAATATTTGTGTAGTTGCTCATGATTTCATTAGATTTAAATTCAAGAGAAACAGAGACTGTCTGTATGCTGAGGTCAGGCTGCAACCATATTTAACAAAAACTTGTAGAAGTTTTCAGAGACCTTGGGCTATTTCCCCAGTGCTCCCAGGCTGGAGGCTTTATGACAGGTCTGCATACTATTGTTCTTCCTTCCATCACTCCGCCCTGTTTCCAATCCTTACATACATGTCTTGCAGCATGAATTGAGCAATGAAATAACAAGGAAAACAAGTAAAAAGGGAAACAGTATCTGGATCTGTTTTAGTAAGCTAATTTCATCCAGTTGAAAGCTTCTCTTAGTACTCTCATCTGAATTTGTTGTTCAGGTTTCTCTATATATTCAATGGAGAAGGAAAGTTTTCTCCAGAGACAGATTTGGCAACATCTATTTTAGAATTGTGGCAACCTTTACTCTAGATTTTTTTTTTCCTTCTCATGGGAGGATTCTTACTCTTCACTGATGATTTAGCAATCCTTAATGACTCATTTCAAATAAACAATTTGCTTTTAAGATTACAGTCAAATGACTGACTCTTCCATAATATTTATCAGTTCTAATTGTATACTAAAATTATGTATAATTATATAAAGCCCAGTTAAAGATTATATCACTTGAAATAAGACAATATTTCAAACCTGAGCAAATTAATTTATATTAATGATAGACGGTTTGGAATCCACTCCTTTAATTCTTGCAACTGGGATGAACAAACATAACACAATAAAAAATATACATATAAATGACATATTGAAGCATTTTTTAATTAAGAAACTATTTATCCTAAATAAATAGATTACATTAGTAAATGAAAATAAGATCAATAAATGTTTCTGATTTGATAAGTCTCATGCATCACCTAAGTGACCATAATATTCAATAAGGACAGTAGTCCATTGAAAAAATATCCATATGAATGTGTGTGGGTTTTTATGTGTGCATGCATTGTTTTATTTCCTTTGTGCATTATTTATTGTCTGAAAAGTAAAATAAGTTGGCTCTGAAGAAAATCATCATAAAGTTTCAACACAGCACATGACAAATCAATGGTTCTTCAAATTACTGTGCTTTCTGGAGGAAAATATATTTCAGTTTGGGGCCCTAAATTCAGTATGCCTCAGTGCATACTGAGTGAAAAACACTCTCTCTCTCATCAATGTGTTTATAAAAGGGTCTTGTCTTCAATATCAAAGAGCTTTCTTGCTTGCTATTTTATATTTTCTTTGATATACTGTTTCACATTAAAAGCTAATGGCCACAGCAGTTTTCAAAGACTTCTAATTGATTTTAAAATTTAGGTAATTTTTTAAACAGGAATTAGCTTAACTACATTATTAGCTTTTAAGAATTACTGCAATACCTCTGTGAGAAATTTAGATTCAATAAAAACTATATTTTAAAAAATTCTTCAAGCTTCATAGTTTCAAAAAATCAATTTTAATGATTTCGTTTTTCCATAGTGGTGATCTACATCTGAAATTTTCAAGCCTTGCTGAGTTTTTGTGTTTCTTTTATTTTTATTCCCTAAATATTTCTTCATAAAAGAAAAAATGGTGGCAAGAGAATTTAACTAATATAAGCCACACAATACAAAAATAAGCAAAGAAACGCAGGTCTGTATTCAGCAGATTTTTACAATACCATAAGCCTGTTTTATTGGTCCTCTTTAATGGTATGACAAAGAAGTATCATGGGAGAAGTTTATCATCTATAGAAATTTTACTACCAAAGACTATGTGTTAGCTGCGTAGGAATACCAAAGTCATAATGAAATATGAAACATTATAAAACTGCTAATAGATAAAAATTTCTGGCTTTTTTTGTCATACATCAAACTACCTTGCTTCACATTTTTGTCTGTGTATCTCCCTAATCAAAATCCAAAAAAATGTAAAGTGTTTTTGGGCAATATTAAGGTAAGGAAAGCTCTTCAGGGTGGAGATTGTCTCTTCCAGACAGGACATACAGAAATAAATAGAGGAAATATGATTGTTCTGCCTCCCTAAGTCCCTGTACGGCACTTGTTCTCTGGAAGCAGGGTAGCTCCTTTCCAATTACCTTCCCACTTGTGTTGTACGTTGGAGTAGTCATCCGACACTCATCAGTGCTAACTAAAATAATGTTGCTCACCCACCTATCTTGTTCACATTGGTGAAACATTTTTATGGTCAAGAAGCAGAATGTAGGCACATTCTTTAGTGAATGATTAAGCAAACAAGTAACCCAGAGCACTTAGTGCTCACAAAATTAATGAACTTTGTGTAACTTAATGATAGTTCCTTGTATTTTTCTCATTCACTTCTACTCAAAATCCAAATGTTTATTAACATGAGCTTACATTATTAGTTGGGCTTACAGTTACTAGGTAAAGAACTAAAATAAGTTTTTATTACTCTAATTTTTACACTAGACTATTTAGACTGTCATTACAAGTAATTTTTTTTTTTTTTTGAGGGGGCAAAATTTACAAAGATCACTTGGGTTTTCCTGGACATATATTTGAATTCGAAAGATAAGTACTTATTTGAGGGAAGGAAACATTTATATTGTTTTTCCTTTCTAATTTACTAAAAATACTTGTCCCCTCAGCTAAAAAAAGTATAATTGTGCTAATAACAAAACACTTTAACTTAATTGAGATTGTTTTAGGGATGCATTTCACTATCCATAAGTGAACAGTAATGTTTAGAATGTTCTTATACCACTCTTAGGTGGTCTCCATTTCATAAATCTAATTATTATAATATTTCATGTAATAGAGTATATCATTGCAGAGGTGAATTTTGTGTTGACATACATCTTCTCTGCACTATACCTCTAGATATATTTAAAGGGTTTATTAGATATGATGTTGCCATAACTTTCCTGAAAAACTCTCAATCCCTCTTTGCTTGAATTCTGACATAATTATATTTCTTTCCTCTATCTGTGAATAAGGAAACAGAATTAAAATGTATTAGTATTTTGATAATCTTTGATCTGGGAGCTGCAAAGATTATTACAGAGGTCAAAGAAATTGAAGGCTCTGTTCTTCGATCAACAACAAAAGAGAAAAATAATTGGCAGTAATTGACTTCTTTTTTCCTTTTTCTACAGACAATAATTTCTTATTAGTTTTGAAGATATAAGAATTTCATACTTGTCTTCTTAAAAACTCTTTTAGCAATTTCAGCTGAGTCCCTGGAGAGCTCATCTTCAGTTAGCATTTTTCAGGATAGAGGACAGTATTTCTTTCAATATCTGCTCCTGACAGCTACAGGTAATAATATCACTAGGTGAAGAGATGAGATCTTCGGCATTCAGAACACGTCCTGATAAAGCCGGGTAAGACACAGGAGGAAAAGACATCACTCTAAGTTAAAGGAGAAAGTACTGAACCTCAAGTGACATCTGGAGCTGAACACGTGATAGCAGTTTCCAAGTAGGAAGAGTGTATAAAATCAGGAAACCCAGGGTGGAGGCCACTAATCCTAAAATTAAAAGCAAGTACAAGAAAGCAGGACTTGAATGATCTGGTCAGAGTTCCTCTCTTATTTCAGGACTCTTTGGAAAGATCAATATCAGATTTTAATATCTTTAAAACTAATACTCTGCTAACTTAAATAAAAACATGGATAGCTACAAAAGGGATGAAAATGCAGTGGTATCTTGGCTTTCCCACAGAAGATAACAGGCATATTTTTGATATTTGAATCTCTGAAGATGGTTATGCCTTTTTTGCAGATTTTTTGGTCGTAAGGAGTGCAGATATTCAGAT
Source organism: Phainopepla nitens (assembly GCA_013400175.1). Taxonomy (NCBI): domain Eukaryota; kingdom Metazoa; phylum Chordata; class Aves; order Passeriformes; family Bombycillidae; genus Phainopepla; species Phainopepla nitens. The sequence continues at coordinate 5,583 of VXBQ01000653.1, read as the reverse complement.
GGTTAATTCAGTTACCCTAACAGCATAGGAAAGAAGAAACTCAAAACTTTCTTCAGCAGACCACCATAGCCACAGCAGGCAAAGACAGAGGAAACAAGGCTAAATGGAGCTGAAATTTGTTCTAAGTCTCTCAGTTAAACTATAGAATATGAGTTTGCATGCACATGGCTTGAACAATGGGTAGAGCTGCAATCCATCTGTAAAGAGGTATTTTCATGAAGGATTGGTTAATTTACATGCAAGGGCTGTTCTCAGGGTACACAAAAACATTGACCAAGAACTATGAGGGCAGCATATAAAACCAAACCAAACACAATAACGTGATTCTTAGGATGGAGAAAAGAAAANAATAAAGTGATTCTAAGGAAAAAGAAAAGAAAAGAAAAGAAAAGAAAAGAAAAGAAAAGAAAAGAAAAGAAAAGAAAAGAAAAGAAAAGAAAAGAAAAGAAAAGAAAAGAAAAGAAAAGAAAAGAAAAGAAAAGAAAAGAAAAGAAAAGAAAAGAAAAGAAAAGAAAAAGGGTGGAAACTGCAACCAGAATACAGAAGCAAAAAATTCAAAATACAGAAGAGCAACTTAGAGAATGTGGGATTTCCAGACAAAATCCTAGTAACCATAGGGAGGTAATAGAAACAAGACATGAGCTAAAAATAGGAAAAAAAAATGAAAAATTCAGTGGAAAAAAAGAATTCTTTTATACAGCTGCACTGGATGAAAGAATAATAAATTACTGATCTAGTGATGTCAGTAATAACATCCGTAATACTATAGGTTCCATTAATTTTACTTTGTTATATTGGATAAGAAAATATAGATATCAGTTTTAGCAAAAACAAAGTAATAGAAGGAGATGTATATACCTCATATATAGTGCAGGTGGAATAAAAATTCCCCATATAGAATCTGATGGTAGTTGAAAGGATGCGATTTCTGTTTAAAGAACCATCAAGAAAATAGTAAACAAAACCTTCTGGACAGCAGGACAGTGCAAGACTTGGATTGCATTGCGCTGTAACACTGGACTGTCCACAGTGTGAAGGTAGGATGGGGTGTCTACTGATTTTACGGAACATAAGGATATTTTAGTGAGGTGATTATCTAGAAGACAAGCCACGGTTACAAACACATCTCTGCTTACAGTTGTGGACTGAATTCTATTAGCCCAGGTGGAAGATGGAGGAACTAAGATGGAGGAAGTGCAAAAAGATGGAAGACGTTAACACAGCCTCTGAAAGTAGCACAGACTGAATGAAGAGCCAAATTGTGATAAGAAAGCCTTCCAATAAAGGAAATACCTTCTTTGATCAGAAAACCACTTAACAGTACCCTGAAGGAAGTCATAGTCTATTAGAACTGACTGAAGACATGCTGACCAGTTTATTCTGTGAATAAACTGTGATGACAATGATTTTAGTTGTCTGGATAAATATCTTTTCCCTTCATAGTAGTAGTTTTGCACATGAAAGAAACAATTGGAGCCTGAGTGAAAGGATAAGGAAAAACTATTGAACTATTGAATTTCCATTGTTCTTTACAATGTGTGTTTTCAATGACTTTTTTTTTGCTTGGTTTTACAAATAATTCAAGCATGCTCTCTTCTAAGAGAAATCACAGTAATTTTCACTTGAAATAAAGACTCATTTTACAAAAAATTTAATAGTGCCACTTGTTACAATTACCTGGCACATCTAATTACAAGCCTACTTTCTAGAAAATAGCCAATGTTCTCCTGACAAATCCAGTTTGTGTGGTAGAGTATTTCCATTTGATTGAGAAGCAGGTGTATATACACTTAAGAAAACAGAGAACAATGCAAAGAGAAAGTATGAATCCATGTTAGAAGATCACTACCATCTGGGAAACTGACTGTCTGCTAAACGTTTCAACACAGTGATAAATATGAAAATTAAACTGATGTCATACAAAAATGCATGCAAAGTGATATGTTTCAATCTAATTCAGATATGAGTTCAAAGCTGAAAGTATATTGTGTTAATTGCATGATGTAAAAGCATACTTAACGACTAAATCTGAAACTTCAGATTCTTGATGCCTTGAATTAGTTTCCAAGATAAGTGTTCAAACTTTTAAACTGGTTTATCACTGCTCCCCTTTACATTATTTTATAGTACACTACATGCTATATTAAACAAATAATAATATTATAAAGAACAATTGCATCTAATAAATGTATACTATATATTAAATATATATGCATACAGTACAGCATATTTAGTATCATGGAAGTATGTTCATTAATAGTTGTCAGTCATTCAAATGATGCAGTGATAACTATGACAGAGGAGTCCATGAAGAAATTGATTCTCCATTTGGGTTTTGATTGATACTGTGCAATAAATGAGGCAAAATCACACACAAGGGAAAATGATGCTTTAGGTGAAAATCTACAGATCTCTTTAAAAGGGCATATTGTATCACTGTGTGGGATGGTGGGATAGAATTAACTTTCTTCTTAGCAGCTTGTATGCTGCTGTACTTCAGATTGGTGAATAAAAAACTTCAGATAACACACCAGAGTTTTGGCTATGACTGACAGCTCTTGCACAGTATAAAAGGTTTATCTTTTTTCTGCTCTGCCCCCACAACCAGTGTGCTAGAGGTGGACAAGAAGTTTTTAAGGGACAAAACTGGGACAGCTGACCCAAACTGTATAAAAAAAGATGAAGGAAGGAAGGAAGGATATTCAGAGTTATGTCATTTGCCTTTCTAAGGAATGTGTGGTGAGGCCCTGCTTCCCAGAAAGCAACAAAACATCAACCTGGAATGGAAAACAGTGAATAAATTCCTTATTTTGCTTTGATTATGCAGAGAACTTTTGATTCAAGATAAACTTCTTTTATCTTGATCCACATCTACTCACCTTCATTCTACTTTCTTCTCACCCCATGGGAAAGGAAGGTAAAAAAAGAGCTGTGTGGATGCTTGGCTGCTGGCCAGGTTCAGCCCAGAGAAACCACATATTCTACAAAATAACCAAAAGAAGATTGATAGTGATGCTTGTGTAACATGAAAATAATTATTTACAGTCAATATATGAATTGAAAAATGTGTCTGAAATGAGGACTGAATCAGAGATTTACAGTCTAACAATGGAGTGCTTTCCCTTCACACACATAGTTTCCAAACCCAAAAGGGTTAAAAATATCAGTTGATCAAGTCAGTGCAAAGCCTACTGTTTGCCAAATGAATGATATAAAAACTGCAATGACTGGATCATTGTGTGAATAATATGAATAATGTGGATAATAAGAGTGTCATTGATATCAGCAATTCAGGCAAGATTTTTGTAGAGGCAGCAGTAAATGTTAAACAAAACTGAGTATCAGCATAACTAAGAAATAAATACCACTTTTCTAAATTTTCAGTGATCGTTAGAGTGCTAGCTAAAGTGTTCAAAGAATGAATGCTGAGTTCTGAAAAGACAGACACATAAAAAGGTGATAAGCAGAAAAAAATTCTCAGACTTTACAGACTTATTACAGCCAAAGAATATGTCAATTTCCTGAGGAAAAAAGGAACATAGTAAAGACACAGTTTTCAGAAGTAGCAAGGGAAATAAATTCTTCATGAGTGAAAAAAAAATGTTTATCACCTGGCTATATTTATAATGAAGGGGAGAAAAACCAAAGTAATAGAGATAGTAAAAAAAAAAGAGCATGGAAAAACCTTGAAGTCCCCAGCTGCACATTCTTAGGAAATGTTCTCTCTCAAAGTAGATGCTAAAGCAGAAACTTACTGAAGTTATGAAGCTACAGTACTGAAGGCAGGAAGGATGATACTGGGAATGAAGTTGAAAAAGAGTCTCTGGTTCATCCCAACAGGCAATAGAAAATAGAAATGGAACACTCTTTCTCCAAATACAGTAAGTAAACCAGAAAATATGACACTTCCATAGGGACAGACATCAAAAAAATTTTTGCTATGCTTTTTGGACAAGTAAGAATCATGCAGATGTACTAGAAGATGAGGCTCATACCTTGAACAATCTTTAAAGAAATCTTAATCACAACTACACAGCTGGGGGTATTGGCCCTGCCTTTGCCTATACTAAATTTTCAGAATCCTAGTTAGTGCTGGCTTCAAGCCATGGTAATTACATCCATATAGAATTATGTCTGACTGAATGAATGTTTATTGTTTTCACTAAACATTTTACAACCAGCTAATTTAATGGGCATAAATCTAAGTAGTTTCAGGGAATTACAGGATTTGATATATAACCATTATCATCTGGCATATTAGTGGGAACTAGTTCAAAATGTTTAAAATATGTTGTTACATTAAACTGTTAGAGCAAGAGAAGCCCTTTTAAGCCACACAGTTTGAATTGATTTTTCCTCTATTATGCAGGGACATTTAATATGTAATCTTGATCACATAAAGGCAAAATGAAAGGTTAACCTTGATTCTGGAAATTGCTGGGACAGAAGCTTTGCGAAGAGTATGATGTAGATTTTATTGCGTCTTTTCTTAGTACAGGATGTATATAAAGGTTACTAGTCTCAGATCTTAAGTGTTTTGGCGGTCTGAGAGAAGTCAGTTGTATAAAATATTATTCTCTTTCCTTCATTAAAATCCCCACAGGCTGCTTTGTCTTGAAGTATCACCATATAAATTTCCTGGACAAGTCAAAGCACATGTCATTTACAATCACATTATATGATATAGGAATGAGAGAATATAAGCTTGCACTATTCAAGCAATGTTATGTATAGCTCCTAATAAACTTAAGAAGATATTTTTATCTGGTAAAACACAAAACTACAAGGAATGGAGGAGTGTTTCTTTTTTAATGATAGCAGAACAATGACAGTATGTATGTTGGTGAAAGAAAAATAATAGCAATAATTACGTTTATTAGCACTTTTCCTTTGTCATACATTGCTATTCCTCTTGAGAAAAAAATGGGGAGAATATATACTACGTGTCCATATTTCCAGAATTGATAAATAGAAAGATATGAATTCCCTGAACACTAAGTTGTTGGTTACTGGAAAGATATTTTGAGTCTCTGTTGTTAAATCTTCACTCATGTTTTCATATGCTTTCTTCAGCATATTAAAATACTGGTCTAAGTACTTTTGTATAACACTTCCAGGATTTTTGACCTTTTCCTGAAGCATACTCACAAAAATAGGGTAGAAGTCACAGAAATATGACTTAAAATTTAGGTTAGATGTTAGTATCAACAGTTCTTCAAAGTTCTCTTGTGTTTTCTAAATTAATAACTGGGAGGAAAAAAACACCACAACAACACCAAAAGATGCAATTTGCCAAAGGTCATTACCACAGCTAGGAGAAGAATATAATTTTCAGAGCGCAAAGTAATCTTTAGTAATATCAACATAGTTCCTTCTATCACATGGTAATACTAACAAGTTTGATGTCCTAAATTAACACATACAAAACCCAAGTTGCAATAATATTTCCATGTACAAAACTTCTAAAGTAATCCATGAGAGTCCATCTAATTAGACACTAAATTGTGTGTCATGAGAAGCTTCAAGTAATTATCAGTTTTGCTGTTTCTGGGGAAATTAATTAATTTCCCAACATGGGTTTTC
>VXBQ01000652.1:311544-343470 GCA_013400175.1 Phainopepla nitens | reverse complement strand
GGCGCTGAGGGGGCTCCGGGCGGCTCCGGCCGTGAGCGCCGTGTCCCCGAGCTCGGCAGCTCTCAGCGGGGCCCAGAGGCTCCGTGTGGGTCCGTGTGGGTCCGTACCGAGGCGCGTCCTCTCAGCCGCGGGGCTTGCCCGCTGTTGTTTGTGAGTGGGAGCTGCCTCCGCAGGGACCCCCGGGGTTTGGGGTGCCCTGGAAGCTTCTTTCACTGGGAGCGCGCTGTGTGTGTGGGGTTCTGGAGTCCGGGAGACAGCCCGCCTGCTCCCTGAATAGCGCTATGCTTGTGCTTTGGTGCCCTAGCAATTGGGTCAGGTAACGAGCCCCTGCTTTAGGTCTTCCGCGTTCTTTTTCACAAATATTTCGTTTGTAAATGAATGTGCAGCGTGAGCTGGATGCAAGGTACGTCTGCGGATTCCTTGTCGACTCCTGACTGTTCTAATAGATCTTCAGCTGGAGATGGGGGAAGGGCAGGTGTGCGGATAGTCCTGCATGTCCTTTATTTCAGTCTTTGACTGCTGAGTTCGAGTTCTCTCAGGGTCTGGAAGTCAAAAGTGCTCCGAGGGCTGGAGCCTCTCTGCTCAGGAGACAGGCTGGGAGAGCTGGGGATGCTCAGCCTGGCCATGAAAAGGCTCTGGGGAGACCTTACTGTAGCCCTTAGTACTTGAATGGGGCATGGGAGAAAGAGGGAGAGGGACTTTTTACATGAGTGTTGCCTAGAAAGGCTGACCTGGAAACAGAGACTAGGCAGGGTGAAAAGAATAAATAGGTATTTATTGAAAGGATCCGTCTTGGGCCATGCAAGAACCCCTTGGGGCTACACCCAAGCAATCCAGCAATGGTCCCAAAATGGATCCTAGGCACGAGGCCTCACACTTTTATAAGCTCTGGTCCATCAGCATATTGGAGTTAATTGTGCAATTGTAGCCTCGAGTTATGAAGCTCCATCCTCTTTGCTCTTTCTTTCTTCTTCACCATTGTTTACACTCTTGGGCCTAAAATTTGAACTTGGTCCCCAGCTAGAAAGGAATTGTTTTGTCTGTCTACCCTGTGAAGAGCTCTTAATATGAAACCCAGAACTACACATTAAAACAGCACAGAGTCCAGAAAAATATAAAAGCTAAAACTTAAGGCATCATGATAGTGACAAGATAGTGACATGATGAGGGGGGAAATGGTTTAAATCTAAAAAAAGAGAGATTTGTATCAGATGTTATGAAGNCAAAATGGATCCTAGGCACGAGGCCTCACACTTTTATAAGCTCTGGTCCATCAGCATATTGGAGTTAATTGTGCAATTGTAGCCTCGAGTTATGAAGCTCCATCCTCTTTGCTCTTTCTTTCTTCTTCACCATTGTTTACACTCTTTGGCCTAAAATTTGAACTTGGTCCCCAGCTAGAAAGGAATTGTTTTGTCTGTCTACCCTGTGAAGAGAGCTCACCAGCTCTTTATATGAAACCCAGAACTACACATTAAAACAGCACAGAGTCCAGAAAAATATAAAAGCTAAAACTTAAGGCATCATGATAGTGACAAGATAGTGACATGATGAGGGGGGAAATGGTTTAAATCTAAAAAAAGAGAGATTTGTATCAGATGTTATGAAGGAACTCTTCCCTTAATTCTTCTCTGTGTGTGGTGAGGTCCTGGCCCAGGGTGCCCGGAGAAGCTGTGGCTGCCCCATCCCTGGAAGTGTCCCAGTCCAGATTGGACAGGGCTTGGAACAGCCTGGTCCAGTGGAAGGTGGACTCTTAGGTATCTTTCCAGGAGGCAGAAGGAAAATGTCACTGGTTGCCTTGGGCTCTGAAGAAGGCAAAACTCGCCAGAGGAAAGCCCTGCTTGCAGTCATATTGTAGGGAGTTCTGTGAGATGTGGTAGCTGCTCAATCCCCCATAGCAACCCAGGGATGTTGGAGTCATGGCAGAGTGGGAGTGTGCTGTGACCAATTAAGGGATAGGGAAAATAATTGCTCTAAATTGCCCAAGCCTGATGTCATGGCAGCCAGATATAGACACAGCCCTTGTAGCTCAGTGAGCATGGACTTAGCATGAGTGGCACAGGTTTATTTTTAAATGGAGGCTGCACTTTATGAGGAGAAATGTAGAGATGATGAATCAGCTGGCAGAGGGGGAACGAGTGTGGGTAGACTTTTCAACTGATAAGCCCTTGGGGCCTGGCTGTGTCATCAGAAGAGAACCATTAGGACAGCAGTGCTCGACTTGTAGCTCTTTACCTGGTGGTTGCAGTTCAGGTGAGTTGGCAGGGCTGAGCTCATGTGCCTCTTCCTGCAAGAAAATCAGATCCCTGTCTGTGGAATTTCTTTGTCCAGGCCCACAGGAGTTTTCTTGGCATGCTTCTTTGTCCGGGTCCTGATGTGACTATGCCAAAGCTTGGCTTTCTACCAAAAATTGCATCCTGTAGGAATCAAAACAAGACAAGAGCACGCTGTTGTGTTTGTTGCTCCTCAGTGCACCCTGGTCCGTGTAAGTTGCAAAGAAAGACAGTGTTAGCAGAGTTTTGAAACATCTTGTATTTAGGCTCTCACAAAATTCTGCAAATGCAACCTGCAGTGCATTTGGAAAATATTTTGAGGTTCCAGAAGTTGGCTTGGCAGCAAGGGAGTAAATAATGGCAGAGGCTTCCTGTGAGAGAAAAGGGGAAAATAAGGCAGTAGGCAGGGGTGGAAAGTTCAGTGATGCAACAGAAGGATGAGCCAAAAGTAAGTAATTAAACATCAAGTTATGTAATGCTGCAGCATGGCCCATGGTTAGCTGTATAGAAATACGTTTTGATTTTCTATCATGGAGATCAAGTGCAACAATGGTATTTTCTGTGGATCTAATCCCTTGACGTTTGCCTTTCTCCACTGATTTTCACTCAAGCGGGATTTGATGCTATAGGAACAAATATAGGAAAGGTTAACCTAGTATAATTTTGATACAGGTAGTGTACTCTTTGAGCATGGCTCTCTGTAGGGCTTTCAGTGCTGGACTGAACTCTTGGGTGATGCAGCTGTCCTGCCAGCATTGCAGGAACCTGTTTGTGCCCTACTGCATCCGTTCATTAAGTTCCACTTTAAAATGACTTATTGTTGCTCTCAAGAGAAGGCTGGTCCAGAAACTGGCTCCTCTGATGGCTAGAAGCCTAATTCCCAGCCTAGGTTTATTATTTTATATGTCAGTTGTCACAAACTGAAAAGGACACATTTTAAGGGTTGTTGTTAGTACGAAATCGAAAGTTTATAAAGGGTTTGTCACAAATTGCAAGTTTCATTGAGAAAGGGACCTTGGAAGATCACCTTGTCCAGCCTCCAGTCCCAAGGCAAATCCAGTGCTGTTTGAGTGATTTCTGACATACATTCTCAAATTGGCCTAAAGTTGTCCTGATGGGAAGGTTCTGCTGCCTCCCTGTCTGACCGAGTCCGGTGCTCCTCTCTTTCCTCTGCTACACAGCTTCTGTAAGAGCCCCTGCTAAAGGGAACACTTGCTCTCTCCACCTTCACACCATCCTCTTGCACCTCTAAAGACCAGTATCATGCCTCCCCACTTCTTTTCACCTTCCCTTCGAGCTCTCTTACCACCACTTGTGATTCCAGGCTGGCAGCTGGCAGGGAATTCAGAGTGGGATGATGAGCAATGCCCCAATTTTGACGTGTCTCTGTCTGATAGGTTTACTGGTTTAATCTTTCCCAACTTTTCTTATCATGCCCACATAATACATTGCACACAGAAAGAAGAAATTGTCTGGCTGATACACAAGGACATGCCAAGCTTTTACAGGTCCCTGCTGATTTTATATCCTTGGTATCACAAATGAAAAGATGATGATAAAATTTAGCAGTATCACCTAGATGCATTTTAGTGCTTTTCAGAGTGTCTCCCTCGTTGAGTTGCCGTGTTTCACGGAGGTGAATGAATGCTGGGAGTGAGGTAACTGTGCTTTCCTTGACAGAAATATCATCTGTGTCAGACCTGCTCTTTGTTGGCTCCCGAGCAGTAACCAGGCTCATAATTAGGCCTCCGGGGCAGCTATCAAAATGGAGTTAAAACCACTATTTGTAAATAGAGTTAAAACTTTCCCAAACATTATTTGACTGAGAGTGAGAACTAGGGGTGTAACTGTGACCACATGCGGGCTTTGGAGTGGAGTGACGATTCCAGGGTTTGTTGTCCTTTTATCCACAATCTTGTGGTGGCCAGAAAAATAAGGAGAAAACAAGTATTGTTTTCTTTGCTCCTGCTCCTGCTACACTGACAGTGCAGTTCAAAAATGAAGTTAGAGCAAATATTCTCATTATCCAGCTTTTAATGAATAACGCCTGCGCTTTAACAGGCATTGAGGACGGGTTTGGATTTTTGGCTTCTGGAACAGCAGCAGCGCTTGAAGATGTTTCTCATCAAACCCGCTGCTTTTCTCTTGCAGCCCTCAGATTTGAGAGCCAACAGCACACTGAGAAGCGCGAGGCTGCAACCTCTCTTCCAAGCCAGTGATTCGGTGATTCCGTGAAGATGTCGGGGCGCAGCGGGAAGAAGAAAATGTCCAAGCTGTCCCGCTCGAGCAGGGCCGGGGTGATTTTCCCCGTGGGGAGGATGATGCGCTACCTGAAGAAAGGCACCTACAAGTACCGCATCGGGGTGGGAGCGCCCGTCTACATGGCAGCTGTCATAGAGTACCTCGCAGGTAAAGCCAGAACCTGCTCCTGCAGGCGCTCCTCACACCCAGAAGCCAGGGCTAACCACGGGATGGGATACCAACGTGTGGAGCGCTCCTGGAAATCAGGCTCTGCAAGTGCAGCATTTGCTGGAAATGCTGAGTTTAACTCGTTTCCTGGAGAGGCTGAGGGTGGGAATTCTCTCCTTTAGAGGCGCCGCGCTTGGGCGCTTGCTGGGAGCGTTATTTTTTAATTGCTTTGCAAAGTGAGGAGTCACATCTGTGTAGCTTCTGTCCCGCACAAAATTGGTATTAATTAGGTTTTTTTATACACCTAAATGTGAATAACAGGAGAAAAAAAAAAAAAGCAAACCCGCCTTGTAAGGCTTCTGTGCTTCTTAAGTGAGAAAACTGTTTTGCTGGCTGCATTTCTCCTTGCAGGACAGTGTCAAAGTGTTATGAAATATAAAGGTGGGGGGTTCTTTAATTTTAAAAACCCTTTTGCTTCGCCTAAGTGTATAAAGAAGGTTTTCTAGGGTTTAAATCTTCCCACACACCCTGAGTTTTCTTTTTCCTGTCTTTCTGAAATTGAGCTTGAAGGAAGGGGCAGGTGTCCCATGGTGATACAAAATATTGTGATTCTGTACAGAAATATTTCAGAGTGTCCTATGATCATATCTGCTGAGTTTCTTGTTTAATTATGGAAAACAGCACTTTAGCAAATTGTTAGAACTCAGTGCAGAGAGGATTCTGGTTCAGGTTACTCGGGGGGTTACAGATCAAGACTGAGGTGCATTACAGAATCTGTGAGGAGTCACAGCCTGGATGGAATTAGTTGAGTGAGGTGTGTTTCAGGAGTGTAGTTTATTGCCAAGGTGGCATGAAGAAGCTTGCATGGAGCCTGGTTGTCCATGCAACAGGTTTTATGTAAACACTGCTGTCTTTTTTACACATGAAGCTTGTTCTCACTACCCACAATAAAAGCATTATATTCTTTCAAAGGTGTGGAGAAAATCTGAGATTTCACTAATAACTTTCACTAATTTCACAATTTCACTATCAAAAGTAAGTTCATCATGAAGCCTAATAGTACATTGCAAAAATTTCCATGTTTGTGGCAGTACATTCCAGGATGAGAATCAATTTTATTTTTTTTTTTCCCTGAGGCTACCTCTGGAGCTGGAGTGACAAAGTATTGCTTGTGTTGAAGAAATCACAGTAACTGTTATAACATATTGTGATGCATTGTGACTCTGCTGACCTTCTGTCTGGAGAGAAATACTTTTTTCCTTCTCCTACTCCTCAGGGAGATATTTCTAGGATAAACATTTGGAGATGCTTGTTCTGAGCTGTGGCAATTTCTACAACAAGGTGCAGTAATAAATTGTCAGCAGTACATCTGGTATGTGCAACATTTCAGTGATGCAGACTGACTTGTGGTCAGCACTGTTTGCCTATTACCTGAACTAGAACAATGTATGTCTTGGCTCTGCTCCTGGATAGTAAGTACAGTTTAATTTAAATCATTAATCTAGTATGAGCAGATTATGTGTGGGCCTACACTTTGCTTTAGAAAAAAAAGAATGTGTAGTCAACCAGGCAAGAAGATTGCTGGAGGTGTAGGCTGGGAGCCCACATAAATTGTAAAGGAATGCTATTTTCAGCTGCTTGGTTCATCAGAGAACTCCAGTATGTATTGTGATAGAATGGAGTAATGTTTCTGAGCAAACATCTACTGCTGGTGGATTGTGTTCTTTCCAAACCAAAGTTCCTGTGCTCTGTCCAGGATTTTGTTTGGAAATATTACAAAGGTGGATAGTTCAGTTTAAAAAAAAAACACTGTTGCAGCAACTAACCCTGCTGACCTAGTTTTTCCTAATATTACGAGTAAATAAAGTCTTTGGTTTTGGGAAGCCTGTAGAAACAAAAGAGGTTTTTCTAAGGATGTTGTTGAAGGGGGTATTGTATGTCAAACTGCTAAATTTTCTTAACATTATGTGATCTTTCTATTACAAATGCCATTCTTTTCTCCTGGATTTGCAGCTATGAAATGTTGGTTCCTTGGGCTGAAAGGTGCATGCAGGGGAACTGCTTCAGGCTAAATCTGGGAGGGTAGCAGAAAGAGACTGACTTTTTAGTTGTTTCACAGAAGCAGGTCCAACTTTTTTTTTTTTTATGTTAAAACATTTATGAAAACTTCTCCTCTAAACCCCTGAGTGCTTCTCTGTGTTTGAGCAGAGATTTGATGCTTTACTAAAGGGGAAGGGTGGTCTCTGACACCTCAGAGAAATCTGCTCTCTTTGGCCAGGCTCTAACTTTGATAAAACACAGTTTTCTCATTCTCAGCAGAGACTTCTTTGACTGTAACAGCTACAATCTCTGAAGACTTGGTCCTCACTGAACATGTTCTAACCTCTCTCAGCTCCCAGATCATTACATTATGGGGAGGCAGTGGTTATGGAAGAAGAATATTGATGTTAGAGACAGGGGCAGGGATAGGTCTGGCTAGTGAGGAGAGCTGGACTGATGACCAGTAGGCAAATAAATGGTGAGGAGTGTCCAAATATCCTGCCAGGAAGCTGGAGAGCAAGGTTAAAAAATAAGAAATAGGCCAAAGATTGGATGCAGGGGGTGCTGGTAATGAAGAACCTGGGCAGGAATATTGAGCCTGAGTAGGCAGGAGAAATGGTGACTGTCCAGGAAAGGCTGCTGAGATAGTAGCCTTGGTGTGGATTGCTAGGGAAAGGAGATTTGGCTGTGGAGCAGTGGGGAGGCGAGTCATGGCTGGCATAGGGACAAGCTGCATGAGGCTGGAAGGGTCAAACAGGAGCAGAACCACATTCCTCCGGGGCCTGGCAGGGACCAGCATGTCTCTGTGAGTGACCAGTCCTCTGTGGTCTGCTCTTGGCCTGAATTTGTGTTGCCACAGAGCACTGAGCCTCGGGGCTGGCATCATCCAGAGGGTGCATATACATCTGGAGCATCCTTACTCCCAGCTTATGAGGCTAAGACTGCTGTTTGGCTTTGGTATGTGTTCTGTGCCACGAGTTACTAGACCCCTGGTTTTTCCCTTTGTAAGCAAGATTGATCATGCCAGCATCTCACAGCCATTATCACTCCCAGATCTGCACTTTGTCTTATCAACCCCATCATTAAAAATGCCAGCAGTCCCCACAGTGCAGAGGTGGTGGAATCTCAGGAAGAGGTACTTTTACCTGAACTGATCAGCTTAATGTGAGGATCTCGTCGCTGTTCTAAACCTTTCTTTTTAATCTCTCTATGCTGTTTTACATTTTAGGCTTGAAAATCATATTGGAAATCTGCAGCTTAATTCCTATCCAGAAGGTTGTGCTTGCTGAAACGAGGCTGAGTTCCACTGGCTTCAGGGTTAGAATTCTGTGAAAAATTGGCCTGACTGAATGGATTTTGTAACATACTCATGCTCTGAGTGTGCACAGAGCTGACTGCAGGCACAACCACCTAAATCAAACATCAGCTGCATGTGTCCCACAGGGCATCTTCCCAAAAAGTAGGCAGAGAATACAGAAGCCCCTTGATGAGGAAGCACAAGTCGTGTCAGGGTGTGCTGGTCAGAGCAACTTATGGAAGGTCTCAATGGAAAGCCATCCTCTCTGCATTAGGGCAGAACACAACACCAGCAAAAGCTTCCTCCTTCACAGGAACCACCTGGAATACTCTTCTGCCTGTTGTGCTCATCTGCCATGCAGAGACAAATCCAGCAGATACTTTTCCTGCAACTGGAGGACCAAGGACTCCATCATCAATAGATTTTGCAGGGTAAATGTGTTACTGGTAGATTTTTATGTGGCAGTGTAACAGGAGCTGACACAATTTCCCCTGAAGAGGAGGGGGAAAACAAGACAACCTGCATGAAATCTTTCCAACTGGCTATCAGAAATTCTCGTAGGCCTTGGCCTTTCTTAGCAATCCACCTTCCCACAAGCTCAGCTGAACAAAAACCTTTGGCCTGGCTAGCATGGTTTAGTTCCCACACATTTCAGATCTGCTGATCCATCAGCTAAAGAAACCTATTTTTCCCTGTATGTCACAGGATGACAAGATGTAATCCCATTCAGGTCATAGCTTGGCTGCACCTTGTGTCTGCTGGAAGAGAGTTATGTTCTTTTGAAGATGTCTGGATTTGAAGTTAAACTTCTGATGTGGAGGCATCTTTGCGGATTTTGACTCTTGCAGGAAATAATACTACTTGAGATTTCAGTGTAATGCCTGTGCTTGGAGCACAGAAAGTAAAACCAACTTATGGCTGAGAATATCAAGGTGCCCAGTTCCAAGAGAGCTTGTTATGGTATAAAGCTTTATTATAGGCCCTATATTCTCAGACTAGTCCTTTCAGAATTTAGGTAACCTCAGCTGTTAAGATGTTTCTTCTTGAAATGTAATGCAGTATCTTTAGGGATCTGCTATTGTCAGCAGAGCATGTGATAACCGAAGCCTCCAGTTTTGATATTGTATTTTGTAAATGCCATTTTATATTCTTAAGATTACAAGCCCTTGCCTCCACCATTAGAAAATATATGCATAGAAATCTTCATTAGAAGGAGGCAAGGCAATCATTTACCTATGCAAATGTTTGGCATCCTTTGGTAAGTCATGTGCAGTCTGCCATACATCACCTCTGCCTCGGATTCCCTTCTTCCCAGTGTCCTGTGATGGATGGCTGGCGTTTGAGTGTTCTGCCTTTTTTGCTCTTAACATTAGGCAGAGGACTAAGAGTGCACCATCAGGATGCTGCTGACCAAAGGACCCAAACCTGGGGCTGTGGGGTGAGCACACAGGTAGCAGGATGTGCCTGTTGTTGGCACACCTGAAAGAACTTCAGTTCCCACACAGGTAAGTATGTGTTGGTTTTTGGATTTTTTTTTTTTTCCCCCTGATGCAATTTTCCTCTGCTGTCAGCGCACATCTGCAAAACCCACTGGAGGAGCCTGGGTCTCTTTTCTTGCTCTCTGCTGGTCTGCACAATGGATGGAATCTCTTCCTGCTGTCTGCTGCTGCGTTAGCTCTGCTGGCAGAGGTCTGGGAGAGGGTCTGACACTTCCAGCCCCATGGGGGTGAATATAGCTGGATTTTGCGGGATCTCTTTTCAGTTTCC
The DNA here is from genome assembly GCA_013400175.1 of Phainopepla nitens. Taxonomy (NCBI): domain Eukaryota; kingdom Metazoa; phylum Chordata; class Aves; order Passeriformes; family Bombycillidae; genus Phainopepla; species Phainopepla nitens. The sequence goes on along the minus strand of VXBQ01000652.1, from coordinate 333,684 downwards.
TCCTTTAAAATCCAGGACAGACTAGGAAATGCTAGAGCTGAGAGGTTCCTGCTCTAACTTACAATTCTCTATGAATATGCACATAAATTTTAAAAAAAGCCTTTTACATTTCCAACATTCAGTTAAACATGTATGCTGTGTAGTAGTGAAAACTGGAAGACAAGTTTGTACTTTTGTTATTCTAACTGAGTAGAATTGAAAGCTTGTATTTTTCCCATGAGCCAGAGCTAAGCCTCATGTTGAAATCATTTGGATTTTAGCCAAACATTATGTACATTTCCACTAGATTTTTCATGCAAGTCCTTCTTTTTATAATAGTTATAGTTCTTTATGTAGTTTCTAAAAAGGAGTAGGATGTCATTAAGACATCAATAAGCTATCAACCGGATACTGATTGGCTGTAATTTTCACATTCCTGTTACTGACAAACACAAACACAAACCCAAAACCCAGACAACAGGGACACTGTGTAGTTTTAAAATGAAACAAAGTGTGAATACGATTTTTAGGAGTAATTGGAGGAAAAAAAATTCCTTTCTCCTTCCTTCTCAGTGTTTCAGTAGAGTTCTTATATGAGAAATAACTTCTGAATAGAGGCCAAACTATGTAAGCTAATGAACTATACTGATTGCTAGAGTCCAAATAAACTTAGGAATGTGTCTGTCTGTCTGTCTGTAGTAATTAGGAAATGCTCAGTGACTTTGGTTACAGTGTAAATGTTACTGCTAATTTAGAGAAACTGCCTTTGGAGAGACCTCCTGTTCCCAGAGACTTAGAAGGACTCTTCTATCAATATTTCATGCATTGAAGCTCTCACGTTGTCTCTGCTTGCATCTGAGTCAAACCTTTCATATCTTGTTCTGAAATGAAGCCTCTCACAGATTTTTCGGTGCCCTTTTAATGCGGAATTCCAGCAGTGCCTGGCTAGTGTGTTGGCTTTCCAAGTATTTCTTCAAATGCACCTCAGTCTTCATCTTCCCTGATCCTGAGAATCCTTGCTGTTTGTCAGAGCTGTCTGTTCCAGGTTGGAGGTTTCACTGCATGCTTGACTGTTCCATTTTCACAGGGCTGCTGATAAATTGTGGATTGCTGATGTACATTTTTAGGAGGTTTTTTGTCTCTTTGAAAGAGAATTCTGACTTGAGACTCTTAAAAGTAATCATGTCAACCAAGCTTAGCATATTTTCTCCTTCAGGGAATTAGGAAGGACAAATGAATTTATCTAAGCTTACAGATATATTGATTGGGTTTGGTTTCTGCCTTTCTGTAGCAAAAACCCATTAAATCTGGAAACATCCCTGAAAAGGTAAATGGATATTAAGAAGCAGTGTAAAATGTGTGTGCAGCATGTACCTAAGCTGCATTTTTGTTACTGGTTTTTATCTTGATGTGTTACAGCCGAAATCCTGGAGTTGGCAGGAAATGCGGCGCGGGACAACAAGAAAGGAAGGATTGCCCCCAGACACATCCTCCTGGCAGTTGCAAATGATGAGGAACTGAATCAGGTGCCTGTTTACATTTTGGTGGAGGATTTTGTGCTGTGGCTTGAGTGAAGCTGCTACCAGGGAAGGTTAGAAACAGCTGAGACATGATCGAGATCGCAGTTTTTGGAGCAGAAGATTGTGCCCTCTTAAATAAAAGCAAAAAACCCCAAAGGTTCTGAAATACCTCATCTTAAATCTTATGGACATAAGCTTTGGTTCTTCTTAGCCTATGAGTCCTGTTGAAACAAGTAGTCTTGATGCTTCACTTTTTCCTCAGGGACATCCAATACTTAAAAAATTTTTGCAAGACCTTTTCCCAAAACCTGTAGAAATGTGTGTTTTCTGTTATACTGGCTGTGAGGCCCATGTTGGGTAGGGATCTGGCTCACTCTCTGCTATTGCTGCCTCTCTGTCTGTTTGCTCAAACTGTGGTTTTCAGCATTCTGACTCCCAGGATCACTTGTGGTATCACTTCTGCTAAATTTGTTGAGTGAAGATAGAGATCACAGCATGGGCTGCAGATTGTACTATTCAGGGCTGATGAAAAGGTTCAGTCAGCATCAGAGTATCTCCTCTGTATGAAGATGGATGATGTCATTCACACTTTGAATACTCCTGCACTTAATGTGGCTGCTTTAAATAATGAAAATGTGGTGCCCATGAAGTCATGTGGCTCTGTCATGTTTCCAGTCAAGTGGAGTAAAAGTTCAAAACAGGCCAGAAGAGAAAGTATGCTAATACTACCAGCCCTTTCCCAGCCCTGTGTTTCTGGTCAGTGACCTGTGAATTGGGATCTAGATCCAGTATTGTCTCTTAGAAATTAGCCAGACTTTGTCCTCTACACAGTCACAGCCCATTCCTCTTGTTTGCCTCTGCAAAGCAGGTCCTTGGAGCTTTTCCTTGCTTTCAGTGCATCCTGCCAAAGAGATCTGCATCCAGTCCTCCTCTGAGCAGGGCTGTGGTGCAGTCCTTTTTTTAAGTAGCCCACAGACACTCTTCTTCCTCTACCCTTATTCACTGCTCATGAGTCACCAAGGACAGGTTCACACCAAGACCAGCACTGGAAGGGCGAGGAACGATTGCACAGCAACAGAATTCTCCAGGATGTGCTGGCTGACTTTGCTGTCACCTGCCAAGTTCCTTGTTATTGTGGATTTTCTCTCTAATTGTTTTTTGGTGGTGCAGACGAAGAGGATCTGTAATACGCTTCCATACACTGCTTCTCCTTGCAGTTGCTCAAAGGTGTGACTATTGCAAGTGGAGGTGTCCTGCCCAGAATTCAGCCTGAGCTTCTAGCCAAGAAACGGGGTGCCAAAGGCAAATCTGAGACCATCCTTTCCCCTGCTCCTGAGAAGAAGGGGAGGAAATCCATGGTGAACAAAAAGAGTGGGAAGAAGGCAAAGTCTACCAAGGCCCGGACGTCCAAAAAGGTAAGCACGGGACAGGTATAGATTCCATGTCACCCTCTGCAATATTTTCTTGATAACTGTGTAGGATCTCTTAGCTCCACACTAACTCTGTGGCAGTGAACCCTTTTAAAATAAAGGATGCTGTGTTCTAAGACATTTTCTACCAAAGAGATGTCATGCCTTCAGCCTTTTACAGTTACTGGGCTGCTGTTAAAGATTTTTCACTCTCCAGAGAACTTGTCCTGACATGGAACATCATTGTCATTGTGACAAGCTCTTGGGTTCGTGTGTTCTTAGCTGTCCTGTTGTTGGTGATTTTTAAAAGAAGAATAAATCAGTCAGAACTTGACCACTGCACTTTCTCTTAGGGTTGCCCATCCTCTATCACTATCCAAAATGGAATAATTTGGTAAAACAGTAACCCAGACCAGTGGTCGTGGTTTGTCATTCCAGAGCATGCACCTTGAAACACTGCTGAGTTTTTTATTGGATAGGGTTAAATGATATCAAGCTTTGACTTAAACTTTTGAAACTTGGATTAAGCACATTTTTCTGGAGGCCTCAAAGTTTTAATACCGTTTCATAGCTGATAATATGCAGAAACAGCCTTTAAAAAGAAAAGAGTTGCTTGATGGGATGTTTAGTTGGCTGCCTCTGTGTATTGATCTCAGCTACCACCTTACTTTGAATTGTGCACATGCAGAGTTTGGACTTGTTGGGAGGTGGTAGCTCCTTGATGTACCTTAAAGCAAATATTGAGAGATGTGAGGAGGTGCTCCTTCAGCCCTCTAGGTGTGGTAGGTTTGCTGCTCCTAGAGGTAAACTATAAGAAGGCTTTATCATTTAATAACTGGGACTTAAACATTTGTTTTGCAGATCACAAAGTTGCTTTCCCTCCAAATTGGAGCATTTGACTGGGTTACTAAGTGACTAAGTTTGATTTAATATGAGATTCTGCTCTGTTAGCAACGAAAATAAACTAACACATGCCCACCCATATAAATACAACCTTAATTGTCAGTAAATCTACAGATGGGTGTGGGTGCCCTGCCTCTGAATGTGACTACAAAAGTATGTAAGGACTCAGATGAACCACTGATTTAGCATTATATAAACAGTACAGACCTCTGTTGTTACATAATCTTAGAGGATTACAAGGCCATGAGTAATGTATTGATCTGAGAAGATAAGATTTGTTGTAAGTTATTAAATCTCTCCATTATTGAATAATGCTGGATGTTGATTATTTTGTTTCCTTTGAGAAGTCTTGCCTTTTTTTTTTCCTCCCATCAACTAGAACAAACAAAAGGACAACGAAAAAGAAGGAGCTTCAAATTCAACAACTGAAGATGGACCTGGGGATGGTTTCACTATCTTGTCCTCCAAGAGCCTTGTGCCAGGACAAAAGGTAAGAAAGACCAATAACAGATTAGGGCTTAGCATAAAAGGAGGGATGCTTTTCTCTTAAACCAAGGCATTTCCAAAATCAGCCTTTTTATCTTCAGATTGTGATGTTTGAACATTCGTTTTCTAGCAATAACTTCCTCTAGTGCAAGCTCCCAAGTTGTGGGCACATCACCAGACAATCTGAGTGATGTGCAAATTAATTAATTAAAAGCTAAAAGTCAGAATCACACATACTGAACAGAATAAAATAACTGGTCTCTGAAAGACTGACTTCAGCCTTCTGTCACTTCAGGTTTTGATATGAAAATGATTTTGCACTCAGATTACTATTTCTTTTTTTCCTCCCCCCTCACTGTTATTTTTCAGCTTTCTCTAACACAGAGTGACATCAGCCATATTGGCTCCATGAAAGTAGAAGGCATCGTTCACCCTACGACTGCTGAAATAGACCTCAAGGAGGAAATAGGTGAGGCTCTGTACATACAGAAAAAACAAATCTAGAGCTGGAACAGTAGCTGTTCTACTGGCTGCCTGCTGAGATTCCTTCCTGTTTCATCCAAATCTACCCCAGACTATAAAATATCACTTACAGCTTCTGAAAATCAGGCTGGATCTGACTAGGTATAACAGGCTAATCACTAACTGGCCTTCTTTTAATGACAAGCAAAACACAGATAATTTGTTGAAGCACGTGAGCAGCAAAGGTGTAAATAATTATTATTGAGGTGTTTATTGGCTTATTTTTACATATGCATCCAAAAATTGCATTGCAAAATTATACATTAATAACACTTCTAACTATGACTTTCGTTGTAGGATGTTACATAATTTAGAAATACTCATTTACAAAACCTTATACTGCTCATGGGAAATAAGGAAATACTGTTATTAAAAAGGATGGAAATTTTAGCATGAGGGAGGTAAGAAGCTATTTGGCCAGTCATATAGGGGGTACAGAATCTAGTAACAGGCTTTTGGGTCATTGTTTTTTAGTCATCAAGACCTTCACTGGCATCCTGGCTGTGTTTGTTTCAGTAAGTAGTAGGGTTTGGATGTTGGTTTCATTTTGGAGGCTGAAAGCCTGAGCCTTGAAAACCCCACTCCACACTATTTTAGCCATGAGTCAGAGTAAATAGCATTTTTGCAGATATTTATATGAAAGTAATTTCCAGTAATAGCATACAGGGCTCTTCAAAACCATGAAAAGTAAACTTTATCTGTGTCTGAGTGGTAAACATAAATATCAGCTGCTGCTGATAGAGGGAGACAGGATAGTGTGTGTACAGTGTTCTTTTAAATAATGTAGACTTGTTTTTCCACACTGATACTCTGAAGCCAAGGCCTTTTGCTCTGTGTCCTTGCAGGCAAGGCACTGGAAAAGGCTGGAGGCAAAGAGTTCTTGGAAACAGTGAAAGAGCTTCGCAAATCTCAAGGACCTTTGGAAGTTGCTGAAGGTAAAAAGGATACTCTGCTCTCTTTTGGACATGGCTCATTTTATATGTTCTTTTCTCTGGACATTCTGATCTGGTCTCTTGTTATATCTTTGCTTATGTGATGTAAATGTTTCCTCAAAGCTGTTGCTGATACAGGCAGCCTGCAGAGAGGGGAAAAAAGGAAGAACAGGATACCTGTGTGCTGTGTATGTTCTGTCTTTAAACTGATCACTTTGTCTTAGGTAATTTCTGTCCATGGGAGTCCAAAAATTAAGGAAATCTTCTGCCATCTTTCCTGCCCTGTTTGTACTGCAGCCTTAGTGAGAATCAGAAACAGCTCTCAACCTAACATATGAAGCATAGGAAAAATTAGTGATACCTCATGAATTATTCTCCTTTATGCATATTTGATGAATATATATAACCCAAATAATTACCTTACTTTGAGCACAAAGGAAGATGTGATACGATCTGCAGAACTGGCACAATTTTTTGGAAGAGCAATTGCTCAGGCACTGCAGCTGCTTTATTAGCAGAGCTCCCTTCAAGGGTTAACACATTTGTAGCAGGGAATAGTTTGGGACCTGGGATTGTGCTTCCTTTGTGGACAGTTTAAACCAATTGCAGGCGTCTGGCAGACAGATGGAAAAAAGTTAAAATATGCCTTATTTGGCTTAGTATCTCTACACCCCCCAAAAAATCAATGCTTTAAATAGTCTAGTTTTGGAAAACTCCTAATTGAGTAGCCTAGTTTTATAATCTGAAATGATAGAGAATTTTTTATAGAAGATAATTTGCTTCACTTTCGTATCAAGTCAAATTTATACGCCGTAAAATCAAAGTAAACTGCTTTTCTTTGTCAACATCACTCCCTAACTAGAAGATATACTCCTTTAATACTATTAAGACAGCTGGTTAAAATTTAAGTAGCACAGAATTCCTCTGTGCCTGCAACAGAGTTCCTCTGTGATGGAGAATAAGTGAATACATCCAGCATTTTTATCCTTGGGCAAATTCCATCCTGCACAGCTAATTTCAGATGGTTTAACCTGAGATTACCAAGACACCTGGACTTTCAGTAGTGCTGATGGTGACAATTGCAACAAAATCAAACTAATGCCATGCTGTAAACTCTGCAAGTCCTGGAGAAATATTATGCTTTCTGAAAAATTAATCTGAGATTCCTAATTGGACATAACTGGCGGGAACTTTCAACAAACTACTTTGATTTTCATGTCCTTGTCTGAAATTACCCAGCTGTGAAGTGGGTCTAAAAATTACTCCCCAGCACTCTGGAGTTGTAAAGATGATGATGATGCAGGATATTTGTGCAAAGCACCCAGTGACAGCACTGCAGAAATGTCTGTGGGGATTACTGATACTGTGTTTAGAGCGAGGTTTTTGTACTTTGCATAAAACAAACCCAGAGGCCATGCTGAATGAGAGAGCTAAAAACCATTATTGAGTAGCTGTGTGCTAACCAAATGAGCCCTGGGTTCTTTGGTCCCCAAAGAAATAAATAACAGTTGATCACCAAAGGAATGACGAGACAGGTTATGATTGCAAGCAAGCCATTGTGGTGTATTTTAATCCCAAATGTATTTCTTTGGAAAGTTGATGTAATTAAGAAGCTTTGTTGGGTTGAGAGGTCATTGCAGGGCGGTTTCTGTTCCAAACTAAATGTTATATTTTCATTTGTGTTAGCTGCACTCAGTCAGTCTAGCGGCCTAGCAGCAAAGTTTGTCATCCACTGTCACATCCCACAGTGGGGCTCGGACAAGTGTGAAGAGCAGCTTGAGGAGACTGTCAAGAACTGCTTAACAGCTGCAGAAGACAAGAAGTTGAAGTCTGTGGCTTTCCCCCCGTTTCCCAGCGGCAGGTAGGACTCCCTGTGTCAGGCAGCAGTGGTGGAATTGGCTGTCAGAGCTGCTGCTGTGACAAAGGTGCCCTCTGCTCTGTGACCCTGCCTCTGCTGCTGCCATCTGACACAGAGTTGCTCCAGAGGAATCCAGCCTGGAGGGCAGTGTTTGCACAAAACTGCCAGACAGCCTTTGTAAAGAGAAATTAGCCAACCCACAGGAGAGCTGAGTGGGCTTGCTGCGTTTTCTATTGCTAGGCAGTCATTTTCATTCCTCTGCACCACCTCAGGTTTTGTGTCCCTTCATTTTGCTGTGGGGAGTCTTATTAAACCTCCATTTGTGCTAATAAGATTATACCAGCACAATACTGAAGGCAGATAACAGTGATGCCACCTGAGCTATGTGGATGTGGGGTGTTCAGTTAAGCCCTCCTGATAATAGATATTTAAAAGAATTGTCACACAAAACTTTTCTTTTTAGAAGAAAATTGGTTTCCTCTAATGTAGTTCTGTTTCAAAAGGGAAAACTATTAAACCAAGTGTGAAGCCACACATTTCTTTCTCAATAACTAGCAAGTAGAATGTGCTTGACTAAGAAATCTGAAGTATTTATCTTTTTCTTACTTTTTTCTTTCAAATTTCTTTTTAAACCAACAGTTTGTTGGTGTCTGATGACAAGAAATCTTACACAAGCCCTGCTAACTGCAGTAGTTATTTTGTGTTAGAGTTCACATGGTTATGTTTATTTTTAAATGTATCTACTGATTTTGGTAGTAGTGCCCAAAGAGTAGAGTACATAGTACAGTCCTGTCGTGTTGGCCTGACAGTGAATAAAATAAAAGTAAAACTGCATTTGATCAGTGAAATCACCACACATCACTGAATACACAGGAGGTGAGAATGCCATTTTTTACACAGATGATCTTCAAAGCAAAAAATATTTTTATGGATCAGGACAAAAGAATAAAGAGAGGGGCAGTGCAATTTTTAGTCTTTTTCTTTTAATATACAGATCTTTTTGTTTATGGTTTTCAGTCAAAGCAAAATGCGATACATTGTTTTAACAGTCTTTAACATATATTAACTATGGCTTTTAATGCCAACAGAAACAGTTCCTAGACTTCATGTCTTCTAAGAGCATAGAATCAGAATAATCCATTCTGGACCATTAGTCTTAGTGCACATCCTTCTTCTGCTTTGTTCCATTTCACTATGTTGCTCTTATAATTACTCCTCCTAACAGAAATAGAGTCTTACCAGGTGCTGCTGGTTTACACTTCATTTATCAAAGGACCTCAAAATTTCCTGAAAAAAGGCAGTTTTTCAAATAGGAATTCCTGGTTTTGCTGTCATTTTACTCTACCTGCATGTCTGCATGTGAAATACTGGGGTTTTTTGGGTAGATAAAGAGTTATATCAGTTCTGTGAATTTTCATTTTCCTCTGTCCCATCTTAGGGACTATTTACAGTAACTGATATAACATTGCAATAGATGGGATACTTCAGTTGTGCCAGATCTTTTTGATGGTTTTCAATATAAATATGATTGTAGGTTAGAGAATATTAGCATCAAGAGGAGTGAATGAATGCATCTTGACCTCAATTTGGCTTGGAGTTGTAATTTCAATTATTTTCACAGGAATCCCAGGCAAAGTATTTTAATGACAGAGTGAGGAAGTCAGCTAAATAGGCGATGTTTTTGGTTTGGGTTTTTTTTTTCAGTTTTCAGCTAAAAAAAAAATAATCATCCTTTGAAATTTTTAGCCTGCCCGGCATGGCATGGAAAAGTTTAATTCTAAGGGCAAGCATTAAAAAAAAAAAAAAAATCTGTGTGGTCATAAGAAGTAGAAGCAGATGAAAACAGCAGCTATGCCAGCAAGGAAACTTAATTCAGCAGCAGGTGAATATTGCTATCAAAACCTTGGGGTTTGCCAGACTGCAGCTGGCATTATCATAGCAGCCTGTGGCTAGAACAGCTCTGGCTGGCTTCTCTCACCATCACTGCCCAACACTCACCTGCTCTCTTTTCTTCCCCAACCACACAGAAACTGCTTCCCAAAACAGACGGCAGCCCAGGTGACCCTCAGAGCTATTTCCACCCATTTCGACGGCACCAGCTCTTCCTCCCTGAAGAACATTTACTTTCTGCTCTTCGACAGTGAAAGCATTGGCATCTACGTGCAAGAAATGGCCAAGCTAGACACTAAGTAGGAACAGCAGCCAAATGAAACTTTATTTTTCAACAAACTTGAGTAGCATTAAAAGCATTAGAGGTGGGTTTTATTTTTTCAATGTGACGATGAGGGGGAGTGGTAGTAGTGTGATGTGTTGTGACTTGATGGAGAGCTGTGATTAGAGATGAGAGGGGTTTAGTCCGATTCCTTCATGCCATTTTTATCACCTTAAGCAATTGAGTTATCATCTGGCTTCAGGAGTTTAGTGTCCTTTGTTACTTTAGTTTAGAAGTTTTTAAAGAGTAACCTCATTTTAGATTTGTAGTGATGATTTCTTCACACACGCACACACACCACTTTCAAGAAAGCTCTTAGAAATGTTCTGTTCCTTTTTCCCCTCCCTTTGGAGGTAGATGGTAAACTTCTGCCTTCAGCCCACAGAGAGGTGAAGAGGGTTTTAGAAGTGATGCATGAGGAGCTTCTGTTTTGCTTTTAACTCACAATAACCTCTGTAATTACTGAGAATATTTCATGGTGATTTTGTTTGTTTTATAAGAAAAAAAGAAAAAGATGTGTCAAGTGTGGTTATTATTATAAACTCTAATTTTGCTCTGGGGATTTCTCACCCTAAAAAGAAAAAAAAAAAAAAAGGAAAAGAGAAAATAAAAAAAGCAGCAGCATCTGTAATTTAGTGCTTGCTGTATCACAACCAGCAGCTTTTCTGGCTGAAGTGTGGTGCTATACATGATGTAATTAAAGCTGCTGAAGAGATCTGGACACAAAGCTGCATTATATTCTGTTGAATTCCAGGCTTACCATATCCCATTCCAGGTTTTAGACAGGCATTACCCTGACAGCACTGCAAGCTATTCTCCCTGCAAGCTGCAGAGCAGATGCCAGATCTGTAGGAAGCAGATCCTTTTTAGAAGAGCAAGAATACAGAAAGCCAGGGGAAAAAAAACCAAGAAAACCCACACATAACAAACAAACCACAGGGATTCTGAAAACCACAGTGTTTGTTGTTACAAATCAAGGTAAACCAAGCTTGTTGCTCAGAGGTCTCTTAGCGGGGGTAGTAAAAGAAACATTTCTTCCCTGGTTTTTATCATGGGAACTTCTGTGCAGTTCATTTGAGAAGTGCCTCCTTTCCCTTCACAGCAAGGCAGGCACCCCTTTTATGTGTCACGGTGACAGGTGGCTCGAGGAGGTGCTGCAGAGGACAGTATCAGTCAGCCCAAGCAATAGAAGTGCAAGTGCACCCTCACCCTCTTCCAGTTGCTGTACTCCTTGCTGGACTGTTCCTGGTGCCCTCTTAGGAGGGCATTGTCTGTCCCATCGTCTTCCAGCTCTTGGAGACAAACAGATCCCGGCTCTTGGCAACGGTCACCAGGAGGCGTCCCACATAGTAACCATTCACCTGGCCTACACCATCATTCCTGCCCATGGAAAGCAGGAATGTTAGTGACCCTGCAAAGAAGATGGAGAGGTGTAAATGAATCAACTGTTGTCCAGCTCCCCCGCATCCATGTGGAACAGCTTTCAGCATAGTTCTGGTAAACGTTTACATCACTGCTCATGAAGAAGACCTATTACCTAGCTAGGTTTTTTGAGACCAGATTGTTCAGTTTGTGTTTGTTGGAGTTTAAGGGGAGAAAGAAGGAAAGGGGAAGTTATCTTACTCCTGAGATTTAATTGGACAGTGAGGCAATTTTAAGAAAAGATAATAAGTTTGATGAATAGCAGACTCCCACCAGTAGATTTATCAAGACATTAGTGAAGAAAAGACGTGTTGTGTGGTAGACTGAAACAGGTAATTAATATCTTCAGTGTGTCTTTGGCAAGGACTAATATGAAGCCTGAGCTATAAGCTGACATAACCCCAATTGTGAGTTCCTTCACAGTGAAGTCAGTGAGTTCAGAGTCCCATGAGAGTTAGACAGTTGTTCCTTGCAGAAAAGCAGCCCAACATCTAAGGCCAGGTGCTAGGCGCTGACCTTACCTGGCTCATAGGTTTTGAGAGGCTTCTGTGTCAGACTGTTGATGATATTTGTCACCACGATGTTGGCATGGAGCCCAGCATGGTAGGCCATCTTGGGCTCTCTGAGATCTGCACAGTCCCCAATGGCATAGATGTTCTCGTAGCCTTCCACCTGGAGGTGCTTGTTAACTTTCAAAGCACCATTACCTGCCATTTTGTCACCTGTTTTGCCAAACAGAAGGTTTTTAGAAGCAGCTTTGTGTTGCTTGTCGTGACCTGAGATCTCAAAATGCTGCTGATGTAATTGACACAAAGTGAGGGGTTGTTTTTCACCCTCTTTTCTATGTGTCAGGGAAGAGATGCTTTGTGCCTTGCTGTAGTTAGTCACTGCAGTCTCATGCAATGCATCATCCTTTGATATTTCGGTAGAATCATCCCCACAGTTTGTACATAGTCCATTCCCCACCTCACACCCCTCAGGCAGCAGACACTGAAGAACTGTGCTGCTCCTCCCCACCCCGTAGTTTGGGTGTTTTCACTTACCAAAAGCAGCAGCATATGCAGAAGAGTTAATCTTTATCCCTGTGCACAGCACCACCATGTCAACAACGACCTCGGTGCCCTTCTCTGTCCTTACTACCATGTCCTTCTGGAACTGGTTTGGCCTGAGGTTTTCCACGTCGCTGACCTTTTCACCTGTTGCAACAGAGAGCCCGGGGTCACAAACCTTTGCTTTGCTAGGCTGTGGTTTCCAGCTAACCCAGAGAAACAGGAATTCAAGGGAGCCACGTGTAACCAAAAAAGTCAGAAAGTGGACATCAGGAGATGCTTTGGCTAAAGGAAGAGCAGCTTGTAGGTGTTGAGAGGCATCGTTAAGGACATACTTAACAGAAGCCGGACTCCTTTCCTGAGGAGAATCTCTTTCACCTCCTGACGGACACTGGCTAGCAGCTCCACATCAGCCAGTGCAGTTTTTGAGTGAATGAGGATGACCTGTTGGGGACAAAACAGCAAATAGGGACACAGGGACAGACCAAGACTCACTGCGTGCAAGGTGGGAGCAGCTATAGCTGGCCTCCCTCCACCCTAATTGCAAGAACAAGCCAGGAAAGGGCACCTGGTGCCACAGTCCGGGCTGGTGGCTGGCTACAGGCTCAGCCAGCAGAAGTGCAGTCACCTCAGGTACCTCTGGCAGCACCATCAGGGAACAGTCTCCAGGACAGGAAACCAGGATGAAGTTAATTGTGATGAAGATGCTCCTACCTCTTTGCCCGGGTACTCTGTTTTGATCTCGGCAGCCATCTCCACTCCAGCAGCACCGCCTCCCACCACCAGGATGCGCTGAGACTTCTCAATCTTCAAGAGAAAATTTGTGTTACAAGAGAACTGCAAAGGGCAGGAAGCCAGGTACCTTCAGTCACTCCATGGACATTCTGGGACCCAGCACAGGCCCAACAGCAATAAACCTCTTAGCTCATTAAGAGGCAACAAGAAAGGAGTGCCCTGAGCACTCTTCCTGCCTACCCTGTAACATTGTTGAGCATTTCAGGTTTCCCCTGTGCTAGAGAAGCCAGGGTGAGCTCCTGGCTGCTCCCTGTGTCCCTTTCTCTTAGACACAGCTGGCTCCAGATAGCCACAGGGGTATCTGGGACAGGGAGGCTGAAAGAAGGCAGGCAGCACTTCCTAAGAGTTGATTCCTCACCTCTTTAACCATGTTTTCATAGGTCTGGATGGCACTTTCCATGTCAATGACTTGGTTGAACTTCCCAGGGAATGGCCCATCACTGCCTGTTGCAAGAATGAGATGGGAGTAGTGAAGCTCCTGGGGGGGCAGAAGGTAGAATGGGATATTAGACCTCTTAAAAACAGAGCCTAGAACACAGTGGTTGCCTCCTAGGTATTGGTCACTCATTCCCTCATCTCCATCCCTTGCTGGTAGCCAGGAGAGTATTTGTCACTGTTGAAAGTGACTTTAGGAAGAGACCTGGTCCAGGTCACACCAAGTAACTGTTCCTCAAGGTCTGAGCTAAGCATCGTTCAAGGGAGTTGAGAGCTTTAAAGAGATTACCCTAAATTTACAGGGAATAACCTGATATTTATGCTGGACACTCACGGCTGGTTCCAGAGACTAACTTCTCTCTTTCACTCATTTCTGAACAGAGGCAAGATGCTCTGGCTGAAAAGAGTGATTGATGCTGCCGCTCTTGGCTCTTCCTGCAGATAAATAAGGATCTGAGCCCCAGGTTTAATTGTTGAGCTCTAAATCCAGCTCTAAGAATAAAAGGTCAGCTGAGCAGGAGATGGGGTTGGGTATTTACTGCACACCCACATCCTAGCACAAGCTGAAGGCCACTTAGCTGGGCTGGAAGGGATGTGGCCGTGCAGGGAAAGGTGCCAAGCTCTTCAGGAGGATGGAACACACCCTGCAGAAGGCTGGCTCCCTGCACGAGCAGGTGATCCCATACGGCAGCCAGCTCATGGCAATACCCACCTCACCATCACTGAGCATGACTTGTTGCCTCTCAGGGTCTATGCCCACGACCTTGCCTTGTCGGAAGCTGTCCCCAAAGGTCACTGAGTAGGAGATGAAAGTCTTCTTGGCAAATCCTGTGGGAAGAGGAGACAATGGGAGAGCTCTCCTTCTCTGGAGGCTAACAAACTCCTATTCTCTTCTCCCCTCATGCTGTCTTTGCTCAGATAAAAGCATAGCATGCACCTGGGACTGTGAACTGGGCTTTTGCTGGGTGTTATCTCTGCCCAGCAAGGAGCTTCAGGACCTTTGCCTTAGATCAGATGACACCCTTGTCCAGACGGCTTTGTCTTGCTCCTTGTACCTCCTGTACTGGTTTACCAGTAACTGTTTCTGTGGTCCTGGCAATTTCAGGCTGGTTGTCCAGAGGCTTTTTCATGTAATCTGCCTCTCAGACCAAACTTTTGCTATCCTTTTGATGCTTGTTTCTGGCCTCGAATTTGATATTTTACCCCTAAATTCTCCAGTGACTGGACTAGTAGGGTTGGCCCAGCCTCCAGCTGAGGGCCCAAGCAGCTCTGGGACAGGGTTTTATCATCCAGGGCCTACACTGCTCAGCTGCTCCACATTTCAAGGGCCAGGTACAGAAAGTGATTGACTCATCTCTTCCAGCTGATGTTGCTTTAAAAGCTTAGTCACCTTCTAAACTCTTGAAATAAAAAATAAAAGAAGGGGGGAGGGGGTGCAGAGGAGAAGGGGCAGAGGGATGGGTTGAGGAGTTTTTGCTCAGTTTTCCCAGCGGATGTGCAATTAGCTTAACCACAGACGGGCTGTGGGTCCTCCCGGTGCCAAGTATTTGTTTCCCTGATGGAAAACATCAAGCCTTTCACTATCGCAGGGCGGAGGAGGCAGTGCGAGCACCGCGTTCCCTGCCGCTCCCCGCATCCCTCCGCAGACCCCGGTGGGACAGGGGAGCTGCCCGAGCCCTTACCGCTCTCCACGGCGGCCCGGAGGGCGGCNCGGGCTCCTGCCGTGTCCCGAGCGCAGAGCACCCCACCTGCCCTAAGCACCCCACGAAACGGGGATCGAGGGTTCTACAAACTGAGGGCTTGTTCTTAACAAGTCTGTAGGGCTGGGTGAATGATGCGGCGGAGGACGGCCCACTCCACCCCAAGAAACAATCCCTTGAAGACGGAAATTTGGATTACAGAATTACAGAATCAATTAGGAAAAGACCTCTGAGATAATCGAATCCAACCTATGACCAAACCGGCACCATGGCACTCAGTCTTTCCTTAAACACCTCCGGGAAGGGTGAATCCACCACCCCTCTGAGCAGTCCATTCCAATGTCTAGTCACCCTTTCCGTAAGGAATTCCTCCTGATGTTCGGCTTCAACACAGAAAACATGTATTTGCTCTGAGCGGAGTAGGAAAGGGAGCCCGGAGATGGCTGTGCAAGAGGAAAGATCGCAAAATTTCGGAATGGTTTGGGTAGGATGGGACCTTAGAGGCCATCTGGTTCCAATCTCCCCACAGTGGCCAGGGACACGAGTTCAGCGTCACCACGATGGAGATAGCGGGACATAAAGAGGGAAGGGCTGAGGAAGCAGCAAAGGGCCCTGGAGAAGGGGAGTAGGGAGTGGAAGAAGTTGACAGTATAAAGGACATCCAGATCGTGTTCCTCCGCAGCATGGAAGTTGCCCCGAAGGCTTTCGGCTCCTGTGGCATTCTGGATAAATATAGCTGCTGGCCCTGTGGATAAAAATAGCTGCTGCACACACTGCGGTGCTGTGAGCTGGGGTAGGAGCCCCCACACTCCCCTGCTCCCCCGCTGCTCCTCAGCCCTCCCTCAGCGAAACACAGCCCGGTGCCAAAACCCCCTCCCAGCAAACCCCCCTCCAGCCTTGTGGGTGGGAGACAGCGAAGCAATTTTCCTGGAAAAGCAGGGCCTGGACTCAGGATTGCCGCCAGAGGGTGCAGCCAGCTCGGCCGTGGGGACAGGGGACACGGTGTCCAAGTCCAGCGCATTCCTGCCTCGGCCACAGGAGGGGCTCGGGGACTGGGGAAGGAGGGTGACAAAGGGGTCGAAAGGAATGGAGGACGTGCACCCCACCCTCTTCAGCCTGGAAGAGAGCTGGGAGGGGAGGGATGGAACAGCCAACAATAAATCTGGAATGGAGAAGGCCCTTGATGGGAAAGGCCATGGCTCCACTGAAATACACCCAGGTTGGTGCTGTTTGTTACACAGGATTCATCTGGAAATGCTGAAGTTTTCAATAGGAAAACAATTTTATTGATCTCTGCAATATAAACCTTCAGAGCTGCTAAACAGAGAGGCACCTGTCCTGGCCAGGAGATCCAGGAGCTATGAATGTCCAGAGGAAGGGAAATATCCCCAGGGCAACAGTGCCGCAGGTCTGCTCCCTGTCTTTCCTCCTGGTACTGGCATGGCACCTTTGTGAGGAGGCTGCTGGAAGAGCCTGGCAATGGCTAGCTTTGGGACAGCACAATTCAGTGCAAAAATTGTAAAAAATCAAACCCATCTCCAATTCTAAAGGGATGAACTCCACAATTTAAATCCAGTTTAAGCTCTTCCTTCAAATTGCATGGACAAGCTTGCATGGCACTCCTTGTGTGTGAAGCCATCCCAGTCTTGGCAGGGTTGTCTTCCCCTGTATAAGTTCCTTGGTGTTTCATCTTGCTGGAGCAAAGCTGGATCAAAGGCAGATGAGGAGGCTGAGGATGAGTTGCCACTTCCGAAATGCTGCTTCCCTGTCCCCCTTCGTCTGCTCTTTTGTGCCCAGCTCTGTCTATCCAGAGGCAGTTTTGGGCTTTTCATGCCAGGCATTTGCCTGTATTTTACAGCACATACCCACTGCTGGGAGCAATCCATTACTCCAGGAGTACTCTGGTATTTTCCCCTGTCACTTGGTGTTTTCCCCCCTCTCGGTAGATGTGAGGGCTACCTTCAGGTCAATCCAACTGGACAGCAGAAGATCAAGGCAACCTTTCAAAAAAAGGGGGAAAAATCTTCTGGGCCAATGAGTTGGAGATGCCAAGCAAGAAACGATCACTGGCAAAAAGAGCACCCAGAGCAAACAGAGAGAGTAAAAGGAACCTTTGTGAAAACCTCACATCCAACCCCAGGCAAACAGGAAGAAACTCTGAATGCCCAAAGCTGTGGCCAGTGGGAGCATTCTGTGTGCAGGTGAGGGCTCAAGTTTGGCAGATGGGATGTTTGGATGATACTTCTCCAGCTGGCTGCAGGCAGGTGGTGAAAGTTCATCAGCCTCAGAGAGGGGGTTTGTCTCCTGCTGGTGGTCGGTGGGGCAGAGGCAGAGGGGCAGGCCCGGGGCAGTGATTGGCCTGTCCTGCCCTGTTGCAGGCTCTCTGGACTTTTCCTCACAGCTTCCCCATGGACCAAATGCTCCCTGCAGGATGGCAGGGGCCCAGTGGGAAGGAAGAAGTGTAGGGAAGGGGCTCTGTGAGATGGTCTTGCCCCAGTTTGCCACTCTGAGACAGGCAGCATGGGTATATGTATCTGCCTCTGAGTCCTCTCCTCATCAGGTGTAATCCAACATCATCCAGAGCCAAGAGACATCCCTCTGAGGATGATTAATCCACAGATGGGTACAACAGTGCTCCGTGGGGAGACTTTAGGATGCCACAAGTGCCCCTGCTCTGCACTGGCCCGAATCCCTGTAAGCCTCTGCATCTTTGTCCTGCCTTCCCTGATCATCAGGGCAGTTTGGCCTCCCTAACTTTGCAATAGCCCAGACAGGCTGGAAGAGGGATAACATTCCTCCCGGATAACATTCCTCCCTTCACCTTCCTCTAGAGAGCAGTTCTCCCACCTGGGCCAGGCTTGCTCCCCCCTCCTTCCCTGCCAAGCCTGAGCTTCGGGAGACTGTTTCTGGCTCACAGCCATCTCTGCAAAGCCTCAAATCCTCTCCTGTATCAGCAGCCTCACACACCACATTCCCTCTGCCCACAGACATGTCCTGCACATCGTCCTGTGACAGCCCCAGTGGCACCAGTGTGGCTGCAGCTCTCTGGCTGTGCCCCTGGAAGCTTTGCTTCAGGGAAAGGAGGATTTTGGGTCTCCCAGGGATGAGGGATTGCTCTAGACAAACTGCTTAGCCCATCTTTGCCCCTGGCTCCCCGTTTTGCCTGGGTGAGCTGGTTGCCCCCACATGCCTCAGGGAGCTGTGCTTCAGCCAAGGTGGAATCATGTCAGTTCAGGGCAAAGAATCATCTGGAAAAAACCATTCAGACAAGTTCCTGGCTGCATTTAAACATCAACACTGGCTATTTTATATCTTGTACATAAAAATCTACTTTTAGCAGAAAAGAAATCAACAAGGTCCTGAATATATATATTCTCTCCCCAACAAAATTTGATTTTCATTTCCTGTTTTTCAGTGGCTTGAGAAGACAAGCTGCTTCCCATGGACACCAGCACCAAAATCACCCTATTTTGGTCAGGCTGGACCAGTCACATTTATTTATTTATAGGCAGCATCTCTGTACATGCCAGCCCACAAATCGGTCACAGATCCCACCCATAAAAGGGTGGGAAAACCCCAAGGGTGAAATGCAATGGTCTCTGCAATTAAGGGGATCTTTGTATTCATAAGAAGAGCCGTGGGGAGCTGGGATCTCCCTCCACTCTCCCCCAGGGCTGTGCCACAATGCTGTTCTCCTTTCTCCTGGGATCACAGCGTGCTTTGTGCCAAGGTGCTCCCCCAGCTCCTCTTGTCCTGCACAACACAGCAGGATGAGTTTGCCACGCTCAATGTGCTGTGGTGACAAGGCTTCACCTCACCTGCCATCACCACCTACAAATTTGGGCTCATCCCATGGCAGGTTTTGGGGAAATGGGGGTGACCAGGCTCATGTCAGCTCCTGGCATGGGGTGAGCAGGGACCGAGCAGGGCTGTCCTTCCCCTTGGAGGAAACCCCAGCTCAGACAGCTCCTGCAGCTGCCTTTGGGTTTTGTGCCATGCAGATCTTTCCTACCCCTCCAGAGCCAAGCATATAGCAGACATTGGGAATTTTACAGGAATGCTATTTTGTGGGAATTCATCCCTTATTGTGCTGTGATCCAGGCAGGTGCCAACAAGAAGCTTTATCAGCTTTATTCATGTCAGCTGCCTGGCTATAAGGATTGCAGAGATCTCCTTGGAAATTCTCTGGCTCCTCCAGCAGTGGAACCCAGAGATTGACAGTGTGGTGGCAACTTTCTTTTATGGGATAACATGGTTTGTGGCATCAATCCTTGTGGGATGGTAGAGAAGCATAAAGGATGTCAGTGGCTGTGGTTTCTTTGAGAAAAAGGAGAGGGCTTGAGCAAGCTCCTTTGCTTTTGGGGCAGCTTTTGAGAAAGAGAAGCTTTCACTCCTGATGTGGGGAGTTTTCTTCGCCTTGCCCCCAGTTTTCATTACAGTGAAAGGAGAGCACAGAATAAAACTGTGTCCTGAAAAAAAATGGGCCTCACAGACAGGCAGCCTTTGTCCAAAGGTGTAATTACAAGATAAATATAGGATGCAGACCAAGAAATGCAGTCAGGTCAGGCATGCAGTCTTTTAGAAAAACACAACAGAAAACAAGGTTGTCATTTAATGCTGAAATGTGCTGCAGCCCTCGTGCATCCCTCGCTGGCCCGTGGGTCTCCCCACTGATCCAGTGTTTGGATGTTTGGATGGAGCAGCTGTGGCCATGGACCAGCTCCCTGCAAGAACCCCACCAAGCCCCATGATGGAGAGAAGGAGAGGGTTGATCTGGCCTCCAGCAGAAGCCAGTGGGGTTGGGTGAGGGCAGGCAATTGCTGGCATGATGGATTTCCTTGCCTCCAGCCCCTGAGCAGAAATCCCCTCTGATAGGGCTGCGAGGAGACACGGGGGATTAGCTCATGCGATCCCATTAAATGGAGCTGGAACCAGTGAGGAGAAGGGTATGGGGGGTCAGGACAGCCAGCAGAGCACCACTTCTGCTGTTTGGGAGAAACCTCATGCCAGGCTAGAAAAAGGCCTTTTTATGGATTTCTATGGACCAAGCTGGCAGCTTGGCTTCATGGCCCAGCAGGGCCTCCTGGGTGTTAAACTGCAGGACATCTAAAGTGGCATTTCAGAGACTTGCCCACCTTGACCACTCTCTTACTTGGCACCAGCAGCTTCTGCCTTAAGCAAGAAGTGCCTCTCCACAGCAGGCCCAGCCGTGCCAGCATGGCCCCAGGCAGCCCTGAGTGCTCTGAGAGGGAGACAGAGAAACAGCAGGAAGCTGTCCAAAGTCAACTCCGGATTAGACCAGCGGGCCGGAATAATTTCCCAGAAAGATCCCATTTAGAGGGGAACAGAACATCCATCATTTGTTAAAGCTCTCACTGGTGCTATGTCATCTTGTGTCACCTGCAATGACCCCAGGGAGAAGCAGTTTTGGCTTGTGGCCCTGTCTCACAGGACACATGTCCCCTCACTGCTCTGGGCTGCTTGTGGGAAAGATCTCTCTGGTGACAATTAGCATCACCCCAATGTTCCCGAATTCCCCTGAAGCACAGCTGTAGCAGGCTGAGAGGTGAGCCTGGAGGCAGTACAGCTGCACGTTTGGGTTCTTTTATTTCCTTATTTTAAACCCAGCTTTACTACTGCTTTATTTCGGAAGCCTTAGATCTTATGAAAAGAGGATTGAATTTTTTTTTTTTCTTTGCATTAGTGTCTATGAGAATGGGTGAGGCTGCATCCATTGCAGCTCCTGTTGTGGGCTTCCTGCATGCTCCGTCTGGATGCAAGTATGTCCTTGCTCTAAGACGCTGTCTCTCGCTATGTCTTTCCCAATCCGTGCTTTTCATCCCATATCCGTTCAAATTTCGTTCTTTGCGGAAAGTGCGGGGCAAGGCGTGGCAGCCGCCAGAGCAGGGTGAGCAGGAGGCCCCTTTTGTGGAGGGACAAACCTCCCTCCCGCCAGCTCAGGGGGAATTCAGCTGCTCCAGCCTCGAAAGGAGCCGTGTCCCCTGCGGCTTCCCGATGCGCCTGGAGCCCGCGGGTTTAATGGGAGCAATTAGCCCCGCGGAAATCTGCATGGGTCGGGGGCATGTTTTCTCTCTGTCCTGTGACGGTTTTGACGGGAAGCTGGAGGGTGTCCAGGAACAATTGCTTACGCTTGGCTGGCAGTGCCGGGCTGCAGCCAGCCGGGGCGGACGCAGCGCAGGTGAGAACGGGCGGCCGTCGCCGTCCTCTGCTCGTCCTCGCTGCCTCGGCTCGGCCCAGCTCCCGCTTCCCTCGCCGCTCGATTTCCGTGCTCCTGGATTTGCCCGTCCTTGCCCCCTGAACCCGGCTTTCCAAGCCCCGAAGCGGGGTGGGATGGGAGCGGGATACCGGGCACTCTCCAATGTCCCCTCTTCGGCTGTGGCAGCTCAGTAGCTACTCACCCCTCACGCCGTTTCACAAACAATTACCCTAAAATTATTTTATCCGCAAAAGCAAACCTAACGGTGCTTTTCCAGAGGCATTTACCAGGAACGCTCGTCCCACTGCGTTGCCCCTCAGCGCTGGCCGAGCTCTGTGGGCTTTTCCCAGCGCGCAGCTGCGGAATATCCATCCGNNTGCGGAATCCCCACCCGCCCCCAGCGCCCCTGCCGCTTTCCCGGCAGGAAGCCTCCAAACAAAACCCGATTCACTCGGCAGCCCCAGGGCTGCTTGTGATGCCGGGAGCTGCGCGTGAGGCGGGGAGAAGGCTGACGCTCTCCATCGCCCCTGTGGGCGATGAGGGTATGCCAAAAAAAAATCCCCGCTTTTGTGCCCTCTCCCCATGCAGCTGGCACCGAGCAGCCTGAAATCACACCTTGGAGGCAGATGCCGCCCGGCCCTGCTCGGGAAAGCTCCGCAGCCGGGGCGGGCGGGCGGGCGGGTGGCTGCCCGGGGCTCCGG
>VXBQ01000652.1:261414-301356 GCA_013400175.1 Phainopepla nitens | reverse complement strand
CTTCCTTCCTTCCTTCCTTCCTTCCTTCCTCCCTCCCTCCCTCCCTCTTTTCCTGGTTTTAGCAGGCACCCACAATCAGTGGCTCTGCAATCCAGCTGCAGATAGGCAGGACAGCCCTGATAACTCCAGGGCTTTGGCTGCTGCAGTGTTGCTGATGGAGCTGGGGTGAAGGGCAGTGTCTTGGGAACTCTGCCTAAACTCTGCCTAAACCCAGGGCTGGCAGGACCAGGCCTGTGCAGCCTGTCAGCTTGATCATGTCATGAAAGAGCAGATAAGCCTGGCTGGCCGCACACCACAGGAGTTTTGTGGAGTTTTGAGACATTTTTAAGCTCCTCGCTTGTTATTTCAACTGGAACAGGGCATTCTGCCTCGGATTTTGTGGGCAAAGATCTTGGCTAAAACACAAGCCCGATACGTAGATAATTTTGAGATGAGGGCAGAGAGAGGCTGGTGGGGTGCCACTGTCTCTGCAGGATGCTCTTGCGGCACTGCCGGGGGTGGCAGGAGCAGAGGAAGGGCCTCCCCCCGCTGTGGGGCACAGCCTGAGCCCGGGGCCAGCTCCCTGCCCGCTCTGCATGCACACGTGCGGCTCGGGACGGAGATCGCCTTCCCGCTCCATCAATAATAAAGCCGGCGCGGGGAGGAACAAAGTGTCTTCTCCACCCCGCACGCTGCCGAGAGAGGCGGCGGGGAAGGCAGGGAGTTGTGTTTCCTCCGCCCTTCGCTCACCTGCGGGATCACATTCCCTCGCTCGCCCGTTCCCCTTCCCCAGGGATGCCAGAGACGCTTCTCCTCGCTCCTGTGTCGCACACGGGCGTGCACACGCGTGCGGGAGGAGGCAAAGGAGCAGTCCCCAGAACCACACCAGGAGCAGGGAAAGGGCGACGTGTCTCTATAGCAACCACGATGCTCTGGGGTTTCGGGGAATAAAGGCGTCTGCTGCTTGTTTTATGCCCTCGGTACAAGCTGACGATGTGGCAGTGACGAGGTCGGGCTTCAATTTAAAAAAAAGCCTCCACTGCTTTTTTTTCTTTCCCCTGCTAGCACCAGGGCAGCATCTGCCTAGGACATTGGCATGATAAAAAGGATTGTTCCACCTCTCAGGATGTGCTTCGACAATTTGGGTATAAAATAGAGGTAATCAGTTGGGTTTTTTTTGGGTGATAAAATCTACTTAAACTGTAGGAGACAAAATGGGGGGTGGTGGAAATTTGAGTTAGTGTGTAAGGAAGAGAATTATTCGAGGCAAAAATGAGGTAATCAACAGGTAGGAAAAATTTTGTCTAGAAAACTTTAGATGATCTGTAAGGCACAGTGAATACTTTGGGGGTAAGATCTGAGCTGATCTGTAGGGGACAGAACGACATTTTTCACAAAAATCTAGAGGTAATCAGCAGGCTTTTTTTAGTGGTAAAATGTAAATCTGTTGGGGAGAGAATGAACATTTTTGGGGATAAGATAGAGGTAGTCAGAGGGTTCTTTTGATTGTAAAATCTGTGCTAATCTGTAGAGGAGAAAACGGAATTTTGAGGGCTAAATGTGAGGTAATCTCTAGGGGACTAAGTTTTCATCACAGATTATTGCACAATATCATCTTTTCAGTTCTAAAAACATCTAAATCAATGAGCAGCAGGACTGATCCATGTCCCAAACCACTTCCACCTTTTTTAAACACCAGTGACTTCATCTGCTGGGAGCAGAAAGTGAAAAACCATGCAAAACAAATGTAGGGAGCTATCAGGGAGTTGCAGACTGGTTTGGGTTGGCAAAAACCTAAAAGATCACCTAGTTCCAACCATGAAATCTATTTTTCCCTCTCTAGTATCTAAAGCCCTTTGAGCTGGTAAGAGCTAAAAGCAAATCTCCCGATCGTCAGGAAAAAGGCTAACTTGGACTTTCCTTTGGCATAATAAAGCATTGCTATTTCTGCACCTTTTTGAGTCTCCAAAACTTTTTTAAAACAAAATGCCTCATGTGGATGCAGAGTGTGAGAACAGAAAACCCCAAGGATCCAATTTATTGGCAGAAGACTTTACAATTCCTCCCCTTTTCCTTTTCCCAGAGGAAATTCTCTGTGGATCATTAAGAATAACTAACATTTCGCCCACGCTCTGAAGAGGGAGCAGGTTCATCTCAGTGCCAGGGTGTGTGTGGGTGTGTGCACAGCCATCCCAGGGCCTCCAGATTCCCATAACCTGCACCAGGCCTTCCCAAGGAAAGCACTTTCAGTTCTTTAATGACAGCTCTAAAGACTCCCTGGCTATGGGCTGGCATCAGGAAGGTGACAGTGTGAAAATCCTCGTTATCTTCCAAGGGCTGAATGCCATTTTTAATCACTGATCCACCTGTCCTTTGACATTTCCTCTTGAATCTTCCTGCATAAACCTCACAAGGGAGTTTCCATCCTCTCTGCCAAGGCTGCCCTGCTTTTCCTGTGGAATGCAAAACTAAGAATTGAAACTTTTCTAGGGTTTTTTTTTGTTGGTTGGTTTGTTTTGGTTTGGTTTTTGTTTGTTTGTTTGTTTTTCTGGGTATTTTTGTTTGTTTGTTGGGGGGGTTTTGTTTGTTTGCTTGTTTCTTTGTGTGTTTTTTGTTTTTATGCTTCTATGAATAATAAAACACTTCTGTTCCCTCCTACTGGGAAATCTCTCTCCTTGTAACCATCAGCGGGGGAGGTGTTCCACCCTTTCTGCCGCTGATGGGTCCTGTGTCAAAGAAGGCTGTAAAAAAGCCGGGCTCGGAAACTCCGTGGTTTTGCCCCATTTTCAGCGCCCCGGGTTGCAGCTGCTCCTCTCACCGCGCTCCTGCTGCCACCTGCCGCCCGCTGGTCCCGTTTCACGGCTGCAGCCCTTACTGGGGCAGCCGCTGCCTCGGCTTTGCAGGGTTCCTCTCCCAGGGAGCCGAGCTCCCCCCGTGCCTCCTGGCCCTGCGGCTTGCAGGGGGAAAGCGAGCCCTGCCAGACCCCACCTCTGCTTTTTCTGTTCCTCCTTCCCCGTCTCTTCTACGAATTAACCCAAAAAAAGTTCCTGTCTGCTCCCTGCCTGACCCTTGTCTCCCTTGCAGCGCCTGCTCCTGTCTCAGCGATTCTGCTGAGCCCCCCCAGCCGTGTCCCGGACCCGACCCCACCCGGGCACACCAGCTGTCGAGGGGAGGTGTTGCCATCAAAGAACAAAAAGCAAATTGCCCACAAAGAGGGCAGCAAGCCCAGACCGTGGCCCTGGCGACAGGACCCAGGGGCTGGGGGAGATGACAGCCAGCAAACAGCATGAAAAGGTGTTTGTCCCTAGGCCAGCAGGATTTGCTGTCTGCTCAGCACCTGAGGAAGGAATTCTGCTCCCCACAGAGGACTGACACTTGGCCAGTTTTTATCCAGTACCTGTGGACACGGCTGATTTCTCATGTTTGCTTTCCTGGCCGTGTGGCTTGTGCAGCCCCAGCACATCCCATTATCTGAGCTCTCCAGAGAGACTTTCAGTGGATCTTTCCCCCACTGTGCAGCAGGTGTAGCTAAAACAAGCCTCCACGATGAGGGTGGGAGCTCAGTGGGAAGTGAGGTGCTGGCAGCTGATGTGCTCCACTCACCCTTCTTCCCTCACTGCCTCCTTCAGCCCCCCACAAAGAGAATCTTCAAATGACCCTGCACCTCATTTTCTGTTCCTTTTTCAGTTCTGCTTCTCTAAAACTGCTGTGGGCGAAATAAAGAAGTTGGTTTATTTTTAATCATTGCAAATGCTTTCCAAACCTGCAATGCAAAAGATCCACTTTTGACATGATGAGAGCAGCTGAGCCAGGGGGATTTCTGTCGAGAAGAGAAGCTGACAAGCCTTAAAGTAGTGGCACCAGCAGAAAAAGCCTCTGATATCCCCTATCCCAGCAAGGCCAGTCTGCTGCTCTCCCAGGTGAGCAGGAAGCTTTGTGCTTTCTGGTTTGGCTTTTGAAGCTTCTGTCACGGAGGAAAAAAGGCAGGTGAGAAGAGAGGGTGGATCACATGCAGGCTGCAAGTGAATTTGCACCAGTGTCATTGGCTCTGGAGCAGCACTCCAGTGAAAAAAATGCCATCCTGTGGCTGTCAGCAACTCAGTAAGGTCAGCAGCATCCTCAGCTGGGTAAAATCTGTGTCTCCCTGCTCTCTCCAAACATGAAAACTCCCCATCAGACCAACCCACTTTCCCAACACACCACTCAAGGAAGGAAACTCTATTTAGGATCAACCAAGTATAGGTCCTTTTCTTTCTGACCAGCCTGTGTGTGAGGAGAAAACTCCAGCAAAAAGGAGTTGATGGTGCTAAATGACAGCAGTTACCCACTCTGGGCTCAGTGGGAGAGGAAATGTCTTCAAAATTGTGACTTGTCTCACTCTCCCACCTCCAAATAGAAGGCAGTGAAAACCACTTTGTAGTGGAAGGTTCTGAGCACCCAGAAAACCTGGAGACTGGCTCAGGTTTTTGGGTGCTGAGCTATTCAGCCAGGGTATTCACTGGGTTTTACTTGGGAAGTGCCACACACTGCCACAGGCACAGACCAAAGTGTGGTCTCTGCTGCAGGCTGTCCTCTTCTGCTCCTCACCCAGAACATCACCCAGAGTCTTAAGAGTATGTAAATAAATTCTGGCAACAGTGATTTATTAACATCTAAGCCAAACCCTTGGCGTCAAAAGGTTTATGATTTGGTGTGGTTTTATCAAGGTGTTCTCAAATGTTGACAAAACCCTTAAAAAGCCCTAGGCTGGAAGAGATTCCTCATGCTGAATGCTTTCACCAGTGAGGTTTATTGGTGCAGCTTATTTCCTTGCCCTAATGTATTATTTGTATCTCATCTTTTTGCTGCCCTACCATTTCCTTGGGTGCTTAAATCCACCTAATGCAGGGGAAGGACCATCCTGTGCTCTCTTTCTGTCCCCGACACATGTTCCCTCTCCCTGCATTGGTGAGACCCGCAGTAAAGTGAGCCTGTAATCTTATCTTTTATTGCCTTTCCTTTGCAGGGGGAGTTTAGAGTCGGATGCCCCTGATCCTCCTGATCTGGCTGGATCAAGAGCTGATCAGGTCTGCTCAGGGCCAGTCTGTGCCTCGGCAGGGAAGCAGCAGGAGCGCGTGGCCAGGGTGTGATGGACGCAGGGAAGCCCCTTCCAGCACCAGCTCAGGCGTGCATTGGCTCCACTGTGACACCACTCAGCCCCCAGGTGGCTTCTGACAATCCCCTACAGTCATGCTGTGGCCTTGTGGGTCTGTTGATAAAGGGAAGATAACACTTCTGCCTGGAGACCTTTCTGGCTAGATGATAACCAAATCCTCACTGCTTTACACACAATGAGGACACTGGGACCTTTGGAGCCTTGCTCATAACAGAGAAGGACCTGTCTAAAAAAGAATCTGAAACAAAAGCACCCAAGCAGATAAAGGACAGAGAACCAGTGTCAACCCAGAAGCCTGAGGAGCTCACTGGGATGGCCACAGGGTCAGCCAAGCCCTGCAGCTGGACCTCTGGAGGATCCACCTCTAGGAAATGGCACTGCTGCATCCTGGTGGCCGGGAAGGATGGAACTTGCTTCTCCACCTCGGCTGTTCCAGTCATGCTGGGTCTCATTTGAAAGGTGTGATGTGGAACGAGACACGGTGCGGGACACAGGGCAGGACCCTCCTGGTACAGAGCCCCATGGGTCTCAGGGAGAGAGCAGGATGAGGTCCACCAAGATCACCTGCTTTGTGTGGACACCTGTAGGAGGAACCACTGCTGCCAGCAGGGAGGCTGTCACTGGAACAGCTGTTCAGAGCAAGCTAGGGAAACCCAGACATTTTTACTAGAAATCACTACAAATTCCACATATCTTCTGATCGCCCCAGGCAGTGACAGGAAAACCAAATAAGAGCAAAACTTGAGCAAAACTTGTTTGCTTTCTAAGCTTCCCCGTGAAACAGGAGCAGCTCAAACCTGATAATCCTCATTTTTATGGAAAAAACAGTTTCCAGATCTCTTGGGGTTAATTAAGTCTCATTTGCAGATCTGCTAGCAAGAACAGAACACGGTTCTGAACCTTGTCCCACTAAAGGAGCACAGAGAGAGACCAGCTGCAGCTGAGCATGAGAATTCCAACCTGAGGGGAAGCAGCTGTTGGACAAGTTTTAAAAGGCAGTTGCAGTGGCCTAGTGAGGGGAAAGGTGGATGGTTGTTTTTCAGCAGGTTTGTGGTAGGTGCCCTGGGTTGGTTTTTCTCCCTGTCCTTCCACGAGTGCTGGGTGTGACCCAGTGGGTTAAGCCAGAAATACCATTCACTGCTCTCGACAGAGTGGGGTTTTTGCCTTTTTTCCTCCTCTCTCTTCCATGGGCTCAGCCATGCTTTTGTTCTGCAGCTGACTGGGTTGCAGTGCCCAAGGTTGAATGCTAACTCCTACATCTCTCTGCCCTTCCCTGGGGAAGGATAAGAAGGGTTTTGTTTCTCCTTTGATGTTTACCATGGCAAACAAAGCTCAGCAGAATGGTGAGTTTTGCTCCAGCTATTTCCTGGCAGTAGCTGAGCTTGCGTGGGTACATGATGCTGACTTTCTTAGGGCCAGAATTAACAAACTGAGGGTGAAAATAAGCCTTTTTTTTTTTTTTTCTCTGTGAAGAGCAAGTGTAAAGACACACATGATGTGATAATCATGGAAATTGACTGCCATGGAAAACTAGGCTGCAGGCTGCCACTGTGATTGCCATGGAAAGCCAGGCTGCCAATGCTTCCATTAGTAAGCACTGCCCATGGAATTCATAAAGCACCTCTATTGCCTGTGTTTGCTGTTTTGAGGAGATGCTCCAATGTTTCCCCAGCTGCTGTTGGGTGAACAGTGGGAAGGACACGGGAAAGGAGGTTGCTCCAGGGAATCCTCTTCTGAAATCCAAATGAATTGAACTGTAGCTGTTTGCCTTCCTCGTGCCACAATCCTGGTGGTTTTTTCCCCTGAAGTGAAATATGCTTTTGCTTTATGAAATTGGAAGGTGAAGAAACCCTACAAGAGGCTCGGGAAGTTTGCTGTGGGATGCCAATCAGACTTGGAGCAAGCAAAGGATGAACACCACACTGGGCAACTTGCTCCAAACTGTTAAAATCTCAGATTTGGTGGGGACAGTGGAAGAAGGAGATTGAGTCTCTGGGTGTATTTTTACCCTTTTGTAGAAGAGGGCAGCTATTCAGATGCCCACGACTCTGAGTGGGGGTTGTATCCACTGGTATGATGAAGAAAGACCTTGTGGTGGCAGCCACAGTAGCTGCACTTGCCACCTCCCCCCCACCCCCGTGGCCTTGTGACTTTGATTAATCCCAACCCGTGCCACTTTTGGCCACAGTGATTGGCTGCTGCTGCAAACTTCACTGAAATCCTCAGCCTGGCTTAAAAGTCCTGGGCCGTGAGCGTGCAGCTGAGCTGAGATCACACGTGAGGAGGTGCTGCCTGATGCTTTTTGTGACCTAAAAAAAGAACTGTAGATCTTGCAATAGCACAGAATCCAGGGAGCAGGAAAGCAGTGATCCCTGCCTGACTTCTCATTCTGTTTATTAAGATATTAAACTACACAACCTTCCTGTCATACTCCTCCTCTCTTTCCTACACATCACCTCTTAGCTCACCCAGACTTTTGAGGACAGCTTACTTGGGCTTTTACTTCTGGTCCAAACTCTTCTGTTTTGTACCTTCTTCCCCAGATAATAGTTTCTATTTAGTGCCTTTCTTTTTACTTTGGATAATGAAGGAAGAGAAATCAAGTATTTCAACAGAGAAGGAAAGTGTGTGAAGGAAGTCAGGGGGGTGGGTGTGTTTCCTCAGCCTGGTTCCCTACAACAGCCTTTGTAGCTCTTCTCTGCCAACTCTTATTTTTCCTGCAAAAATCTGTAATTCTTTGTGCTGTTCCTTAAAGCCATAGCTCCTGGAGTCCTGTGATTATTTAATCACTTCTGTGTAAGCCCAAATGAGTCACAGCAGATGGAAGACACGGGATGGCAACAACCTCCCCTGCTGAAAAAACCCTGAGTGTTAAAAAAAAAGGCTTCTAAGTGTAATCCTCGAAAACCTGCAAAGCAGAAACCAAATGAAAGGAACTCGGCCCCATATTTTGTATATATTTTTGTTTTATATGTTTGTATTGAAATATATTTTAAAATCTATTATACATTTTCATTTGTTTTCTTCCTGGATAACTTAGATGTATAGTTCTAAATTTTTGGGGGGGGGAGTTAGTTTAAACAGGATTTAGAGAAACATATTACTTTACATTTATAAAAAGAAACCTTGCTTCAAAGGTTGTGGCAGAGATTTATCTGGCTGCAGTCTTACTGCTTATGACCCTGGCAAGATGACACAATGGGAGCAGGAACAGAATTCTGCACCTTGGTGCATATCCTTTAAAACTTTGATGAGCTGGTGCTGCACTGTTGATTCCCTTGTATTTAGGAGGAATCACCTGCTTTTCTGGCAACTCTGTTGCTGTTCAGATCTTGCTAGAGCTTGTCAGAAATACTGGCTCACAAGGGCAAAGCCTTTATGGCTGCTGATGCTCTTTGTGTTGATCTACTTGGTTGTAAGTACCGGTTGCCTTGGGATATGGTTTGCATTGAAACAGGAGTTTAATCCCAGTAAGTAGTACCTAAAATGCTGAGGAAACCTGGAAACAAAACACAGCTTGTAACTAAAATGCACAACTTGTGACAGCTGACAAAGGAAATACTGAAATAAGAATTAGCTGCAGCGATTTGAGGTTTTATGTTGTGCTTTGCTTGGAAAATCCAGTGCACTTGATGTGACCCCTTCTGATAACTACGTTGTGGCTGAGCTGAACGTGGGAAGGAATGCAGCGTGTGACCATGCCAGTGTTAACTGAGAGCTCTGCTGTGGCAAGGCTGCGAAAGGGGGCTGGTCCTCAATGCTTTCACCCCGTGCTGTGCCACAGGCCTTCAGACAGTGAACCAGATCCAGGTGAAAAACTGCCTGCAGAGAGGAAGGGATCCCTCCTAAAGCCAGGTCAGCCACTGGGCTCGGCAGTGCGTGCTTGGTTGTGCTGATGCCAGGGGCCTAGAGGCTGACAATGTGTAGGGTCATAGAATCACAGCATGGTTTGGGTTGGAAGGGACCTTGAAGGCCATTTTCTTCCAAACCCCCTGCCATGGGCAGGGACACCTTCCACTGAACTGGGTTGCTCCAAGTCGTGTCCAACCTGGCCTTGAACACTTGCAGGAATGGAGCAGCCACAGCTTCTCTGGGAAACCTGTGCCAGGGCCTCCCCACCCTCATAAGGAAGAATTTCTTCCTCTTATCTCACCTAAACCTACTCTCTTTCAGTTTGAAGCTGCTGTAGTCCCGCTCTTACAGCCCAGCTGGCTCATCACATGCTTCTCTCTGCACCGTGGGCTGATTCAGGCCCCTGATCCAGTCCAGAACCATCCGTTTCTGTGGGTCAGGGTTGTGGTTTTTGGTTGTTTGTTTTGTGTGTGTGTGTGTGCCAGGAGGAGTGGGACAGGTCCCACGTGCCCTGGCTGCTGCCGGTGTAGCCGAGCTGCAGCTCTGCCCTTGGATGCAGTCCCTGCAGCACTGCCATCCCATTTGGAAAGTGCTCTGGTGTTTTCTGCCCTGGCAAGAATGGCAGAGCAGGAGCTATTTCTCCGCAGCCCGTTAGTAGTGAGGAAGGGTGGGTGTGTGGGGGTGTCTGTCTCCACTCCAACGGGACCCGCAAGCCAAACCATTTGGTGAATCACAGGGAGGCTGCTCTTGGGCTGGAATAAACTTCTAAATGTGTTCAAGGCTCTGCATGAGGCTGTCAGGCTGTAATTTGTGGCTGGCTTTGCTTGTTCTCCTCTTCCTGCTGCAGTCTGAGTGGAAATGCAAAAGAGTCTGAAAGCCAGGCTGCTGCGGAGAATGCCTCCCTTTATTTATTTCACTTGTTTTGTTTTTTTTTGTTTTTTTTTTTTCTTTTGCAAAGAGAACATTTCTCCTGCAGAGCTGGCTGCAGCTGCAAAACCAGAGCCTGCAGGGGCCTCTGGCTGGCCTCCCGGGATTGCAAACAGAGGTTCCTCACGTGCCCCACTTGTGCAAAGCGCAGAATTGGGCGCCAGGAGGCCGAGGTGATGTGGAAGGAATTCGTGCGCTGCAGGCACGACAAAACTGAGCGTCAAAACCAGCCGGGCTCTGCTGCTGGCCCAGTCCAACTGGTTGGTAGGGGAGGCAGCTGGAAAGTGAGTCATGTGTTTAGCTGCAGGAAAGTCCCTCACTTGGCTGCAGCTTTCTGAGCTCTTCCTACTTGATTTCTCCACGCAGAGCATGTGCCTCCCAGAAAATGGGGCTAAAAACCAAGTTTAGGCTGGGGAAGGCCTCCTTCTCTCTCAGCCACAGCCAAGTGACTCAGCTGTATGTCAGCACAGACAAGCCATGGTGTTTTTTTTTGAGCCTCATCTGGTAGCTTATCTGGGAGGTTTATCTTCAGGAAAAACCCCAAATCTCAGCAGAAGCTCAGCAAAAGCAGAAGGTGGTAGGCAGACAGCGGCTGGTGGCTGCAGCTCATGCCCTCAGTGGCCTCACATCTGTGACCTGGACCTGGTCCCAACAGGCTGAGATATCCTTTGGAGTTTCCCACTCTTCCAAACATCCACATCAGACAGCTGGTGCTTGAGCTCTTGGTGCTGAGAGTTTTGTTTAATTCCATTTTTAAGTGTGGAAACTAGCAGACAGTATGGCTAGACCAGGAAAGCTAAGTCATGGAGACAATTTGTTATTGCCAAATATTATATGCTATGTGCTTGAGAGAATAAAAAAAAAAAAAGGTCCCAAATCAATGGGAATTGGCAAAGCTCCAGGAAAACCTGTGCTAGCCTGAAATAATAAGAGACTGGGGGTAGAACCTGCTAGCTCCAAGCTAGTCCTTCCTTTCCCCTGTCCTTCAGCTTCCAGAAGAAAAAACACCCTGCCTTGCTGAAATAGCTCTCCTGTTCCAGACAGTCTTACCTAACCTCCTTTTAAATATTCTTCANGTGTGTGTTCTCCTAGGTTAGTAGCTGGCTGCTGTTTGGAAAGTTGAGGTGCCTCGTCAACAGTTTATGTGCACTCATGAGATAAGGGCAGCACACTGAGCCCTGCCTAGGAAAGGTGGCTTTAGAGCCAGAGTAAAGGTTGCTTGTTTAGTCTGGCCAAAATTGGGGGTGGCTTTCTGCCTCGTTGATTCAGCCTGGGTGTACCTGTCTCCAGTTTGGGAATTACCTAAGAACCTGGCTCCCAATGGTGATAGCAGAGGCTCTGCAGGCTCCAAAGGAAGCTGTGCTCGCTTGTGGAGGGGCAAAGGCCCTGTGGAAGCATCAAGTTCTCCTGATGTGGTTTATGAAGAAAATCCACGGTAACTGGGGCTTCTTAGCTTGGCTTTTAAAAGAAAATGAGATTTCTTTTACAAGAAAAGGAGAAATGTGTGTTATGCTGTTTGGTATAGCCTGGAAAGTGAAACAGAACAGATCCACTTCCTCCTAACCTTTATGCTGCAAGTAAACCTTAAATATTATCCACAAGTCTGGTCCTTGAAAAATGAGCATGTAAGGTAAAAACATGTATGCCCTCAGATGAAGCGCAGCACCTGGAAAGTCCCCATGAACCAGGCAGGATAAACCTGGCAGAGGCCAAGCTCTTTAGATGGGATAAGTTTGTATTACGCTGAGGCCACAGGGGATGCCCAATTCCCCAGGGAAGCACGATCAAGGGCTCTTCTTGCAGCTACAGCAAGCCTTGAGTGCGGGTTTAGATGGAGAGGGGCGCTGGTCTGGCTGCTCTGCCCAGTCCTGGGGAGCCCACGAGGGATCTGCTCTGTCCCTCAGCTGAGCCAGTTCAGTTTGTTGATCCAGTCAGGGAAACACTGTTTGGTTTTGGGGTTTTCGTTTGGGTGTTCGTTTGGTTGGTGTGTTTTTTCCCCTCCGGATTAGTTTGTTTTTCCAGTTAGCTGAATCAGTGCAAGGGGCAAGGCAGGAGTAAGAGGCTGGAGGCAGCAAGTGAATTCAGGCTGTCGTTCTTCACGACACTGTTAATCGCTGTTCATTTGGACCACAGGGATACCTGGCTGCCCTGTGACAATGGGGAGCCCTCCCTGCACGGCAAGGAAAATCCAGCATTCCCATTGCCTCCCAGGCAAGCTGGGAAGGCTGTGAGCGGGAAGCACTGTGGTGGCACACCCCCAGCACAGATGTTCGGTTCTGCGGGCACCTCACAGCGCATCCCACCGTCTGAAGGAGCCCACAGGGAACCAGGGGAGGGATTCCTCACCAGCAGTTGTAGGGGCAGGACAAGGGGGAATGAGTACAATTTGAGGGAGAGGTACTTTAGGTTGGGTATCAGGAGGAAATTTTTATTACTGTGAGGGGATTGATGCTGCACTGATTGAGGCTGCACTGAAGCTGCACAGGGAGGTGTGTGGGTGCACCATTCCTGGAACTGTTCAAAGCCAGGTGGGAGACAGCCTTGACCAACCTGGTCTCGTGGGAAGCCCATGGCAGCGGATTGGAAACGGTGCATTCCAACCCCTTAACGCTACGTCTCCATGTTGGTGTGTGCCTCTATCACATGCTGCCAGCCTGGCTGGTCTATGTGGGTGGACTCCTGCCTTTGGGACTCCCACTGCCTCAGGGCAGCGCCCGCGGAGGCAAAAAGCGCCTTGAAAGCTTTATTTCCTCCCGGCCAGACACCGCCGTTTGCAGCTGCGGGGCTCGCAGGCGGTCCGGGGAGCCGCGCCTCTGCCCTCTCCCACACGAACCCGCCGCCGCCATTTTGCGCCCCTCACACCGCCCGGCCCCCTCCGCGGTCATGCCATTGCGCGTGCGCGGGGGGCGGGGCGGTGCGCGCGCGTGCGCGGCCCGCCCCTATATAAGGGCGGGCGCGGGCGGTGCCGGCGGCGCCGCATTGCAGACGGGCGCGGAGGGGGAGCGATGGCGCGGCTGCTGATCTTCGGTCTCCTCAGCCTCCTCGGGCTTCTGGCCGCCGGTAAGCGCTGCCCTCCGCGTCCCGAGCCCCTTCCCCATCCAGCTTAGCCCCGGCGGGCTCGGGGAGAGGTTCTCTGAGCGCCCAGCGCGGAGGGGGCGAAGGCCGGTCCTAACGCTGTTTGTATTCCCCAGCAGGACCCGCTCCCGGATCCCAAACAGAGCAGGCAGCGATGAGGGAGAGGGGCTTTCAAGGGCGCCTTCGGGGTGGCTGTGACGGAAAGGCCGTGTTTTGGGAGGGGAGAATCGCCCAAAAATAGCGCCTCGGAAGGGCAGGGAGGACGGGGGGGGAGTCCCCGTGAGGATCCCGCTGCTGGAAGGGAAATGAATCCCGGTGGAGCCGCGCTCGATGAGCGTCCACGGCCGGCACGAATCGGGGGGACGCGGGGCAAGGCAGTGTTTTTGCTGCCGGCAGCGCTGTTTTATCTCCGCCACTTCAGGGATAGATGGCTGCTAATCCTCTTGCAGATGGCGGGAGGTTGCCTTTGCTGTTGTGTTTGTGCGTGAGGATCTCCTGCTCCATATGGAAAATTCCACTGGTTTTGCTGCTCGCTGTCTCATTGCTGCTGTTGCTGAGGTGAAAGTGATGGGGGGAAGGGGTGGTAGTCTCCCTTTAGCTGTAGGGTTAGGGGTTAGAACGTGCGTTGCTTGTGTTTTGCACATTGCAGAAGCTTGACAGAGGTACAGAAATGATTCACAGTCTGACGAGTAGTAATACCCCTTTAGTCTGTGGGATGGAACAGCTAGAAACCCCAAAATGTAAGACTTACACAGTTACCTGGAGAATTGTCTTCTAAATTAGACTATTTTAATAGTAAAGCTTATTTTCTCACAAGTTCAACCTGCAGCATTTCAAAAGTCAATGAAAAAAGAAAAAAAAAGCCCGACTGGCTGTTTAAAGGCTATAGGACTAACCAGCTGGCATAGGACAGTGAATAATCCTGTGACGTTTTTCACGATTGTACCTTGAGTCTTGTACCTTATTGTAGTTTTAATGTCGTCAAATCACAGAATGGCCTGGGTTGGAAGGGACCTTAAAGGTCATCTAGTGCCAACCCCCTGCTGAGGACAGGGACACCTTCCCCTGGATATACTGATAGTATTTAATATGCTGATATGCGGACACTTTAATGGATTATCTCAGACTTCTCAGGTCAGGAAGCAAGAAAACAAATATCAGCTTTCCCTCTGCATGTTTATGTGCTTTCATGGTGTCCTTTGAATCTGCTCTGCCCTGAATTAGCTGCCATCAGGTATCACTCCTTCTGGGACTGTTTCCAAATTGCTGAAATCATTGCAGTTTCTTGTGCTTTGAAAGTGAAAAGGCTTCACCTTGAAGTATCCAGCAGCTTTCCCATTAGTATATTTAGGGAAATTGTAATGAGAAACCAGTTCAGCAATGAGAGTTCTCTACATGTTAAAGGCATGGCATGCAGCTGAGGGTAGCAGGAGACTAGTCAAGCCTGTTTTTCCTTAGGAACTCTCTTTTAACACAAATAAACAGCTGTCTTTTTTCACCAGGGTTCTCTTGTGAATGCTCATTGCCTCACCTGCTGTGCAGATTTTCCTGGAGATTCGGCTGGGACAGCCCGAAACGCCGTTTCCGTCTGCCGAGCTCGCTAATTAGCTGTGCAGAAATTCAGCCACCCTTGTCAGATCCTGATGGAGTCGCTTGGCTGCCTTACAGGCCGTGAGGGTTTTTGGTTGACCTACTTACAGGGCTTCTGTGCATCTTCCCTTTAAGGGAGACACGGAGGAATTAAAGCAGGGTGTACAGGTCCTGGCATCTCCGGACTACTGATGTACACTCTGATTATTCCTTGTCTTTGAGGCCAGGCAGGGAGGAGGAAGGCTGGGTGTGCTGTTAAAGCAGGACTCAGTTTCTCTTTAACTGAATATTTTCCCCTGCTTTGCTAAATTAAAAGTTAAGCTGGGAGTGGAAAGTAAAAACTTGGAGGATATGATTTTTTCATATCCCCTCTCCCCTAAAATAGTAGGCTTAAAAACCTTTTAAGGAAGGAAGATTCGAATTAATGTGTAACTCCTCTAGCAAACACTGGTCAGAACATCTGGGGACAGGAAATTTGTAGGCTGAGTTAGCCTGGCTTGAATTTTCTTGAGGATATGGATAAAGCAGATAATTGGACTATTCTGTAGAGTGCAGACTTTTTCTGTTATGAGTGTGGTTTCTAACAAAAAAAAAAAGCCACAAAAAAACCCCAAAACAAACCAACTGGGGGAAAAAAAAAAATAAAGGCAAGCCAGGCTGGTGCAGATGAAATGAGGAGAAGAGTGGAAGGTGTCTTGTACCAGCAGTGGTGTGTCCAGTGTGACCAGGAGAGGGCTGAGGCCACACCTCCAATCTTGTGTCCAGTTCTGCGCCCTCACCACAAGAAGGACGCTGAGGTGCTGGAGCGTGTCCAGAGAAGGAAACAGAGCTGGGGAAGGGTCTGGAGGTGGGAAATGAGGAGCAATTCCTTCTCAGAAAGGGTTGTCAGGCGCTGGAATGGGCTGCCCGGGGAGGCAGTGGAGTCTCCGTCCCTGGAGGCGCTCGGGAAATGTCTGGCCCTGGTACTCAGTGCTCCGGCTTGGGTGGCAAGGTGGTGATTGGTCACAGGCTGGACTCGGTGATCCCGGAGGTCTTTTTCCAACCTTAATGTTGCTGTGGTTATATAGAAATAAAATCGGTGTTTTCTCGGAGGAGTGACTGGCTATGAGGCGCTCTGATAGCGCAGCAGTCATGTGCCCTGTGTAAACTGCCCTTGCGCAATCCGCTCCTCGTTTGCAGGTATAAATAGCAAGGGCTGCTGTCGGTTGTGTCTGGAGGAGCTGAGCCAGCCCTCCTGCCCAGCCACGCCTGGCTGAACCCAGGGCAGGGCTCTGCACCCCCGGCCTGAGCTGCTCCTGCCGCAAAGGAGCTGCTCTGGGAGCCGCCGGACACCGAGCCGATGTGGAGGGTGGAGCAACAGCGAGGGAGCTTGTCAGCAAAAGTGGATGTGTCACCTGATGTCAGCTGAGGCTCCCCGGGAGGCTGGGCTGTGCTATTTCAGGGAAGGCTTTTCTGTTAAAAAATGCAGGGGCATCTTGATTTCGTGTCTGTGGGAGAAGCAGAAGTTACTGCTGCCTGCTGTGGGTTTTTGTTTCAGTATCTCGTGTAGATCTGATTCTTCAAAGCAGGTTGGGGCAATGCCTTCGAACTCTGTGACATAAAAAGAGAGGGTTTGTTGTTTTTTTTTTTTTCTTAAAGGATTTACTGTTTTTTTTGTTTTTCTTAATGAAGCACCTTTTATATACAATTCATTTGCTGCTACTAAAATATCAGAGTTCCTACTGCAGTTAAAAAGGCTGTGTTGAAGTGTGTGTATGTATTTTAGGGCAGTGCTTCTGTGTTTGGTCATGGGGCAATGTTTGGTTTCAGATTCCTGATAGCAGATTTTCCCAGCCTTTGTGCTGTGGATATATTTGTCTGGTGAAAAAAGAATGTTAAGTACAGCCTTTCTGCAGAGACTCACATGAAATCTGTCCCCTGCATCCCCTCAAAAAAGCCCTCAGAACAAAACCAGAAAGAATGGAGATGGACCACAAGTTTGTCCCAAATGTTTTTAGAGTATTTCTGCAGGGAAAAATGCTGCTCATAACTTTTTGGGAATGTCTTAGCATACTGTATGGGGGCACTTACTCCTGATGGCTACCAGGTGCCTAGAACATCCACTTGTCTCTTCTGGATTCTGCCACAGGAAAATCTCAGGCAGCAGTCAGGCTTTGCTTGGGCAACGTCTGGCCAACTTGGAGATGATTCTTTTGCAACCTTTGCCCTTACCTGGGACAGTTTACTGGGCCAGTAGAGGTGATTTTACTGTCCCAGCTCATCCAGTTCTCTGCTCTCTTGAACTTTATTGTGATTGCTTGTACATACACAAACTGCTTCTCTTGCCACGCTTGTGTTCTGGTGAGGGAAGCAAGGGAGCACCTGAGGCAGTGTGCCAAAATGAGAATGAGTTCCCAGCTTTGAGGAAGAGCCTAGTTGTGGTGTTAACCCCAAACTCATTTTTTGCCCATCATGCTAGTTAGAAATGTTTCAAGCTTGGTTTCTCATCAGTAGATATTGGGAAAACTAAGTTTTAACTGGAATGCTGCTAACAGCTAGCCACATTTCCTCCCAATTTTTCTTCAAATTGCCTGTAATCCCTCAAATTATATGGTTGCTTTACTGCCTCGTTTATCCAGAGGCATAGGAGCCCTTTGGCATGAGTCACTGGTGTGTGATGCAGTTGCAACTTTTGAAGTTTCACTCATTTAACTGACCAGAGAGGCTGTGGAGTATTGAGCCCTTCAGATAACTTCGGGTTGGGGTCACTCCTTCACTTCTTGACACTTTGTAAACTTTGGTGAAGAGAAGTTGATCCCTCTTGGCTTCTTTAACTTAAACACACTTTGCTTGTGCAAGTCTCAAAGGACATGGGCAAAAGTCAGTAACTAACAGAGCACAGATGGCAGAGGCTGGTGCATTTGCTTGGTATGTGTGTGATGTCTCTGGAAAATAATGATTTTTTTTTTTTAAACATTGCAAGTAGGACAGGCAGGGAATAGCATCCTTCCTGATGAATAGGTTGATACACTTAGGCAGGTTGGACTGACACAAAAGCATACGAGTTGACAGCACCCTAAATGATCTTCACATTTTGCTTCAATCCATTGAGTTGAACAGCAGCTCAGCACTTTCCTCGTGTATTTTTTTTCCAAATGACAGGTTAATTTGTCTGTAACCAAGGGTTTTTCTTGCAGAAGGGTTTGGAGAAGGCTGGAGTCTTCAGGTTGATTTTTTATTTTTGTGTTCTGGATGGTAGTTCTCTGGTTCATCCTTTGGCTCTTTGGGGAATCTGGTCTGGCCCCTCAGGATCGCTGTTCATTGATGCTTATATAAGGTGTTAACTTTTAGGTCTCATTTGTAGCTTCAATTCAGCTTTGGAGGGGATTTCTTAGGATGTTTTCCTGAGAATCTAGGGGGAAAAACTCAGACTGGCTCTCCGTGGCAGAGGAGTGAGACAAATGCTTGAGGGAAGGGAAGGTGTTTTCCAAGAAAGGTAATTGCCTAGCAATTTTCCTGTAGCTGTCCTTGCAGAATGGTAATCCAGACATTACAAGCTTCCTTCCTTTTAGGTTCCTGTTTCCTGGAGAGGAGTGAAGAACTGAGCTGTGTTTTCACATGCATGGCTCTATAAGCCAAGTGGAAAAGGTGCTGTTTTCTGAGGGGGCCATCACCTCTACTTCCCAAATTTGTGTCTGTATGTTAGGATGAACTTGGTAAAGCAAAGGCTGTTTTTTTTCTTGAATTGGAGAAGCCACATCTGAAGTGGTTCAAGCAGGGGGAAAGCAGTGAAGAGGACGAGTAAAGAAACACCTTGGCCTTCAGAGATAAACTTGTTTGATGCTCTAAAAATAGGGGTTTGCAAGAACTTCAGGAAAAGAGGAGGGGGTCACAGGTTTTGGTGGACATGACATGTGACTGTTGAGAGCTGATCTACAGAGGAAGGAGAAGTCTATTAAAAAATGGATGACCTTAGGTAAAGAACAATATATAAAATGAAGAGATGCCAGAGAGAGAGAATTCCCTTGTGTTTATCCATCTTTGCTTTCTCTTGGGTTGCTGCTGTGCTGGGGATGTGAAATACCATGTGAAGGTGTTGCTCCTTTTGTAGCAAAGGCTGTTTGGAGGAAAAAGTTAAAACTCTTTATTCTGAGGCAGCACAAGGTCTTAACATACTTCACTGGCATATTTGCTTTTGTTGAGATATAAGCTCATATATGAGGGAAAAATTCTGTTTCACAGTTAAATAGGAGAACAAGCTAAAAGGGAAAAAGTGGTAACAGCAGAGAGTTTCCAGCTATTCTTATCTGAATTAATGCAGAGTTTTTTTAGCCTTGTTTCTGTTTTTCCCAGGATGTTCAGAAAGGGAGGGTGGATAGTGTTGCAATGAAGGTGTATTCTTTCATATTAGATACAATATTTCAAACAAAAGTACTTTGCCATAATACAGAACAAACTAATAAAAATTTAACAGCGTTTGAACACAAACAACTGTCTGTTGTTTGTTTAACTGTGGAAAGTATCAGGAAAGAAGCCATGATTGATGTGTGTCATCTTTGTTCTGTAGCTGCTCTGAAATGTGCCAGCCATGTGTGGCCCTAACAAACAAATCTGCTTAGTCACTGTCTGACCAGAAAGATCTGTACTGAAAACATAAAATTTAGAGTTGTCTTGACACACAGCCAGCAAAACTGATATGTAAAAATAAATCTGAAGCACAGTATTTTTGTCATACACCTAATAATGATCTCTTGTTAAGGCTGAGGAAGAAGGAACAAGACATTGTGCTGAAGCTGGTACAGATCTGAAAAGTTATACAGTGACAGGATCTTAAAAGTAAAAAAATCAAACAAAACCTGGAAGCTCACTGGGAGCCTGATCAAACCAATGTAAGTTACAGCCTGAATGCCTCCATTTGGCTTTAAAACACTCTCCTAAATCAAGAGTTTGAGAGACTGCTTGGAATAACTATTATTGGAGTTGTGTTGTTGTATTCAGTTTTGTAGTTTACAGTATGTTTCAATGTAGGAGGAGTAATTGTCCTTTGATAAAGGCATAGGTTAAAAGCTGTACTTGTAAATATTTGGGAATCCTTGATTCCACTGTTTAAAGTCCAGGTCTTGACTGACTTCATTCAGAGCTTGGCTCTGCCTTCCAGAGCCTTCCTACCACTGTTCAATGCCAGTATCTGAAAGGGAAGAATAACTTTGCCTCAACCAAGTGTATTCTTGTTCATTGTCACCCTGCCAGAGCTGACAGCTCTTTGGCTGGCCAGTCTGACTTCGAAAATTAAGTATTCTTAGGGCTTCCAGATCAATAAAACTGGAGTTTAGAACAGGCTGTAAATATTTTGCTAACCATACATTGTTAGAAACTTTGAAATCTTACTTCTGCAGTCTCTCAGGCAGTACCAGTGTGCTGACCTGCTTGGGAATAATGTGCAATGAAGGTTTTTTTTACTGGGAGAGAGGATGACAAACTTGAAGCCCTTGTATAAAAATTAGGCATGCAAAGCACGTTTTTCTTAAAATAAGTGGGTCATTCCTCTGAAATCCAGCTTAAAGAGGCTTTATAAATCAACAGCTGAGAAGGGTAAAGAATGACACCTATAAAGCAGTGTTTATCTGGCTGTTTGATGAGTGTACCTTGTAGATGCACTGGTAATTCAGCTTTAAAGGGATCCTCTAATTGCCTGGAACAAGGCATAAGAAATGGGAAAGTGATTGTTCATCTGTTGTACACTTACTAGAAGCTTCATAGGAATGAAATAGCTGAACTCCTGCCTCGTGGCTGACAGTGTAATTTTACAGGGTTTTGTGATGTGCAGACAGCATGGATGTAAAGAGAACACCTGTACAGCTAATAGATTTGAACAGGTTGGCTTTATGTTGGGTTGGTTTTTTTGTTTGTTTGGTTGGGTTTTTTTTGTAAACTTTGGCAGCAGTGCCTTGTAGGCTTGGACCATGGTGGATTTCTTTGGGGCCTGCCTGCTGCAGGACTTTAGAAGTTTCTTGATTTGGTAGTGCAGTGTAGGGTATTGTCTCCTGAAGAAACAGAGCTTACTGACACATAGGATGGTTTTAGAAACTGGGAGAAGTTGGGCATCAGGTCCAGACAGCACAATTAAAAAAAAAAAGGAAACTTGGAAAGTCAGTGAAAGCATGCATTTGGTTCACTTAGCCTACTGATTACTGATAGTGCAGGTACTTTACCAGATTTCTATACCAGGACTGTCCAGAAAAGATATTTATCTTGAAAGCTTCCTAAGTTGCACAGCAGTCCCACATGGGATGGTAGGTAATGTCCAAAAAAGGACTGGTACATTTGTCACCCCCACAGATTTTTCTGTACACAGTTGAACACCTGACCAAGAGGAAAAGAAGAAAGTCTAAGTAGATTTAGTGGATTTAAAAAGTATGATAGAACATTCCTGAAGAACACGTTTAAAGCTTTCTGTGTATGGTCAGTGTTTTGGTCTATACCTGCTC
Source organism: Phainopepla nitens (assembly GCA_013400175.1). Lineage (NCBI taxonomy): Eukaryota > Metazoa > Chordata > Aves > Passeriformes > Bombycillidae > Phainopepla > Phainopepla nitens. The sequence continues at coordinate 280,311 of VXBQ01000652.1, read as the reverse complement.
TTAAGTCTTGCATGCAGTGTGTACATTGTGGTGGCTCCTAATCTAATTTGTTTCCTCACTTTCTCACTTGCTGTGTGTGATGCCTCATGTGGGAGGAGGAATGCAGACAGCAATTGCAAGCTGCTTCAGAGCTCAAGTGCCAGCAGGGCAGGAGAACAGGGAGGTTGTTGTTTGGGAATCAGCTGTCTGTAAGGTAGATTTCTGTAATGAGCAGTTTTTCTCTTTCAAGTGGTACTTCTTGTGTGCTAAGCAAAGTGAGGTTTTGTATTTTGGGATTTTAAAATTTTTTTTTTTGCAAAAGGTGGATGATGGGGGAACAGGAACAGACTGCTGAGGTGCTGAGACTCGGGAAGTTCAACCTTTACGGCTTTTCCTTTTTTTTTTTTTTTCTTTTTTCTTTGACTGTTTTTGGAACAGGTCAAAAATTTCTGGATTGAAATGTGCCTAAAAACATGACGAAGCAGGTGGTTATTCTGTGTGTGCTCTCTTTGGCAGCTGTGGCAAGCCCTGTGCTGTGGCAGAAGGAGTGTGTGAAGGGGCCCGAGGTGTGGTGTCAGAGCATCCGCACGGCCTCGCAATGCGGGGCACTGAAGCACTGCCAGCAGAACGTCTGGAACAAGCCTGCCGTGGTAAGTGCCAGCCTCTGAGAGCCCCCGGGCCACCTGGGGCTCAGGTGGCTGCTTGCCACCCGCTGAGGAAGATTTCTCAAGTCTCTGGTTGGGGTTAAGTGCCACATCCAGCTCTGCCGAGGTTGCCGTGCCTTAATTTGGGTGCTGCGTAAAGGTTGCTTTTCACTGCTCTGCCTTGCACAACTTGTCTGCTGACTTCTCCCCGTGACCTGTTGCACAATCACCCAGTAATGTATGGAATGGAGCTAGTGGATTTCACTTGTTCCTCTGTGTTATTACTGACTCCTAGTTCATAGGAGTCTTTTCTGAGCTTGAGCGATTATTACAAAAAGGCTATGTATTTCTTTAGGTCTTTCTCAAAAGTTAAAATTCCCAGAAAGATGCAGCATATGCTAAATTATGGAAGGCAGAGCAGTAAATAACAGTACAAATGCTACATTTAGTGCAGCTTTTCAAGTTGCATTTGCACTAAATGTGAGGGCTGCTTTACTAGATGTAGCTGTAGTTTGGATAATGTTTCACAGTTTTCTAGGAGAGAAAAAGGTGTTTTACTTACAGATGTGTTCAGTCCACATTGGCCATGTCTGTGCAGAGATACTTCAGTTTAAGGAAAAGTAGGGGAAGGGGGGGATGTCAGAGCACAACTGCAATGGTTGAAGCAGCCTGAAATGTTCTAAGATTTCTAGTAAGTGTGAACACTCTGAAGGAAAAGGTAAAAGGAAAAGGCGTCTTGGGGCAATCAACTTTATATTTCAAGAGGTGAAATGAGCAAGTGGTAGCATGCCAGCTTCTTCATGCATCATTGCTTTACTGATGAAACTGTAGCTGGACATGCTTGAAATAGCCTCACTGTTTGTTTGAAAATACCTCTTCCCACCCTGTCCTCAACCAGTATTTCTTCCTTCATTCCAGATGTAATGTTTGTTCTTTGTGTTGTTGTTCACACTCTGCTCTTAATTCTTTCTCCACTTCAGGCACTTAATTCTTTCTCCAAAACTCTATGCTTCTCTCTCCAGAGCAGTATTCCCTGTGACTTGTGTAAGGAGCTTGTGACAGTTGCTGGAAAAGTTTTAAAGGATAATGGCACTGAGGTAAGCAGAGCTCCTTTTCTCCTCAACCCAAAACACTATTTGGTTTCAAGATCTCATGGTGAGGGGGTGGAAGAGTAGTCTATGTTGTTTTCCTAACATAAGCAGGAGATGTTGAAAGGAACTAGGATGCCTGGGAAAAGACTTTTAAACAGCCTCTGCTGATTTAGAAACTAGCAAATTCTAGAGTCTCCCGTGCCTTAACACGTCCCTGATTGACTGTAGATGCTTAATAAAGTTGTTCTTGTGCCATTGGGGCATCAGTATTAAAGGGCAGGGTACTGCAGTCTCTAGGAGTGGGTGGTTCCACCAAGCGGCCTTGGTTTTGGTTTGTGGGCACTGCTTCACTTTTTCTTTTGTCAACCTGTGAGTACTTTGTATAAACAAGTCACTGTCCCATGAGCCCAGAAGTTCACTTTCTCCTCTAGATTGTAAGAGTTCTGTTCTGGTAAGACTGGACTGTGCAGACCACACAAGCAGTGTGACATGTTTGTGCTGTGGCAGGGTCTCATCGAAGGTCCAGAACTGGGGAAAATGTATTTATAGTGTAGAACCTCCTTCTAGTTCTGCTTGTTGCTACCTGGTGCTACCTGAGTCCGAGGAGCTTTTTCCAGGCTTTGTACTGCACATTTTGGGAATGGGAGGAGCATTTGAGAGAGAGGTGTAATCTGTCTCTGCTCACCTCGTCTTTCATAGGATGAGATCCGCTCTTACTTGGAGAAGACGTGCGAGTTTCTGCCTGACCCAGGCCTCGTCTCTGAGTGCAAAGAAATTGTGGATTCCTACCTACCAGTTATCATGGATATGATCAAGGAAGAGCTTGTAAGTAGATAATGATTTTCAGCTTTTGGTATTAAAAGTTGTGCTCCTGATGATGCCAGAATTTCTTTTCTGCCTAAGATTGTGCTTGTGATCCTTCAATCCTGTGTGGATCACTGGTACTCTTAGTTTGAAGACTCCTTCCTCGCTATGAAAGATTTTCCCTGTCTTACCATGTTTCAACTGAATGACTCTCTACTCTGGACTTTAAAAGTGACATCAGTTTGGAGCTCTATGTGTGTCTCTTCTCACCCCAGGATAAACCTGAGGTGGTGTGCAGTGCCCTGGCTCTGTGCCAGTCCCTGCAGAAGCACCTTGCAGCAATGAAGCTCCAGAAACAGCTCCAGACCAATAAGATCCCAGAGCTGGACTTCTCTGAACTGGCATCCCCGTTCATGGCTAATGTGCCTCTTCTCCTTTACCCTCAGGACAAGCCCAAGCAGAAGCCTAAGGTAAGAGTGCCAGGGCTGTTCTAGTGTGGACAATATGCATAATCTTGGATTAAGTTTTACAGTCTGTAAAGGCAACTCTTGTGCTGTGCTGTTGCCACCCAGGACTGTGGTAATCAAGCAGGTCTTGCTGGAAACAATTTCTTCTGAGGGAAAGCTTGGCACCAGGGTTCAAGGGGAGAACAGCTCTTCCTGTACTTTGAGCAACCTGCTAGCTGTGCCCCTCAGGGGCTGGATTTGTCTCTGAATGTAGGGGTGACAGACCGGATTGGAAAGGAACAAATAGTTGACAGAGGGGAAGAGATGAGGCAATGAACTTGGGTGCAGAGGCTGAGTGTTGGCAGCAAGCCAGGGTGTGGGAGTTGAGCAGTGAGTGGGTTGAGAATAAGCTGCTGTGGGTGGAGCAGGTAGGATCTATGCCAGATTTAGAAACCTCCCCGCTGTGGTCTGTAACAAAACCAAGAGATTTGAAGATTGGGTATCTTCACTATTATCTCGGCTTTGGAGCCAAGTGTGTGCCTAATCTCCATCTAGTGGCTGGTGCACACACCAGCAGTAGCTCGTCTCCCTGCTAGCTCAGGCTTCAGAGTATTCTCCAGAGTATTTATTAAGGTTTGTACATAGCTCAGAATAGCTTGTAAAACTTGATGGTAACAGGAGCTTCTAAAACATGTAATGTGAAGTTGTGTCGACTTCAGTTTCCTTTCACTGTTTGTGCAGGCGAGTGGGGATGTGTGCCAAGACTGCATTCAGCTGGTCACTGATGTTCAGGAAGCTGTGAAGACAAACTCCTCTTTTGTGAAGTCTTTGGTTGCTCATGCCAAGGAGGAGTGTGACCGTTTGGGACCTGGGATGTCCGATATGGTAAACTGTCCCTTTCTTATTGAAAAATTCTGTTCCTGAAAGCAAACATAGAATAGTTTGCTCAGTGCCTTTAATCCCCTGATGGTATTCTCTGTTTAATATCACAAAGGAGACTCTGTTGCATGTGTTAACACAGTGTAACAGTAACAATGAAATTGTGAAGTCCAGGGTCAGGAATGCTGGGTGGGATGTGTGGGGAGGAGGAGAAAGACTCCAGATTGCTTCTAACCCTTAAAGGCCTTTTTCACAAAAATGGTCTGGGTGTGTAATGCGGCCCTGTCAGTGGTGGGGGTGGAGGGCTTTTTGCCCTGGGAGGAAGAGAAAAGGTTAAGCAGTTATCTGTGCAGCAGTTCTGTAACCTGAAATGCCATCTCATATTTGGGCCAAGCTCTGAAAGACCTGTTGTTATGCAGTAGAGCAGGTAAATTAATACCTTGAGATGTATTAGAGATTTCTGGATAAACTCTACAGCATGAGTGGCTCGACAGTCATGAGACTCTTTTCCCACTTTCTGCAGTGCAAGACCTACATCTCTGAGTATTCTGACCTGGCCATCCAGATGATGATGCACATGGTAAGATCAGCAGAGTGCAGCATTTGCTGTCAGTTCATTTTTCTGGCTTGTGTAGCTAATTTCTTTGGAAACAGGAAACATGCACTGCAGTAAAACTTTGAGGAGAGCCCTTGCTCTGGAAGTCTTGGCGTTAATGCTTTGAACTTGGTGTTTGATTGGATAGTAATTTCAGTTTCAGGATACTTTTTTTAGCATGTTTTCTTTCAATTTTATAACCACTTCTGCAGTGCAGAAGGCACTCTAATTCTTTGAAATGAAGATACATTACACATGTTCATTTATATTCTTTTATCTCCGTCCTGTGCTTACACCACTTCCCCCCTTCCCCCAAATACTGTGTTAAGGATATTAGAGTTGGCTTTGTCACAGTATTGCAAAATTAGTTCACAAGTGAGAAATAAGGTGCCTTCTGGAAGCAAGGCTGAACATCCTTCTGCAATTGCTGCCTCAAGGTTCCTGCTCTCTGGGCTCTTGACAGGAGCCATGGAAAGTGAGTGGTACCTTCTGCAGCAACATATATTTACCTCATACAGAACACCTCTTTATCCAGAGAGCTGAGGACTTTTAAAAAAATGGCTAAGCCTTTCCTCAGACAGTGCAGTCTGTAGATGCCACAGGTGACATAACAAATTACAGGTGATTATGTGGCTGACTCCAACCTGAATTTGGCAACATAGTGGCCTTTTTTTGTTTCCACTTGCTGTAGGCTACTTAGGAGCTCATCCTGTTTCTTAAACATTTTTGAGGGGGAGAAGTCAGTGTTTGTTCCAACAACACTTAGTTTCTCATTCTAAGCATTGCAATGCAGTGCGCTGTTAATGCCTGAAATTGGAATATGACTACACCTGGTGTGCATCTGAGTGTTTTCCAGACTCTCTGGAGGTAGTCTTGCCCAGGATGCCTTAATAACTGCAGGTGAATAATGCTGGTTAGCACTGTGCAATTAAATGTGAGTTGCTGTAGGTGAGGATCTTTGGGGTGGGGACTGTGTCGTATTCCATTATCTTCATGGAAAGAATATATTCAGTTCCAAGTGCTTGATGTGTTTTTTTCTCTTAACTGTTATCTTCAATTTCTCCTTTCTTCCTCTGTCTCCAATCTCCCCTGTCAACAGAAGGATCAGGTAGGTGAGCAACTTGCCTGTGGTGATAGCCTGCTTGTAGTTCACCCTTTGCTCTTAAAGGGCTTGTACTTCACTTCTCGCTCTCTTAGCTGTACACTTGGTGTGTTTGAACTCGGTGCTGACAGATACAAGGGATATTTATGTGATTAAAACAGAGAGAGACTATAGGCGTCCTCCAGTGCATCAATCCTACTCCCAGCTCCAGATACCACTTTGTGCTGCTAGGATTTCAACTTGATTATGCTTCGGCCAATAGAGCAGAAAGTATCCTCCCTCTTGTAGAAGAAGGGTAGATATGGGAAAAGCATGCCAGTGGCTCCTGACAGCTGCTGATGTAAAGTCTAGGCTCAAAAATACCTGAAATTGAAATACCTTGTGTGCATCTGAGCCTTGTCCAGACTCTCTGGACGTAGTCTTGCCCAGGATGCTCCTTTTTGAGTAGAGCTGTCCCTAGGTCTTTCCTTGGTTAAACTAGGACAACAATATAGATGTTTGAAGTATATGAACTGAAAAGATGAAGGCTTCCTAGAGCAATTTGGGCTTTTAATTTAACCTGTCCTGTGGGACCTTGTGTCTGTCATCCCTCTGTGAGGGAACATGTGTGTATGTGGGTGTTGCTGTAACATTAATACCTGGAACTGCTTCTTACAATGCATGAACCAAAGGGCTTGACTTAAAGATGCTGCCTGGAGTAGTCTGAAGCAGCACAGTGTCTCTGAGGTGCTGCTTTTGCCTGTGCATGAGATTGTGGCATGCTGTATTAATATTAACTCTGGGATAAGCCTCTGCTGAAGGAAGCTTGTAACAGGGTGAGATGTGATCTTCTAAATACCTATAGGAGCAAGGGTGTCTTTTCAAGCTTAAGTAGACTTTAGGTGGGAAGGTACAAGTTTTGTGTCTCACTCTGTACAGTCTTTCTCACTTTGGGTATCCTCCTTAGAGCAGTTTGCCTCGTGTCTGGCATTTCTTTGTGCATTTAGTAATGTATGTTGCAAAAATGAATGCATGAGAAGTGTATTTCTTTGAGAGAGAAAGCCTTTTTTAAGACTTGGGTTTCCATTTATTGTTTTCTCTTCCTGTGAGAACACTGCAAGTTCAATTGTTGCAGTACAAATGGTTAGGCTTGAGTTTTAACAAGCTCAACTTTTGTTTCTTGTAGGCTGTGTTCAGTAATGCAAGAAACTGTTTCTGTTTGCAGAATGTGATGTTTCTGGCAGCTTTAAAGAAGGTAGTTTGTGGATGAGGAAAGAGGTTCTTTCTTCTAGGCATTTCTTTCAGCTTTTGGGTGAACTCTGAAGGCAGGATAATTGGCGTCTTCTGTGATTACTAAAGCTGGGGAGCAGCTTTGTGGATGCAGCTCTGACGTGATGCTGCTGGTGGCTTGTTTTGGTGTTGGTAGCTCTTAAGTCAACTCCCTTTGAAGGACTTGCAAAGTGTGGCTCATGGGACATGGTTTTTTTTAAATGGTGTTTTTAAACCTCTTCCTCTTTAACAGGAACTGCTAAATTCCATCCAGTAGCTGTTGTGCCTATAACCTTACCAAATGCTTTGGCAATACTTGAAGTAGAAGTAGTCATGTTGTGTTGGAGCTTTTTAAAACTTTGCTCTCTGTGCCTGCTCACAGGCTCTGTAGAAAGGGCAGAGACTTCTAGACTTCTAAAAATTGCTTATACATCTCTTTCCAGCAACCAAAGGACATTTGTGCCATGGTTGGGTTCTGTTCTTCTGTGAAGTCTGTTCCTCTTCAGCCTCTGGTGCCAGCTCAGGTGGTTCATGAGGTGAAAATGGAAATTGTGGAGGTAAGATGGGCTTTTTATATTTGGTTTTCTTTTTTGCTTTGGTGTAACAAACTAGGTGAAAAAGATGAGCTTTTGTGCACAGAATAATCTAAGTCTCCCTGCACATAAATTCCTGGCCTTTCCTGGCCTGGCCTTGTTTCTGATGCTGATTTGTGAAGTAGGAAAGCTGATTGATTTGTTTGAACAGCAGAGCCTACACTGAACCGGACCTGCGAGGTAATGCTTCAGGATTGAAAGGGGAGCTCTTGTTCCAGCAGTTCTGAATGACACCTTAAATGTAAATTCTCTGTTTGAATTTTGCTCTTTGTTTGGAGGAATACTTGGATCTCTTCTAAAAATGGGGCAGCACTCTGCATGTGCAGATGAGGAATCAGAGTCAAAATGCTGAACCTCTGAGTTTGAAGAAGCAGCTTGGCTTCTCCAAAGGTTATTTTTGCAAACAGGAGGGTGCTCTCAATTCTAGGAAATGTTGTCCTCCGTTAATGTATTTTAAAAACCACTATCTATTTCTCTTTACTTCTGTCTCTGTAGGATTGCTTATTTCTTTGTGTCTACTAAATTCAACTCCTTGTACAGCCTGGGGGTTGTAGTCTTAAAACTAGTCATACAAAATGCCTGTTCATTGAGACAGGCTTTTTACTGAGACCTTTGAGGTTGGATTTGGGTTCTGTGTGACCTTTTGAATGCAGCCCAAACTGAGCAGCTAGCTAAATGCTGTTAGGAATTGTTCCTGTCAGATGTGGTCCAGTGCTGATTTATTGTGTGTGAATTTCTTCTGCGTTTTCAGAAGGCCTCAGTTCAAGAGAAGACTTTTTCCTTGTGTGAAATCTGTGAGACCATGGTGAAAGAAGTGACTGGCCTCTTGGAGAGCAACAAGACAGAGGTGTGTGAGTGGTGGGCATCATGCCCCTTCCTAGGCTTTGGCTGAGAGGAGGCTGCACGGAGGGGGCAGGAAAGTCAATTTTGTTGGCTATTTTCACAATTTCAGTGAAATTTCTGTCCTGGGTGGGACTGAAAAGGTGTGCTTACGAACCAAGTCAAATTTCTCTCCCTCATTTCCTCCTCCTCCCCTGTGCTTCAGGAGGAGATTGTGCATGAGATGGAGGTGGTGTGCCGCCTGTTCCCAGGAAGTGTCAAGGACCAGTGCAAGGACTTCATCGAGGTCTATGGCCAGGCTGTGATTGACATGCTCTTGGAGGCAACAAATCCTGAAGCTGTGTGTGTCATGCTGAAGTGCTGTGCAGCCAGCAAGCTCCCCCAGCAGCCAGGTGGGTGGTGAGGGGGTCTGTGGTGTTCAAAATGAGCTGGTTCACCTGTGAGGAGATCTTTTGAGGACCCTGCTGATACTGCCTCCTTTCTTTTCTTTGGGGGCCACTACCCAAGCACTGACATTTGGTTTGTTTTTTATTTTCCCTCTCAGTTGTTGTGAAACCTGCAGGTGGCTTCTGTGATGTCTGCAAGATGGTGGTGGCTTATGCAGACAAAGAGCTAGAGAAGAATGCCACGACAGCTGAAATTGAAGCTTTACTGGAAAAAGTCTGTCACTTTCTGCCAGAGTCTGTCAGTGAGCAGGTAAGGTGTTTGTGCAGGAGGCAGACTTAAAAGCCATGGTCTTGGTGGCTTGGAACTGTCCCTGTTGATTTTTTTGGTTTACATAGGTCCTAACAATGACAGTTATGCCTAACCTCATTTTCTGAGTGTTTCATCTGATATTGTCTATATGCTAATTTTAGGTCCATCTCTCAAGTGTCTCTGCTTCTGCTATAAATGTCCAGGTACTTCTAACAGAGGTCTCTGTGTTTGGCCAAATGCCTTGTCTCTGGCTGGAGACAAACTGTCCACAGGTGCAGCTGGGACTGGCTTGTGTCCAGGAATCTGATCCTTCACAGGTTTTTCCCTTTACTGATTAGCACCAAAGCATAGCAGCTTCTCCTGTGCAGTAGAGCAAAAAAAGAAGTGGGGCAAAAGGCTTGATCTGAGGCAGTTGAATGACCCTGCAGACCTCGCTGTGTGGCAGCCTGCCTTCTGGTCAGGGCAATGCAGATGGAGATGAACAGGGGGATGAAACACAGAATCCTGGAATGGTTTGGGTTGGAAGGGACCTTAAAGACTATCTAATTCCAACGCCCTGCCATGGGCAGGGACATCTTGCAGAGTATTTGGGAAAAGTAGAGAGCAGCTTCTCTTGTTAGTTTTTGTAAGAGCCTTCTCTGCTAAAGGCTGGGAGGAGTTTGGGGTGCAAGGGGATTAGGTTTACTCAGTTCCCATCCTTGGGAGTTGGCAGTCCCTTGAATAGATGTCTGCTTTTAAGGGCCTGAATTGACTGGCTGAATTGTTGTACTAATTTGCAGTCAGAAAAGATTTGCCTGGAAATCCTCTGAGAACAGTGAGTGGGAACAGTTGAAGGTTTTTTGGTTGTTTTTTTTTTCTCCTCAACACTGATCCTGCTCAGGGGATTAATGAAGTAATTGGAAGTAGGCTGGTGTCAGTCCTGGGGGACACCTGTTAGACCACTGATATCAAGATTTACCTGAAAAATCTTATTAGGTGATTGCTGAGTGTCAGCAAGTGGCAGCTGCTTGTAAGTTTGTTGGAGATAGACTATAGGGGCTTAAAGCAGCTGTGGAGCAGCTCTTCCTGCTGTGAGGCTGTTTAATAGCTGTGGTTGGTTTATTAATTGGTGCTGTTTGTCTCTGCTGAGAGCAGCAGATCTTCCTCAGCTCTGGAGCCAGCCTCTCCACTAGAGGGAGAGAGGCTGTTCTGGCAGAAGTGCTCCTGCTGCCGCCTTGTCTGAGGGAATAAATTGAGTCCAAGTGTTTAGGAGTCCCTGCTGCTGCCCTGCTCAGGATGTTTGTCTCCAGCTGGTTCTGTGTGCTTTGCTCTTGAGACAGGCGTGATCTCCACGATCAGAGACGAAGTTTTGCAGTCAAAGCTTCTTCTGCTTGGTTCTTTTCCCGAAGCCTGTCCTGTTTGGTTCTTTTCCTTGTGACCCCTTATCTCCTCATAGCGTGTCTACACACAGCTGCAGGCAGAGCTAGCCTGAGTTAGCAGAAACAATGATATTGTGTGATTAGTGCCTGACTCCTTGGCCATGTGCAGAGCTCAAGCCTCTGCTGTATCCTTGTGGAGTGTGTTGTTGGAGTGTTGGGGGTAGCACACAGGCCTGCCTGGTGCAGACCACATGTTCCTCTGCTTTCAGAGGCTCTAGCAGGAGAATCTCACCCTGTATTTTGTTACAGTGTGTGCAGTTTGTGGAACAGTATGAACCCGTGGTTGTGCAACTCTTGGCAGAGGTGATGGATCCCACTTTTGTTTGCACTGTGAGTATTGCGTTTGGTTTTATTGAGTGCAGGCTCCTGCCTACTGTCCTGGGTGCTTCTCAGTGCCCAGCAGGCAGAAACTCTGCTGGAATCAAAATCAGCATGCTGAATGCTTGGAGCAAACCCCTTGTGCGAGGCCTGGGGCTTCCTGAAGGGACAGCTGTGTGACTGCCAGCCTAGCACAAGGAGGGGCAGGAGAGAGCTGCCAGTGGTTATCCACTGCTGAGGTTCAGTGACGGGGTGTGATGTGCCCTGAACGTGGTGGGAGGTCAAGTGACGTTTCTTGAGAAAGGTTGCTCTCTAAAAGATCTGTTCTTCAAAACTTGATACGAAGGGGTTCCAGTAACTGGACTCTCCCCTGTTACTGGACCCTCCCAGTTACATGGCTGCTGGTTCAGCTGCAGGTGTGACCTCAGTGAGAGCTCCTGCAGCTCCCACACTCACTCGGGGGGAAGCTCAGACATGAGGCTGGGCTTTTGAGATCTCTTGGTCAGGAGGTTTAGAAAGGTGCTGACTGTGCTGCTGCTCTTTTCCCAGAAACTTGGAGTCTGTGAGTCAGCCAAAGAGCCACTCCTGGGGAATGATGCCTGTGTCTGGGGTCCGGGCTACTGGTGTAAGAACATGGACACTGCTGCTCAGTGCAACGTACGTAAAGCAGCGTTCTGCCTCCAGTTTCCTACTCATCTTTGACAGCTCCTTCTGAGCTGTTCTTGCCTTCTACTTCTCCTCAAAGTGGATGAATTCCAGTTCAAAAAAAGCAAAAGGGTACCAGTTTGATTAGAGGGTGTTTCATTGCTCTTAGCTTTCTCAAAGCTGGCTTTGCTCTCCTTTTTGTGTCCCACATCTGTCTGCTAGTATTTCAGAATCTATAGTAAGGTACAGTGTCAACTTTATATTTAGTCAGTGTTCCTGCAGCCAACAGACCATGTCACAATCTCTCAGCAGCCTCTAAAAACTGGCTTCCAGTATTGCTTTCTCTGCCAGGCCTTAATGGCTAAGAGTCATCAGCCTTTTCCTAAAGCTCCTGGCTGGTGGGGCTCAGGATGTTATTTATTCTAGTCCTCTTTGAAATCACTTACTTCAAGAAAAACAGATTTGCTCCCAAGATCTTGGCTCGGGATAAGGCGTTGAACTGCTTGTTTGCAAACTGGCTTTTTTCCACTAATATCAGCTATTTCTTCCCCTTTAGGCTGTTGATCACTGCAAACGTCATGTGTGGAACTAGAAGAAGAATTTCCAGTTCTGAAAGTTTGCCATGGCTCTTAGGAAATGTGGGCCGAGGTTGGCGGAGAGCTGTATCTCACTTGTCCCTCCTCTCTGCCTCATTAACAATTTGACCTTCAAGTTCCTTTGTTGTAACTCTTCTGTAGCAGTGCTGCTGTTGAAGGATCAGATTTTCATTGTTGACTTAACAAAAGATACTTCTGATTGTACAGTTTAACCCATTATGCTCCTAAGAATAGTCAGTGTGTTGTAGATTTTTTTTTTTTTTAAATTGGTAGGCTGAAGTGGTTCTTTTATGTGCTGGGAAGAATGACAGAGATGGTGAAACGAGACAAGGCTCTTATCTTTTAATTAAAAAAAAAGCAAGATAGTGACTAAACTTTTAAATGTCTTCCTGTAGGCAGCATTGGGAAGATTTTACACGCTTTGCATTTTTAACATCTGGTTGGAATGTTTATTTTCTGTGTATGGGAACTCTAAGGGATAATGCTGAATCTGGGAATCCTTTTGGCTGGAATTTTCAAAGCTCTACAGATGCAGAGGAGGGGGCTTTGTGTGCCCAGCTAACTTTCAAAGTCACTGGTGCTTGAAAAGATGCATTCGAGTGATCAGCCTTTTGCATTTGAGTGAGCACGCTTGTGGCTCATGGTGTTGTTATAGCTAAGGAAAACCCTCCCTCAGCCTTGGATCACATCCTTCTCATCTCCTTGGACTGCTTGGTCTCAACGCGGCTCTTCTGTTGCCAAGCCCAGTCCAGTGGGATGTCAGTCGCCTGAAGCATGCTGGTGTACCTGAGCAATGACTCCCTTTTCTTTCCTTATCCTAGTTGCTCAATTCTGCTTGGTCTTGCAGCTTCCCACAAGCAGCCAGCTGGGTGCTGAGTAGGTAGCGTGAGCTGTCACTGGAAGATGGAGGAGGATCAAGTCAGCAGGAGCTGGGAATATGTGAAAGGGAGCTCAGCACTGAGGGTGGAATTTGTGGAAAAACGGGGTTTTATTGTAACCTGTTTGTTCCCTGATCTGCTTTTTCTCTCACAGCATATTACAGTCATCTAAAACTTGAGAGGTGCTGTGAGGCCTGGGGGCACCTCCCACTGCTGCCCACCCGCTCTCACTGATGCCCTTCTGAGTAACTGGAGGTATGAATTGTTATCCAGAGCTCCCATTTCTGTTGGGAAATGCAGCAAGCAGAGGTGGCAGGTGGTAGGAGCACTAAAGTAGGTATTTGAAGCTCTGCTGGCACACTTGACAAGCCTGCCTTTCACACCTTCTCTGAAATTCCACTTAAATGGCTTGAAATCCCAAAAGAAAAAAAAAAAGCCTTCAAGGCAGGCTGCTACGCTGGGAACATGGCAGGCCCTTGATGTGAAGGGTCCTTGGGAGTGAGAATCCTGCTTGTATTGCTTGGGACAGACCTTGCATTGGGTATGCATTTCTGGTCAAGTTAATCCCCAAAGCAGAGGCACTGAAGTAGCTCTGAGGAGACCTTTGGGAAGGAGCAGTGGGGGCACATGTGGAGCTCTGAAAATTCCAGTCCTGTTCAGAAAGATGCTGGTAACTCCTGTTGTTCCTGTGGTGTGTGGGGTGTGCAGGAGCTCCAGTAACAATGCTGTAACACCAAGTAGAGCATTTTTCATTGGAAAACCACTGGACTGCAGGTTTCTGGTTGATCTGTGTACATACTAAAAGCCTGGCAGTGCTGACAGATGGCAACAGAGGTGATTCCCCTGAATGCTGAAGCACTTGTGGCTTTAAACAAGAGGGGGGGAAAACCAAGGAAAATTTCCCCTAAAGACATAAAATACCTGCAGCTTTCTGTCCTGGCAGGCTTGTGCAGTGGTTCTGGTGGTGTATCCCAGCGGGGGTAGATAGAGCAGATAGGAGATGGGCCCTGTTCCTTGCCTGGAGGGACGGGTTGTGTTACACCACGGCACGGAGGCTGGCGTTCGGTGTTTTCAGCTGGCTGCTGTGGCTCTTTCTTGGGGGGAGGTGGGGCTGCATTGACAGCTTGGCAGGGTGGGAAGGCTTTATTTTCCTGGGGTTTTTAGTCAGATTCGTGCTGGCGACCTGCTGGGCAAGGTGAACCAGGGGAAGTCCTGAGCTGCTGCTGGGAGTCCCTTTAGTTTTCTCCCTTCCTGTGGACTCTGGCACCTGACCTGCTTGAGTCATGCTGGGGGGGACACTGTGCAGTTGCTTTCTAAAGAACATAGTCTTGATTTTTTTTTCCTGTTTATTTTTTTTTTTGGTTTTTTTTTTTGGTTTTTTTTNTCCTGTTTATTTTTTTTTTGGTTATTTTTTTTGGTTTTTTTTTTGCACAAAAGCTTCCTTAATGAACAATAAAATCTTCTGGAAAACGATAAAGTTTGTGCGTTTTGTTTTTCTCATTGGCAAAAGTTCTTGCTGAGGGTTCCCCTTGGCTGTAGGGCTGGGAGAAGGCTCATCCCAAGGTGTCACTGGGAAGAATCTGGGACTGAATGGATTCAGGTTCCCATTATGCTGCGTGTCCCATCAAGCCTTTGTTCTGCTGATGAGCAGGGTTGCAGGTGGAAGAGGCTTGCCTGGGATTGCTGCTGCTCTCTTCCCTGGACAAACACAACGCCTGCTGTGAGGCAACAGCCCCGTGTTGCAATCGCTGCCTTGCTCAGGCCAGAGGGACTTCTTGATACTGGCCTTCCCTGCTGCCTCCCATTTGATGTGGCTTCCCCTGTGTCCTCATTCCTTGCTTGATTCCAAATAAAACATAAAAGTGTCATTTAAAGGCAGAACAGGTGGTGCAGCCACGTGGCTCCGGGACAGTTTTCCCTGTCTGTGCCCACCCACTGCAGCCAGGTTCACTTTGAGCAGCAGCTTCTGGGCTGCTTTTGACCTCCTGGGAATGCCTGCAGAGCTCTGGTCCCTCCCTCCCTCCCTGGTGATGATTTTATAATCAAGGCATAAAGTGAGGGGTGTGGTAATTGCCCTGCGTAGGTGTGGATTCTCACTGCTTCTCCCAGCCCATCCAAGATTCCTCAGTCTGGGAGCAGCGCAGGAGAGGAACCAGCCACTGAGGACTCTTAGGAACGGCATGGAGAGCAAATGGAGTGGCTTGGTGCTGATCATTTCTGTGTGCCTGGGCTCCTACCAAGGTAAGGCCAGGCCTGGGGGTAGGTAGGACATAGAGAGCCCAGAAAACCCCGCTGAATCCCAAAACTATTCCCAGCTTTGGTGTCTAAGCTCCATAACGTGCTTCCTCTGGTGTTGGAGCTGGGCAGAGGAGAGCTGGGGACAGTGGCACCGCTGTCTGTGTTACCCACCTGGAGGTGAGAGTTGGAACTTTTGCCCTTAAAGGTGATCTCAGGGCAAAAGAGGCTTTGTTCCCTCCCTTCTCTGGGATTCAGGCACAGCTGGTGGGGTGCTGGGGCATGGAAGGAGGGAAGCCAGTTGTATGGAGTGTCTGCAGTGGAGGAGGGGGAGAGGGGCTGCTCTCTCCTGCCCTTGGTATCGGGGCGTGGCTGCCGATGTGTGAGCTGGGAAAGCCACTTGGTTGTCACAACAGAATGACCATGCTGCCACCCGAAGCTGCCCTTTTCCTGAGGCTCCTCATAGGAGGTGCAAGAGGCAGGAAGTTGCCCGTGCTGTGGCTCGCTGAGCTCCGGGAAGGGTGATGCGCTCTGCTCACCTCAGGAGCCCTCTCAGCGTCGGCATTTGGGTATCTGAGAGCGAATCCTCCTGCAGGCAAACCTCTGCCGCCTGTCCTTAGTCATCCCTGCCCATCCCCAGGAACCAAGCTGGGAAAGGCCTGTTTCCAACCTCTGCTCCTTGCTTGGGGGCAAATTGCTGCTTCCTGGGGAAATCTTCCCTGGAATAAGTGGAGCCCTGCTGTTGCCAGCAAACCACCGCGTGTTTTAGAGTGAAGAACTCCATTTGCACCCTGGGCTGGGCCCACTGGGCTCCCCGGGTGTGCCGTGCCGGGGTTTTGTGGGTGTGCACGCGTGACCCGGGGTGGGGGGAACGTGTCCGGGTGTTCCAGCCAGCAGCAGGCAGAGCAGGAAAGTTCACCTGAGCTCGGCACGTCCAGCCCCGGCTGACACCTGTCCTGGGAGACGGCGGGGATCGGCCGCACGGCGCGGGGGTGCTGCGGGGCCGGGGACCCTGCGAGCCTCAGAGAAGGGTTCGGGAGCCGGGAAGAGTGTATTTATGGTCTTGCTGTAACAGGGGCGTGAGCCAGGCCGGGAACTGGGGTGCTGGGGCCCACGCTGCCACCCCCGGGGTTTACGTCACAACCGGCTCGCCAGGCTCTGCCGGCTCGGCCGGGGCGCTCCGAGGCTCCCTGGAATGCCAGCACAGCCCTGCCGGAGCTGGAACTCGGTGCTGGATCCCTCCTGAGCAAAGCCCACCCCGTGCCCCGGGCCTGGCAGGCCTGGCTGTGGCGAGTCTGAGACCGCAGTGGCACGGGAGCATCCCTGCCTTGCTCCTTTGCCAAAAATGGCATCATTTAATAACCCTGCTGCCTGTGTGCCTGGAAGCATGAGGTGGCTCCAGCACCTCTTTGAAACGTGTAGGAGAGCTCACGGGACACCAGTTGCCCCAGTTGCTTGCCCCGTGGCAGTGGTTTCCACCTGTGGAAGCTCCCCCTGCTCTCAGCTGCTGGGTGTTGTGATTAGTCCTAATTACCTTCTGGCCCAGCACTTCAGCTCGGCCTGACCTTCAGCTTGAGCAGGGTGAGGAGTAAGGGCTGAGCTGAGGATCTCTGCGAGCCAGGAAAGTGCAGGACCAAACCACCCGTGTCTTTTAGATCCTCCCGACCCCACCACGGCGTCCAGGCTCCAACACAGTGTGTGAGAGATGCTGGGGACCACCTCAGAAAAAAAGATATGGAGTTGTTGTCTCCTGTCTCCTTGGTTTTGGTGCTGCTCCTTAATGCCTCCGCTGACTTGCCATTCCTGTTTGCCCTGATGCTGGGGCCGGGGCTGAAAGACGTAAATATCTCCCTCTCAGCTGATGCGGCGAGCGCGGCATCGCGCAGCTGGGAAGGTGTGTGGGAAGCCTGGGAAACCGGGGGGACTCGCCCTGCCCCGCGGCTCGCCCGCCCCAGTGCTGCTGTCAGCCCGATGGGGAAATCGGGGCTGAAGCACAACCCGGCACCTGCCGAGCTGTGCCAGCGCTTTTGGAGGCAGGCGGCAATGGTGGAGGGCTTGGGACCCCTCTCCCTGCGACCCCCGGCCCCGGGGACTCCCCTGGGTGGCCCTGGGCACCTCACGCTGCAGTCCCATGGATGAGCTGGAGGTGTTGCCAAAATCCAGCACGCAGGGAAAGCAGTTTTTGGGAAGAAATCTGATAAGGGCAGGGTTGGGTGGACGGAGCAAGTTTCTGCCTTCGGCTTTATTCCTCCTCTGCAAAATCATAGACAGGGCTGGGGGATAAAAGCTGGATGCAAATGCTTGGAGCGGGGAGGGCTGTGCTTTACTCAGAAACGCCTCTTGCAAAAGGGGCGTCTGTCTGTCAGCAGCGTCTGTCTGTCCTTTTGCTGGGGTGCTGCTCCCCCAATTCCCGGAGCAGCTCCCGGCCAAAGCAAGGCAGCGAAACGCTTGGGTTGTGCCCTCTCCCGCCTTCTCCCCAGCCGCATCCTAGGTGGGCACAGTTCCCGGTGGAAACAAACACTCGCCCCGTCAAAAATGAGTCCTGACACACGAAGGTGACAATTAGAGCGCTGCTCTTGCGCCACGCCACCGCGCTGCCCGGGCGCGCCGCGCCGCCGCTGCCGTGCCGGGGATTTACAGTCGGGAGAAAATGCTGTCGTGGGGAGGAAATAAAACCAAAAGAACCCCACCAAAAGTGGGGTTGCTCAATCGTTGCCGGGAGCCGTGGCGTGACTATCTGGCTGCCGTGCGGGGCTGAGCGCCGGCGCCCGGGATTTGCCCGTTTTGCAAGATTTATTGCTGCTTTTATAGGCAGCCGCCTCCGCAGCGTGTCAGAGGGTGCCGAGAGGCTGAGGATGAGCCCCAAATTCCCTTTGCTTCTGACCTTGTGACATCCCATTGGAAAAGCTGGCAGCCTGGCAAAACCCACCTCAAAAAAAAAAAAAAAATCACTTAAAAATAAAATANAAGTCAATGGGTGCCCCGGGATGTTCGCGTGGGGTGCTTTTGGGGTGGAAGATTGGGATCTGGGGAGCAAGTGGAAGGTCTGGGTGCCGTGACAGCATGCTGACATGCCCCCTCTTTCTCAGCAGAAGGGGATCCCCTGTCACCTGTGCCAGGTGGCAGTCTCCGTGGTGGGCAAGATCCTGCAGGACAACCGCACCGAGGTGGGTCTCAGCAGGAAGAGGGAGCGGGGCTGGTGTTCCTCCCCACCAACACCACTGAGGCCCTAAATGCTCTCTCTGTCACCCAGGAAAAACTGCGACTCTTCTTGGATAAGAAATGCCAGTACCTGCCCTTCCAGGACTGGTCTGTCAAGTGCAAGAGGATGGTGGACACCGGCATCCTTGTCCTTGTCCAGCTGGGCAAGCAAGTGCTGGTAATGCAGGGGAAGCCCCTGGGTTTGGGTTTTCCCGTAGCTTGGGATGTCCTGGGGGCTTGCAGAGCAAAGGATGCTCCTGGAGCCTGGGACAAACCATCTGAAGGACAGGGTGGAGAGGGAAATGACCTGGGGTGGGTGCAGGGGGTGGGTGTGGTGGGGGAGATGCAGCCTCAAGCCCCCAGCCCACGACTCTGCTCCCTCAGTCGGAACCGAAGGTGGTGTGTGGGACCATCAAGTTGTGCCAGCGCCGGAACAGACCCGCAGGGACCTTGAAGTACCAGCAGCCACCAGCAGTTGCCACAGGCCCCACCCAGGACTTTGCTGACCTCATCGCCCCCTTCATGGCCAACGTGCCCCTCCTGCTTCATCCCCAGGATCTGCCCCATGGCGAGGCCCAGGTACCGTGGCATAGGCAAGGATGGTGCTCATCATGGAATCAGGGAATTGTTTGGGTCGGAGGGGACCTTACAGATCCTCTCCTTCCAAACCCCTGCCATGGACAGAGAAC
>VXBQ01000652.1:146016-261158 GCA_013400175.1 Phainopepla nitens | reverse complement strand
AAAAAAAAAAAAATCACTTAAAAATGAAATACCCCCTCCTCCCACGACTTTGGGAGTTGAGGTGGAATCACAGCAGGAAGGTGAGGAGAATCACTCCTAGCTCACTGCAGTGCAGACAGGGAGGTTACCGTCGTGCCCTGGGGTGCCCTGGGGGCTGACAGTCTCCTCTCCCCTCTCACAGCCGGGGCCAGCCCCCTCCATGAGTGTGGCGAGCGGCCGGAGGACTGGTGCCGCGACGTGGTGACGGCGGCCAAGTGCGGGGCGCTGGAGCTGTGCCGGCTCACCGCGTGGGACCGGGCGCTGGGGGTAACCGTGCTGGGAGCAGGGAATGCGGGGGGGCTGGGGGAGAGGTGCCCATCTGCCCCAGAACACGGAGATGGCGGGAGAATCCCAGCCTGCCCACCCCAGCACCCGTGTCTGCAGGGTAAATTGCCAAAGTCAACGGGTGCCCCGGGATGTTCGAGTGGGGTGCTTTTGGGGTGGAAGATTGGGATCTGGGGAGCAAGTGGAAGGTCTGGGTGCCGTGACAGCATGCTGACATGCCCCCTCTTTCTCAGCAGAAGGGGATCCCCTGTCACCTGTGCCAGGTGGCAGTCTCCGTGGTGGGCAAGATCCTGCAGGACAACCGCACCGAGGTGGGTCTCAGCAGGAAGAGGGAGCGGGGCTGGTGTTCCTCCCCACCAACACCACTGAGGCCCTAAATGCTCTCTCTGTCACCCAGGAAAAACTGCGACTCTTCTTGGATAAGAAATGCCAGTACCTGCCCTTCCAGGACTGGTCTGTCAAGTGCAAGAGGATGGTGGACACCGGCATCCTTGTCCTTGTCCAGCTGGGCAAGCAAGTGCTGGTAATGCAGGGGAAGCCCCTGGGTTTGGGTTTTCCCGTAGCTTGGGATGTCCTGGGGGCTTGCAGAGCAAAGGATGCTCCTGGAGCCTGGGACAAACCATCTGAAGGACAGGGTGGAGANTGCCACAGGCCCCACCCAGGACTTTGCTGACCTCATCGCCCCCTTCATGGCCAACGTGCCCCTCCTGCTTCATCCCCAGGATCTGCCCCATGGCGAGGCCCAGGTACCGTGGCACAGGCAAGGATGGTGCTCATCATGGAATCAGGGAATTGTTTGGGTCGGAGGGGACCTTACAGATCCTCTCCTTCCAAACCCCTGCCATGGACAGAGAACCTCTCCAGGCTGCTCCAAGCCCCATCCAAGCTGGCCTTGGACACTTCCAGGGATGGGGCAGCCACAGCTTGTCTGGGCAATCTGTGGCAGTATCCTAATGCTGCTCAGGAATGAGAATCCCCTTAAAAGCATCACCTACTTAATGACAATTAGAGAAGGCCCCTAAAACTTCCCTGGCACTGAAATAATTTCTGGCTGGTGGTGTCACCAATATGGAGGGATATTTCAGGATGCAGGAAGGAAATGAGAGATGATGAGAGATGCCGGTCAGAGTGCTGCCCCAAATGCAGCCAGTATTTAAATTGAGCCCTGCAAATGCAGGTTGGAGAGGGGGAGGGGGATTTGTTCTATTTCATGGGTACCAATGTGTCCCTGCCTTTGCTATCCTGCAGGAGATGGAAGAGGTGTGTGGGGACTGCCTGCACCTGGTGGCGGCTGTGCAGCAGGAGCTGGGGACCAACACTCCCTTCATCTGGGCGCTGGTGGGCCACGCCAAACGGGTGTGCGAGACCCTGAGCCCCGCCCTGGCACAGCGGGTGAGGCAGCCAGCAGGGAATCACACCAGGGTTCGGGCTGGAAGGGACCTTAAAGCCCATCTCACTCCACCCCCTGCCACGGGCAGGGACCCCTTCCGCTATCCCAGGCTGCTCCAAGCCCTGTCCAACCTGGCCTTGGACACTTCCAGGGATGGGATGGCACTTCTCCTCCTGGATGGGGGCACCTTTTGCAGATGCCTGCCCAGGGAGGGGTGCCCACTGTTGGGCCCTGACACTGTGTCTCCCTCCCGCAGTGCCAGCGCTCCCTGGCCGAGTACACAGACACGGCTGCCCAGCTGCTGCGCTACGTGGTAAGAGGCTGAGGGCTCCCTGGGTATGCCAGGGGTGACTGGGTGCCAGCTGGGGGTCCGAGTGACCCAAAGGGTCCTCAGCAGCAAATGCTTCCTTTTTTTTAGTTAAAGTCACTGCCTAATATTCCTACAAAATACCAATTTTTTTCCTCCTTCTGTCTGTCTTGCAACTGCTGCAATTATATTTTTTTCTCACTTTTTCTTGCCATTTTCTGGCCCCTCCACTGGTAGCAGGCTGAGGTAAGTGAGATCCGTGCCCTGGCACGCTGAGATTCCCCTCCCTGGGGCCAAAGCCCACCTGATTTGGGATGTTTCTCTCCCCAGGACCCAATGGAGCTGTGTGGCCAGCTGGGACTCTGTGCCTCCACCTCGGCACTGCCCCTCCACATGCTGCTCACAGAGAAGGTGATGCAGGTCCTGAGCATGCTGGGGGTAAGTGAGGACCCCCTCAATTCTGCTGTTCTCCCTAAAATCCAAACACTGTGAAGGGGGAGCCTTATTCTCTATTTTATTTCCTCAAGCACCTCCATTTATCCAAGGTGGGGAACGCCTCACATGGGGAATGATGGTGGAATAGGATGAGGGTGGCTCTGGGGGGGGCTCTGCATGCATCCCACCCCTTTGTCCCAACAGGACAGTGTGGGGAGCACTCCGCTGTGTGACGTGTGCCAGTTCACCGTGAAGACAGTCGAGAGCCTCCTGGAGAACAACGTGACAGAGGTGAGCCCCGCTGCTCACCTGCTTCTGGGGGGCTGGGACAGGGGGCAGAGGGGCAGAGAGGAGCCGGGGTTTTCCTCTCGTGCCTCGTGCCGGCAGGAGCAGCTGGTGAACGACATCGAGAAGGTGTGCTACATGCTGCCCCACGGCGTCATCGGGCAGTGCAAGGACTTCGTCAACTCCTATGGCAAAGCCGTGGTGATCATGCTGCTGGAGGCCACCGACCCCGCGGCCATGTGCACCATGCTGCGCTGCTGCCCCCGCAGCGGGGACACCCCGCCCGGTGAGCTGGCATCCAGAGCCCAGACACCCCGGCTGTCCCCTCCGCTGGGCGCTGATGGCCGTGTCCCCCAGGGGCGGAATCCCTGGAACAGCTGGCGGTGAGCGCGGGCGCCTTCTGCAACGTCTGCCAGATCGTCATCACCTACTTCGACAACGAGCTGCTGAAGAACGAGACGCTGGAGGAGCTGGGCGAGGTGCTGGAGAAGGGCTGCGCCATGCTGCCCATGCCGCTCACCAGCAAGGTGAGCTGAGGGGGCACAACCAGCCCGGCGGGGACACCCCCGAAACCCCCACCGGGCTCACCCCGCTCTCCCTCCCAGTGCCAGGCACTCGTGTTGCAGTACGAGCCAGCGGCCGTGCGGCTCTTCGTGCAGATGATGGACCCCACCTTCGTCTGCACTGTAAGTGTCCTCCTCCCTGCGGCGGCCCAGCCCGAGATGGGCATCCTTTGGCCATCCAGTCTGCGGGCTGGCTCAGGGCCAGGGTGGTCAGAGGCTCCTCGTGGAGGTTTCCTTCCTCTCCCTCCCACCCTTTTCTTTGCAATGCAGAAAATCAGAGCCTGTGACTCGGGCAAGGAGGATCTCCTGGGCTCGGCGCCCTGTGTGTGGGGCCCGCAGTACTGGTGCAAGAACATGGCCACGGCGGTCGAGTGCAGTGTAAGTGCTGGCTGTGTCCCCTCCCGGGGCTGGCATGCCATGCCACGCCATGCCACGCCATGCCATGTCGTGCTGTGCCACGCCGTGCCATGCCATGCCATGCCATGCCATGCATCCTGCCCCGTCCCTCCCGCAGGCCGTCGCACACTGCCAGCGTCACGTGTGGAACTAGGAGCTGTCTCCCCAGCCGGCCGGACTTGTTCTGCCGTTTGGTTTGGGATCCTGGCTCCCTTCCCTCGGGACGTGCCTGCACTCACAGACGGCAGCGGCAGGAGCCAGCTGGCCTCATCGTGCTGCGGGGAACCCCAGCGGCTCGGCCACTTCCTCTTCCACTCCTGGGGCTTGGATTTCCAAATCAGGTTAAGGGACTCGTTAATATTTTCAGGACTAGGGATTCAGCCTTGACGTCTCTCAGGGTGACTGCAAAACCTCCAACCTCTATTCCCACCTCTGTCTCCATCCCCAATCCCTTCTCTACCTCTCCATCCCACCCTGAAGCACTCGTAAGGCCCAGATCCTGCAGCATGGATCTGTCCCCGTGGGCTGGGTTGGGCTCTGCTGCCCAAACACTGGCCCCCCACTCCTGGCTAGCGACAGCCTCACCTGAACATAAATGAATGAGTTTGGGTGCAAGGATTTCCTTTCACACTCCCATCCCTGCTGGGGGTCCTGTGCTGACCCAGCACAGCAGCGGGGTGCTGGCTCGTCCCTCCCCGCCGTATCGGGGGGATGCCTGCAGTGCCTGGTCCTGGGCGTGCATGGGAGCATCCCACCACAAATAAACTCTTCCTGTGAGCCTGGCTGCTTGTGTCCTTCCTCCTTGTGCTGGGGGCTGCAATGGGAGCGTGGGTAAACCCGGGGAACATTTAATGCTTCCCCCAAATTCCAAGGTGCAGCAACACCCAGGGTGGCATCTCGTGAAGAGGATGGATTGAGGGGTGAGTTAAAAGAGGGGCTTCTCTTCCAAAGGGGGTTTGGGCCTGATGGGTCTGGGCAGGAAGGACGACAGACAGGTTACCCAAAGCCATAGACAGTGTATTTCTGAGTCCCGTAACAGACCGTGCCCGAAACTCTCCACAAGGTTATGACTGGAAACAAACCCCCGAACAAACAGACCCAAATGCAAGAGAGAAGGGGAAAGAAAAGGGCAACAAAAGACACGCACGAGCACTCCACATCCAGAAGCCCCAGTTACTCTCTCTCTTTTTTGACACTGCAACAAGTTTTGGTAAAGCCAGCAAAATGGAGGAATGTCTTTGGGTTGGGTTTTTTCTTTTTAAATTTTTTTTGATCCTTCCTTACTGGAAAGGTGACGTTAATGCCAAAAGGATTCGGTCTCTCCCCAGGCTTCCTTGGCCCTCCCCAGGCTTGCGGTCGAGGTGTGACAGCTGCTTGTCCCCAGCCCGTGCCTGGGGATGCTGTGGCAGCACATCTGGATCGTCACTGCACCTTCCCCCTCCACCGTCCAGTCTGGACTCATCAGATTCATTTAGCTTTGCTTTTCTTTTCTTTTCTTTTCTTTTTTTTTTTTTTAGAAAAAAAAAAACTTTTTTTTTAATAAGAAAAATAAAAAAAATTTAATGGTTTCATGGATAAATGACAGGCGAGTAAAAGCATTCCGGCCCTGAGAGCCCTCTCCTGGGGCCGAGCTCTTCAAGGCTGCCGGAGCGATCTGCGCCGGGTAGCCTGGACTCCTGCAGGGGAAGAGGGGGCCAAGCACCGGTCTCGGGCTGCCCCTGGCCCCCACCACGGCCCCCCTGCTCTGTGCTTCATCCCCGCCGGCCCCGGCTCGCCTAGAGGAGCAGCAGCGGCACCCCCGCTCGTCATAGCTCGGTGATCTCCAGCGGGCTCTCCATGATCACCTCCCGCATCTTGTGCAGGGGCGTGGACTTGGCCGACTCGGTGCGGGCGTTGTGGTCGCTGTAGCCCCCGCAGTCGGCGGTCAGAGTCTCCAGCGAGCGGCCCAGCACCTTCTGGTCGTCCTCGGGCAGGCTGTTGAGGTCGGAGGCGAGCAGCGTGCCCGTGCTGCCGTGCACCACGTGGATGCCGTCGGGACCCTTCAGCTCCACCGGCTGCTTGTGCCGGAAGCGCAGGCTGCCCTGGCTGGGGCTGCGCTCCTCCTCCTCGTCCTCCAGCTCCTTCTGGATCAGCTGCAAGAGAGAGCCACGGAGCAGGGAATCACCACCGCGGCCGCAGCACCTCCTGGCTTCCCTGACTCCTGCAATGCTAGAGTCCAGCCAGAGGGAAGGGCCCTCCTCTTCTGAAGTACCCTCGGAGTGTGGTGAGGATCACCAGGAGATGACCTCCAGCTGGATCACTCCATCCTTGGGTGGATGCCCTGGCTCAGGCACCGGCTGCCAGGTGGGTGGTGTGTCCTGCAGCCACCCCCAGAGTGGCCAAGGAGGAGTTTGGCACTAGGTTGGAATTTGGGGTTGTATGAGGGTGGAGGGGCAGGAGGCAGACGGGGAAAGAAGATGAAGGAAAGCTGGATAGGGCTGGAGGGGAATAAGGGCACGGATAGATGGAGGGCAGAAGGGCTGAAGGACATCTCCCATCCCACTGCTGTCCTCTGCTCTCTTTGTCCCTCGTTTTGCACCCTCATGAAGGGTAGAAGGCCACAGGAGGAGTCAGGAGTTGCTTCTCCCCATACCAGCCCTTCTGCACCAACAGCCTCCATCCCAACATTTTTGCCTCAAAAACCTGTGTTTTTGAGGCAAAAACTAGAGAAGCAGAAGGGAAGATGATCTCCCACAGCTCTGGCCAGCCTTGGCAGAAATGGGAGCTCATGGACGGAGCCCAGTCTGCAAAGAGGGGCGTCCTCCCCTGGGGTCACAAAGACCAAGGGAGAAAGTGCTGCTGCTGATCAGAGGAGACACTGTGGAGAACCAGCAGTCTAGAAAACCAGTGAAAAAACAGCAGTGGGAGCCAGTGGAAAACCAGTATCTGCCTTGCTTTGACCAAGCAGAGAGTGGGGGGACCCCTGAGTGACAGGGGCCACGGCCACAGGGAGTGACCACAGCCTGTGGGGCCAGGAAGCCACACTGCATCCCAGAGGGCACGGCAAGCACCTCCCCATGCCCATGCACACCCCTCTACCTCCGAGACCGAGGAGCGGTCCCCCTGACTGGCGGTGGCCTTATGCACCATCCGCTGGGCAAAGAGCTTTTTCAGGCGCATGTAATCATCCAGGACCACCTTCAGGAGAGTGCCCTGGGTGGAGGGGGAGAGACTCTGGGTTATCCAGGGGAGATGGCTCGATCAGAGGGAGGCCGGCCTCATCCCGGCATTTTTTGGAGCGACATCACCCTCCGGCGCTGTGAACCTGGAAGGTGCAGCTGTAAGAGAAGATTCCGGGGTGCAGGACGCCTGCCCTCGGCACCCACCTTGATGGGTCCTTCGCGCATGATCTGCCCCAGCTTGGCGATGTTGTCGTACTCCTGGATGGCTGCCCGCAGGTAGCGGTCATCCTCGGGCTTGGCGGCGGAGGGCTCCCTCCCGAAGGTGCCCTGCGGGAGGAGAGAGCGGCTCGGGAGCTGCCGGGGGCGGCAGGGGGACGCGGTGTCCCGGCGGGGGCCGTGGTGTCCCGGCAGGGGCCGTGTCTCACGTGTGTGCGGGCAGGGCTGTTCCACAGGTCGGTGATCTCGCTCAGGTTCTCCGGCAGGTCGTCCTCGTGCTCCGCCTGCGCCGCCAGCTCCATGTTCCTGCAGAAGGGGTCCAGCCACACGGGGTTGGCCCTGCCCGGGGGGAGGAACAGCCGTCAGGGCAGGCAAAGGGCGGCGTTATCCCTAACCCCGTCCGGAGCCTGGATGCTGAGCTTGCACTGCCTCCTCCTGCCCTGTGCAGGTATGAATTTGGCTGCTCTGGATCCAGATGTGTGTCAAACCCTGCCCATTATCTCTGCTTGCCCCAACCCTGGCCAGGATTGGCAGAGATGCAGTCACAGGAGAAAGAACAATATCTTTTAGCTTAGAAAGCTCTCGGAGCAAGCATGTGTCCCAGGATCAGTAATTCTCAATGCAGAGCATTGAGACATCCTGTCTCCACCTCCTGGCTCCAAAACACAGGCATCCCTCTCTTGGGAGCAGCCTCCAGGCCCAGGAGGTGGCACTCACCCATCAAAGGAGTACTTGTTGGTGTTTGGCATGTCCATGATGTCCATGAAGCCTCTGTTCCCTGCGAAAGACAGGGATGAGAGTTACACGGCTTAGCAGCAAACCATGGGTTGACACTTCTTTATGAGGGAGGGATAAAGAGCAACCAAAAAGGCAGTGAAGAGCATGGTGGGGTGTGGCAGGTAATGCAGAGCCTGATGTTGAGAAAAGCCTCCCACCCTCACACCTCATTTGGCAGGATCACTCCTCATATACACGCCCTGCTATCCCCTATGTCTCCCTGTGACCCCGCTCCGTGCTCTCCATGCACCCCACTCTCCCATGCAGCTGGGACACCCCAAACGCTGCTCACCAGTGGAGCCAGCCACGATGGCTTTCAACTTCCTTTTGTGCCTGCAGAAGAAACACAGCCAATCAGGGAAGATGATTCCCCTTCCCCTTCTGGGAAGGAGAAGGACAGACAGATTTGCAATAACCCTCCATACGGGGCATGCATTAAATAATAAATATTAAACAAGGCTGGGGCGATTGGAGGAGAGAGGTACCATCAGTATTAAAGCCATGCATTTTGGAGGAAGAGGCATTGGGAAGCTGATGCCCTCCTTTGCTTGCAGGTATTTCCAGGTCCGGGAGAAGGCACACTAATCCCCCGTGGTCTAAGGGGACATTGCAGGGGCTGGGCAGAGCCCAGGAGGTACTCACACTGTCCGGTAGTACCAGTTCATGAGGATGAAGAGCATGGCAGCCAGGAAGAGCAGGACGGCCAGCACGATGATTGCCATCTAGGAGAGACAGGGGCACGCGGGAAACCTCTGGCATGCAGCCAGCACCCGCTGGTGACCACACGCTCCGAGTTACACGGGTGGAACATCTCTCCAGGCACTGACCAGTTCCCATGGAAGGGACACCACCCCCTCTGTGAGCAGCACCTTCAACCCCAGCTGGACCCTTACCTGTAGAGCCGAGAGGTCGTCCGGTGCCCGGGCAGTAATGGCAGGCTGCACGTCCAGCACGTTGTAGTTCCTGAAGAGATTCCTCAGCTGCTCCTTGTTCTCGTCTATCATCTGAATAACCCTGGGAAGAGAAGGGTTGCTTGGGCACCTTGACATTAAAAAGAGTCCCCAAGGAGCAGGGCTGGGTGGGGGGCCAGGGGACGTACCGCTCCACGTCCAGGATGCGGTTGGTCTCCCTGTTCACCACGTGGATCAGCAGCTCCGTCTGGGCAAAGTTCACCCGGCCCTTCTTATCAACGTGGAACTGGGGAGAGACAGCAAGGTCTGCAGTGTGGGAGAGGAATCTCCTCCTGAGCATGCCTCAAGGTGTGCTCATGTTGCAAGAGACCCTCAAGCATCAACCTGGACCCCTTCAGTACACCCAACTTGGGCTGTATCCATCACCTTCAGAGCCCAGGGGTGTCTGTGGTTGTCCAGGCAGGACTTCCTCAAAGGAGACCTCCCAAACAGCATGTAGAAGGTCATTTACTCCTCAAAGCAACCTCCAAGGTGGATGATTACCTGCACGTCGTCCGTGTTGACGATGGCTCCCGTGATGTTGGAGAGCAGGCTGATGAACTCCTCCTCGAACTGCCTGACTTTGTCAGGGATCTCATTGATGATGATTTTGACCCGCTGGTCATCCCGCAGGATGTAAATCCCCACAACGGCCGTGTCATTGTGGCCCACCAGGTCAGAGGCCATAATGTCCACCACAAAGTAGCCGGGGTTATAGGCTGTGAAGAGGTCAAAGGTTCGCAGGATGCCATCAAGGGTTCCTGTGGAATGGGTGGTCACAAGCCCGGGATTAGTGACCCCAGCCATGGGGACATCTTTGGCCACAGGGATGTCTCTGCCCAAGGCCCCGTGCTCCTGCAGCGGGCTGGGCACCCACCGATGCTGAAGATGTTGGCCACCTCCTCGGAGTCATTGGAGTGCTGCTTGATGTAGCGGATGCCCAGGATGTTGTACAGGACCAGGCTGTTATTGCCCACATCGGCGTCCACGGCGAGCACTCTGATCAGCTCCGACCCCACCTTGGCATCGGTGGCCACCCCTTTGAGGGAGAGATGGGAAAGGGACCTGGGGCCAGGCTGGCTCTTGCTGCCCCATCATCCTGCTGGATTTTCCTGGAAGTATCTCTGGCTCCTGGTGTCCCCCCAGCCCCTGGCACCTCTTACCCGCCGTGTACTCCGACTTGGTGAACTGGGGGGACTGGTCATTGATGTCATCCAGGAAGATCCGCACCTCCTGAAGGGTCAGGTCCTCGCTGAGGTCCCAGAACTGGGCTCTTCCTGCCCGCTGGCCCCTGGGAGGAGCCCAGTTCCTCTGGCTGGATGCTTTGACGATGATGGAGTGGTACGGCTCCTTCTCCCGGTCCAGGTCTCGCAGGACCTTCAGCTTCCCTTCTCGGCTCAGCTGGAAGTTGCTCTCCTGGTTCCCAGCTGGGTGCAGAAAGGCATCCCCAGTCAGTCCTCTTGGGGCTTGGTACTTCCAAAATGCCACCCTGCCCTCTGAGCAGGGCAGAGGGGCAGCAAGGAGAGGACGGAAATCCTGGGTGAGGGGTGAAGGAGGGGACATGGAGCTGCCATCTCCACACCCACCTGCTATGAAGTAGTAGACGATGGCGTTGGAGCCCTCGTCCGCGTCCACCGCACCGCTGACGTTCCCCACCACGGTGCCCGGCCGCGAGTGCTCGGGGACAGAGAGTGCCTGGTACTGGGGACTGTCCCTCTGCCAGAGACCCCGGGGAAAGGAATGCTATGAGCACTGGGGTTGCTTTAAATAAAAGCAGACAAATCCCATGGACCTCCCTGCCATGGTGACGCCCAGGTGTGCACACTCCATCAAAGGTGCTCGCCGGCATCCCCATCCCTGCATGCCCCGCATCCCACCCCCTTCATTCACCCTGGTGCCTTACAGGTGGCCTGAGGAAGATGGGTTCATTGTCATCGATGTCATCAAGTGCTACCTGGAGGGGCTGCATGGTCTCGTAGGGTGGCTGGCCCTGGTCGCAGGCCACGATGATCAGCTGGGGAGAGAAGCAAAAGGGCTGTCCTGGGCAAAACCACACGGGCTGGGAGACATCACTGAGGCAGGGACAGAGAGGACAGCTGGATGGTGGAGGATTTGGGGGGATTTAACAGGGAATTGGGTGCTGGCCCACCAGGATGCCACCCCGCTATGACACCTGATAACCACCCAGTTCCTGCTAAGGTGTGATATGTTCACAACTGTGTCAGCTGATGCCATCCCCGCATCACTTGCTTCCCAGCAGCCCCATGCTGGACCCACAGGCCCCCTGCCTGGCTCACGTTGTACACTGCCTGCTTCTCCCGGTCCAGCCGCATGGCCGTCTGGATCAGCCCGCTCACAGAGTCGATGCTGAAATACTCCCAGTCCTTGTTCCCTGCCCCGGTTTTCAGCAGGTTGTAGAGCACCACTCCGTTGAGACCCTCGTCTTTGTCCGTGGCATAGACCTCGTAGACATTGGACCGCAGCGGGATCTCCTGCTTGCACACACAGAGCCCTTCAGCCTTCAGCAAACCCCCTGCTTCCCCTCCCCCCCCAGACCCCCTTGGTCCAAAATCCCTTGGGTTTGGAGGTCAGCAAGCTCTCACTACCCGAAACCCAACAGGGGACTGGCAGCATGGAGCTGTGATTCCCTCTGGCCTGGTGGGTGGGGAGTGGCTGAGACAGTGTTCTGGGTGGCTGGGGACTGGCTGAGGCATGCACCGGGGACTGGCTGAGTCGAGCCTGGCTTCCCAGAAAGGAGAAACATCTCAAATGTCAGTATTTCCAGCCCATGTTTATAAACAGGCTCTGCATGCACCGACTGTTTACTAATTCTGAGTGCTGTTGGGGTTTCTGTTCCCCAAATCTGCCCATCACCCTGCTCGCCTGTACGGAGAGAGGCTGTTTTTGAACGTCCACACCCACGACCCAAACCCTCTTGCCACATGCTAAATCAAGGTCTTGTGGCATCTGCAGTGAGAGACAGAGTTTGGATTTTGCTGTTACAGGCAGGAGCGCTCCTGAACACCCTCTCAACACGCCATGACCCTGCTCCTTCCCAGGGGATTTACCTCCTTGATGTGCAGGATGGTGCCGTTGGGCGGGCGGACGAAGACGGGGCGGTTGTCGTTGATGTCGATGACCTCGATGTGCAGCATGGTGGTCCCCCAGAGAGGGGGATGTCCCTTGTCTGTGGCCACCACAGTCAGGTTGAACCTCTCGTAGGACTGCAGGCGCCGCCGGGACGTGACAAGCCCGGAATCTTTATTGATCTTGAAAGCCTCTGGGGACAGAAAAAAAGGACCCACATCTCTGGCTCAGGACACTTTGCACCGGATAAGTTATGACTAGAAATGAGTATACCAGCTGAAGCGCACCCCCCACAGTAGGGAAGGGGTGTGGGTGGTCTCAGGGCTTTCAGAGCATCCCAGCCCATTGCCACATCCTTGTCTCTGGGACCTAATCCCTGGCCAGCCCTGTCTGTGTTTCACTCCTGACCAGGTGGAAGAGTGGAGCTTTTGCCCGATTTCTGCAATTTCTCAGTGTGCAGATATACTGGATTTCAGGCATATCACCATCCACCCACGCTCTTTGCCCTTCAAAGCCTTCACCTAAAGCAGGCAGTGAGTTTGCTCCAAGACATACTGGTGCACATAGAAAGCCCTGCTGCGGTGGGGAAGACAAGAGCATAAGCCAAGGCTGCACTGCAGGAAGAAGGCAGGCAAAGTCCTAACACACGGGGAACTGAAAATTGCAGAGCAATAGGAAAAGCTCCACGCTTTCAGTATTGCTCCCAGGAGTCCAAACCAGCCACAGGAGATGGGGTATAGACTTGCTGCCTATGACTTCTTCCTCCTCATAAACCTCCTCCCTGGGGAAGAGCCCCCTGCCCCCAGCACCCACCTGCTCCAGGACCCTCGATGCTATAGGTCACCACACCGTTGTCCCCTTCGTCCAGGTCAGTGGCACTCATGGTGATCACTGATGTCCCCGCCGGTTCATTCTCGTAGACACTGGTGCTGAACTGGCTCTGGCTGAACTGGGGCCTGACATCGTTGATGTCCAAGACTGTGATCAGCACCTTTGACAAAGCACAGCCAGCTGGGTGATGTGAGGCTGGGGAAGGCTGGGCAGCCCCTGAGGCCATACCCCTGCTGTGACCTGCAGCTCTGCTGCTGAAGAGAGGTGCCTTTCCTGCTATTTGTTTAACTCCACCGGATGAATTCCTGCCTCCAACAATGGGGGCCCCTGTGGCTGGGGCACCCATTCATGCCACAGCACTTGCAGACAATAGTGTCACCCTCCCCTGGCCCTCCTGCCGACGTGCTGTCCCCGCGGCACAAAGCGCCCTGCACCATCCACCCCACAGCTCCTGGCGTCATCCACTCTTCCCTCTGCCTAATTCTCCCCCTGGTCCAGCCACTGGGGAGGAAAGGTGGAGCTTTAACACCTTCTTGCTGGTGACCAGCACCCAAGGGGCGATGGGAGGAGGAGAGCCCTACCTGCACGGAGTTCTCCCGACGGTTACTGGAGACATCCCCAGGGTTGTCCCTGGCCACGGCTGTCAATGTGTAGTGATCCTTCTTTTCCCGGTCCAGGGCTGACAGGATGTAGATGTCACCCTGCAGCACACAGAGACCTTCAGGTGGACCTCGTCTGGCAGAGCTGGTACTCAAGAAGGGGCAGCAGGTGAGGTGTGGGAGCAAGGCACAAGCTGGGGCCATTTCAGCCTCCCCTCGCTTTCCCTGCTCTGTTCCAGCCTCGGTTGGCTCCTTACCGTGTTGGGATTTATCCCAAACTTGCCCTCTCCATCACCCAGGCTGTACTGGATGAGGGCAAACTGCCCGGAATCTGCATCGGTGGCCGTGACGCTCAGGATGACCGTGCCCAATGGCACGTCCTCGAAGACAGCTTTCTGCAACAGAGGGAGCAGGCAGGACCGGCTCAGCCCGTGCTGTTTCAGCAGGCAAGAACTGAGGGCACAGCTGGCACTCCGGGCTGGGCACAGCCAAACTCCCAACAAGGTGCTGGCACCAAGCACGTGGCAGAGTTGACCATCTTCTCCAAATGGTTCAAGCACAGGCAGAGGGAAGAGAAGGTGTCCCTGGAGAACCCCCAGCTCTGTGCCTGACCTCACCACGCAGGCAGTGTCCAGCCCCACACCCAGGGTTCAACAGGGGAGCCCAACTCACCTGGTAGGATGGTTGGCTGAAAACAGGGTTGTTGTCATTGATGTCCACGATCTGGAGGTACACAGGGATCTCCGCGGATCTGCGCGGAGAGCCGTTGTCGGAGGCGCGGATGGTGAAGTTCAGCCACTGCACCTCCTCGTAGTCCACCGTCCTGTTGGCCACAACCTTCCCTAGAGGATGGCAGACCCTGAAATGAGAAACCTGACCCAGGTCACCGACCTGCCCCGGATTCCCACCTCCCCAGACCACCAACCTGCCGAATGGTCTTCCAGACAGGCGTAACCTTCCGGAGAGAGGTTCAGCAGCTCGTAGGTGATCTGCCCATTGGCACCTTTGTCTGGGTCCACTGCTGAGATGGAGATGAGCGTGGTACCCTGCGTGGCTCCCTCCAGGATCCTCTCAGTGAAATAGGTGACCCCGAAGGGGCGGAAGCGGGGTGTGTTGTCATTGACATCCAAGACGTTGACTGTCAGCTTGGCTATGGCCATAGGGGGAGAAAAGAAAAGGAGAACAAGTGAGAAAGAGAAGGGAAGGAAGGCTGGGAGGAAGGAGGGTTGTAAAGCCAAGTGTGAAAGTCCAGGAGAGCCAGCTGGTGCTGGTTCATCAAGAAAAATTGCAATATGCCCCAAAGCCACTATGCCCTGAGCATGCTATGGGTGTCCCTATGTTGCAGTGAGACACGTGCTCCTGATCTTTGTGCATCTTCTCACACACGAGCCTCAATTTACCCACAGTGGAGTAGCAAGATACGATAGGAGTGGTAATGAAGAAATGAGTGAGATTACCATGAACCATGGTAAGCTTATGGGCACACAGTCCTTTCCACACCCACTGCAGCCCTGGGATGTCTGGGACATTCTCTAAAGGAATCCTCAGGGGAGAACCTGAACATGATGGGAGCTGGTCCAGGACTGGTCCCACTGGAAATGTTGCTGGTCAGGATGGAGAGGAAGGTGGGAGAGGTGCTGATTCCCCAGAAGCTGCACTGGTGCCTGGGAAGGGCAGTGTCAGTCCCTTGTGCCCACACGGCCTGGGGACAGCCCTTACCGTTGGGCACGCTGACCGAGCGGTCGATGACTTCACTGGCGTTGTCATGGACAGAGATGGTGACCTCGTAGGTGGCCACTAGCTCACGGTTGAGGGGAGTTTTGATCTTCACAGCTCCTGGGAACGCCAAAAAGATGGATGTCACAGGCTGTGCCCTGGCCTGGGCAGGGAGGTGTGTACCAGCCGACTGCGGCATCCTGTGCTGTGCTTGTTCTCCTGCCTCTCCAAAGGGTGGATGAGGAAAACACTCAAGAGCTACAGGAAGAGACAACTGCTCTCCCCCTGCTCTCCATGTCCTTCCTACCTGCCTGTTCCACATGGCCTCAGGTGGTTCTGGTTGCGCATCCAAAAAGGGGTTTGGGAGCAGCTGTTGCTGCTCCCCTGCACAACCCCATCCACCTGAGCTCAGCATCTTTAAGAAACTCGTCCTGCATCTTTTCCAACAAAGCCATTTTGCTTTCCTGGATCAGCTTGATGCTTCCAAAAGGGACGCGGGGAGCTCCTGGCCGTCCTTCCCCAAAGGGTCTGTCTGGTCTAGATCTGTCCCTAGCCCACTATCTACCCTGGAGTGCCCCCTTCTTCTCCCTCAGTGAGGGTGCTTGGGTCCAGTCTGGCAAGGCTGAGCAGCCCCCAGCCCCCAACAGAGGCCATCTCTGCCAGTGGAGATGGGTGAGATGGAGGGAGGCCATGAGTGGCATGGAGACTGAAATGAGCACAGACACAGAGACAAACCTGGCAGGCTTAGAGCCAGAAAAGAAAGCCAAGTTAAGTCAGACAGACAGAGAAGAGAAAACAGGGCAAGGTGAGACAAGGCAGCTGGAGAAGGACAGCAGGGAGGCAGGAGAGGAGCATCACCTCCCTGTACCTCGGACACCTACCTCCAGGCAGAGAAGAAGTAGAAGCAGAAACGAGGAGAGGGGTCCACAGTTCCCACTCTGCCCTTCCCGCTCTCCTACCTGTCCTAAAATCCACCGAGAACGCTCCTTGCTGTTCGGGCACCAGTGTGTCCGTGTCATCGCGAGCCACGATCCCCAGCAAGTAGTACTCCAAGCGAGGGTGCAGGTCCCTGTCGATGGCCGTCACCTCAGCCACCACGGTGCCAGGGGGAGCTGACTCGGGAATGCTGACGGTCTGGATGGGGTTGATGAACTCGGGCCGGCAGTCATTGACGTCGTCGATGATGATGCTGACGGTGGCGGTGCCCGAGAGCGCCGGGGTGCCCTGGTCCACGGCCACCACCGTCAGCCGGTAGGCATCGCGCTCCTCCCGGTCGATGGTGATGTTGGCCACGCGGATCACCCCCGTGGTGGTATCGATCAGGAACCTGTCCTGGCCACCACCCTCAATACGATAGTCCAGCTGTTGGTTGAGGCCACTGTCAGCGTCTGTGGCTGTCACCTGGAGGACGGAGAAGCCTGGAAGGATGGGACACAGTCCTCTCAAGCGAGAGCTGGGGGGCAGCAGTACCAGCCCTTGGTCCCAAGGTCAATACCAAATGCCATCAAGCAACGTGGGCAGCCTCAATTCCCAGATTTTCCCTTTGACCTCATCCTGGTCAACTGTGTCATGGGGAGCTGGATCTTCACAGTGCCAAGGGGACACCCCATTTCCCACCCTCACATCCAGTCCTGACCTGGTGGGCTGTTCTCCAACAGCCGTGCCGTGATGGATGCCGGCTGGAAGACAGGGCGGTTGTCATTGTCATCCAGGATGGTCACTGCCAGGCTGGCAGTGCTGTTCAGCCCCCCCACGTCACGAGCCATCAGCCTGAATTCCAGGTGAGGGTCCAGCAAAGCCTCTCGGTCTATCACACCACCGGGCTTCACCGAAACCACACCTGCAGAAGGGGAAAAGCCTGGTGGCAGACCACATGGGGACCTGGTGGCCCTGGGCTAGGGACACACCAGCTGAGCCACCCCACCTGTCTTGCTGTTGATAACAAAGAGGTCCGGGGATGCCTTCAGGAGCTCGTAGGTCACCATGGCATTGCTGCCCTGGTCAGCATCCAGAGCAAGGATGGGTCCATTGAGCATTGTGACCAGAGTTCCTGGATGAGATGACAAAACCATTAGGAAGGGTGGCAGTCCCCTGCAGGGGCCCCCTGTCCCCCTCCCACCCTGGTGACACATGAGGGACAGCAATGAATGGATGGAGGAGGTGACAGAGCTGGGCCTCTTGGGGAATGAAGCACTGGGGGGTGGCTGCTGCAGCCTTGCAGACCGACATGCGAGGCCCAGGAGAGGTGGTGGGACATCCAGCTAAAAGCAAACAGAGAGACACATCCATCAGAGGGGTGGCACCAGCACCCCGCCACTGAGGGTGTCACCTGGAGGCACCCAAACCCTTTGCTCGAGATGTCACTCGATGGCGGGGCAGGATACCTGAGGTCTTGGAGCAGGGAGCAATTTAAATGGCAGGAAGGCAAAACAAAACAATAAGAACAGTGTTTCTAGCTCTTTGTCTGGGAAACGTCTATCTGGACAGGCTGGACTCTTAAAAATCTCTAACCTCTGGAGCAAGGCAGTTCCAGGGGATGGAGAGAGGGCAGCCCATCCTCTTCAGGGTACTGGGCAGATGGGTGCCCTCAAGGCTGTCCCCAGAGCTCTGCTCAGCCCACGGGCACCTGCTGCAGCTGAGCGAATCCCAAATGGCGCTGATTTTTGACCTGCGCCAGGAAGGGTTTCCACAAGCAGCATGGACCAAAGCTACAGTCTCCTCAACGCTGATCAAGGCACAAGCTCCTCAAACTAAGTATCCCTGTTCCCACTGAGATGCAGCACTGCTCTGCTCAACGTCCAGTCTCCTCCACCACGGCTAGGAGACACCTCCCCTCATCCAGCCCT
This sequence comes from Phainopepla nitens, assembly GCA_013400175.1. Lineage (NCBI taxonomy): Eukaryota > Metazoa > Chordata > Aves > Passeriformes > Bombycillidae > Phainopepla > Phainopepla nitens. The sequence goes on along the minus strand of VXBQ01000652.1, from coordinate 243,275 downwards.
GAAGGGAGTCTCCAGGAGCCACATAACGGAGCGAAAAGAGACTTACCAGGGGGCGAGTTCTCCATCACCTCGGCCTGGTAGGAGCTCTGGGTGAAGAGGGGGCGGTTGTCATTCTCATCCGCTATGGAAATGACCAGCAGGTCAAAATCCTAAAGGAAAATTGGGACAAGAGGGCGATGACCATAATGTCCTTTCCTTGAGCTCACCTTCCCCCTCTCCTACCTCTAGTCAAAGCTGCATTCCCTGGACTACCCTCGAAGGTGTGCAGGGACCCTCCTGCTGGGGCAGTCAGCCAAAGGATGCTCCACTATCATTGTGGTTGCATCTCCAGCCCAACATTGTCCCACCTTCCATGACATCTACTGCTGCTGCATGGAGTCAACAAATGACTTTGGACTCGCCCTAGATCCTACTGGTCTTGTTCTCTGCTGGGGATGGGGCTGCAGCCCCCTCCTTGTGATCCCCAGATGCTCTCTGGGGATGGGGTTGCGGGCTTGCTGTCAGGAACACCGTGGGTAAAGGCACCGCTTGTTTTTGGCCGTGGCAGGAACCCCTTTTCCCTCCCCTCTGCACGGCTGCAGGCCCGGGCAGTGTCCGTAATTACCCGCCTGGCATTGCGGATGTTCTCGGGGTTGTCCTTCACCGTGACGGTCAGCCTGTACTCGGCCACCCGCTCCCTGTCCAGCGGGCGGTTCACGTACACAACACCACTCTACCGGGAAAAACAAGGGAGAAAACGCCATGTGGGACGGGACGAATGCTTCTCCTAGAGCATTTCCTGCCAGGACAAGGATGCCAGACAGCACAGCTGGGCTCCCACCTCCCTTATCCCAGCATCCCAACCCCCTTGTCCCAGCATCCCGCCCCCGGGGCCGTACGGTGCTGTTGATGTAGAAGGCATTCTCTGTGTTCCCTGCTGTGATATCGAAGGTCAGGAGGGCGTTAGGGCCCTGGTCGGCATCCCGGGCGAGCACACGGGTGACAAAGCTGGAGACGGCGGCGTTCTCGCTCAGGGTGAGGTTCATGGGCAGGTTCAGCAGCACGGGGTCGTTGTCGTTGATGTCCAGCACGCGGACACCCACCAGGATCTGCCAGGGAGAGAAGCAGGGCAGGCATGTGGCACGTATTTCCACCCCTACCACCCTTTTCTTGCACTTCCCAGGCAAGAGGTGGGCTTCCCCAACTGAGCCCAGTATGGAAAGGCCTAGGGACAAGGAGAAGGAGGTGGAGGGGAAGAGAATGAAGCCAAAAGGGAAGGAACTGGGCACGGGGGATGGCAGGCCACAGCCCCCCGTGCCAGCCTGGGGGACTCACAGTGGAGCTGAGGGGAGGCACCCCCCGGTCCCGGGCGGCGATGGTGAGGTTGTAGAAGGGGATGTTCTCGCGGTCCAGCTCGGCGTCCTTCCGCACCCGCAGCTCTCCTTCCACCGGGGAGATGACAAATTCCCCTGCCGGAGACAGCGGGGCCCTGGCTCTCACCGTGCCTTGGCTCCCCAAGGGAGTGGCTTGTTTGGGAGCTGGGGCACTGAGGCAGGTCTGGGGACAAACCCATGCCACGTTACTGCAGATATAGGAGGATTGTGACAGTTGGGGACTGTGCTGGATGCATTCCCAGGCAGCAGCAGGAGCAGGGGATGGGGTGAATGGCCAAATAAGAGGCGCCTATCCCTATTTTCTGGGCCTTTCCGAAGATGCCAACAGCCTCTCCATCCCCTGGGATGGCCAGAGCAGGGTGGGCAACACAGCACAGACCCCTCATGAGCTGAAGGTCCTCATCCTTGTTCCGGAAAAGATTTGCAGTGGGGTCAGCTGGGAGATGGGACTGGGCTCCGCCTTCCAGACTTCCTGGACCAAAGTCACCACTCCCTTCACCGAGGGATATCCAGATGTCCCCATGGTTAGGAATGCCCCCAGCTCCTCTGCCATCTGCACCACGGTGCTGGCCGAGCTGTGAGTGCTGGAGAGCAACTTAGTCCCCCAACACCCTGCAAACCCCACAGGGACTCAGGGACTAGGCTCAGTTTCTCTTTCTGCACTTTGATTTTTTGCCTTTTTGATTTCTTTTTGCCTTCATCGTTTAGCAGATTTCCCCCTTCCCTCCACAAGCCCCAGCCACCCTCTGTCAAGGCACGAACAGGTTAAGTTTCCTGTTGCTCAAAACAGGATTTCCTGGTGTCGACAGGCTGAGCTGGGAGGGAGGATGGCTTTTCTGAAGCGCTTCCGCCCCGCGCTCCCACGAGCCCGGCTCTTCCACGGGGCAGCCAGTGGGACAGGCCATGCCCTGTGTCCCCACTCACCGAGGGGGTCCCCGGCGATGATGCTGTATTCCACTTGTCCACTGGGTCCTGAGTCCCCGTCGTGGGCCAGGAAAGTCCAGACTCGAGGGCCGGGCTGCCCCTCGGTGACATCAAAGGGACCCTCGTAGGGCCGTGGGAAGGTGGGACAGTTGTCATTGATGTCATTGAGGTTCACCAGCACCTGCGGTCACGGTGAGAAGCATGGGGGTTGTGAGAGGAGAGGGATGGAAGAGGAAGGGAAGACCACCCCGTGGTGGCTGGCCATGTACATGGGAAGCTGTGGATGGGTGACATGGCAAAATACCTCCTGTATTTCTGGCTTTTCTGGGTTCACCAGACATCCAGCTCACAGCTCAGAGAGTCAACCTCGGTTACTCTTGATCATGTCCATCCTACAGCCACACTGCAGGACTCCTGCTGCACTCTGCTGAACCTCTGGGCCACACACCACCGTGGGGAACTCAATGCAAAAGCCCACATCCTCCACGTCCATGTCCAAGCAGGACAGACAAAACAACAGACATGAGTTTGGAGACACCCAGTCTCTGCAGCCAACTGCACACTGGCTCACTCCTTTTCCTCCAACAAATTCTTAATTCCTAATGCTGAGCAGACTTTAAAAATTTGGCGGGTTGCATCCTCGTTCCAACAAAACCACCACCACCACCACTGGTGGTACAGGTGGCTATAAGAAAGACACTGGGAATGAGGAGTTTTCTGACCTCCTCGGTGGAAGAACAGTGAAATCCACCAGATGGGCATTCGTTGCTGGTTAAATCTAATCCCTACAGAAAGCATATCCAAGCTCCTGCTCCGTTTCCTAGCAGTGGAGAAAACAAACACTGGCACACCTTATCAGGGCGATGGACTTCCCATCACTGGGGATCTCAAATAATTCCTAAACCTGCTCCTAAAAGCTGTGTTTTCATACACTGCTGGCACAAACTCCTTGAGCAGTGGAGGGAGGGTGTTTCCTATCTTTCCTGGCTTCAGTTCTTGTTGCTGAAGGAGTTTCCAAGTTCATGTCTCAGCCTGAGCCAAGTGCAGGGGAAGCTCTGCCTTCGCCTGCAGCACATGGCAGCTGCTGCCTTCGCTGCCTGTAATTAAACCCCGGGGCTGTCCTGAGCCAGGAAGCCATCCCCAGCAGCATCAGATGCCCAAATCTGAAGGCTTTCCCTTTGTCCAAGCATGGAGTCCTACTGCCAGGCTTATGGGGACAGATTTTATCCACTGAAATTTCTGACACTGGTATGTCCCCTTTAGTTTTCCTTTTTTCTTTTCCCTTCACACACAAGAACCTTTCTCCTTTTGGGGGATTACAAAACCTGTGGCTCGATATCAGGGTGATGTACAATGGTCCGTGGCAGTCGAGACAGAAGATTTAACCCATCTCTGCCACCTGCAGACCACCAAATCAATCTGGGCGCGCTGTACAATTAGTCAAATTTTGGTTTTGGTCACAAAAATAATCCGTGTACTCAATTCCTGAAAAATATTTGCTTTGGAGCTGCTCGCCTGCCCTCCCCAGTGTTTGAGCAATGCACTAAGTTCAGGTCACGGAGGCCGAGGGAAAATAGAAAGAGCTACAGAGAAAAGCAACATAAAAACGGCTAGAGGCTTTAAATAACTTCCTTACAAGGGAAAAGGGAATTTCAAAAGCAGATAAATAACAAGAACAGATAAAGATTAAGCTGAAATTAATGCTACAGCAATGCTTTACTACCTGCTGCCCCTTCAAGCAGGAAGGACCAAGAGGACACCTCAAGAAAACATAATGCAACTTAAAAGGAGTTCCAGGAATCTCTCTCTGTCTTTGCAGGACTGAATGACTGGGCTAATTAACCCAGAAGCGTCTCTTGTGTGTTTCGAAACACCCCTGAGGGAGCAAGGTGGCAGCAACTGGGCAAACTGGCCACAGCTGGGAAAAGCAACTGGTGACCACTGGGAAGGAGATGTGAAACCGCTCACAGAGAGGGAACTCCTTGACCCTGCAGTGTCGCAACCCCCCCTCAGTGTCAGCTCCTTACTGTGGCGGTGGACGTCAGCCGGCGCGAGACGACGGGGCACTGGTCGGTGGCGGTGACGATCAAGGTGTAGCGCCCGTGGCTGATCTCGTAGTCCAGCTCCTTCACCGTGCGGATCTCCCCCTGCAAGGACAGGGGAGAGCAGCTGGGAGTGAGGGCAGTGGGACAGGGACACGCCTGGAGCGGGGCCGGCGTCCGTACTGACCGTGGCGTTGTCGATGTGGAAGGTACCCAAGATGTTGCCTTCAGTGATGGCGTAGGCCACTGTGCCATTGGGTCCCTCGTCCTGATCCAGGGCCTGCACGGTGACCAGAGTGGCGTTGAGTGTGGAGGGACCTTCGTCGAGGGTCACCTCGTAGAGCTGCTGCCGGAAGGCGGGAGCGTTGTCGTTCTCATCCAGGACAGTGACGTACACTGTGGTGGTGGCCTGTGGGACACGGGACACCACGTTAAGCACTGTGGAGGCATTTGCTGGGCAATCTCTGGAGCTGGCTGGGAAAGGCTGGATCTGTCAAGGTCAATGACTGACATGGGCTCAACACCGCCAAGAGACACAAACAGATTGCAGGGCTCCAAATGAAATGAGCCGTGGCTTCAGACGCACTTCCAGGTAACGGTTGGGTACAGAGATAAATGTACCGAGATTAAATCACACCCTTGTTCCCAAGCATGCCGTGTCTCTATGGGATCCTTCCTCTTTTCATGGTTTACCATTGCTGGCAACACCAGGGAGCAGCCCCTGGCACAGGGAAAACCAGATGCTGAGTCCCACTGTGCCTCCCTGCCTTTGGAGGAGGCATGTGTGAGTCCTTGCCATGCCATTGGGGACACCTTGACTGTTACTAACAAGTGTGGCAGTATGGATGGAAAATACCCGGAGATGATGCTACCATGGCTCAGGGGAGGAACAAAACTGATCATCTCGGACAACTGGACCGACCTCCCATGGTTCCACCACCCCCCTGCTGACTGCACCATCACTGCTGGTCAGGCTCAGCTGGATCGAAGCCTCTTCCAGCTGTCCCTGGCCCTGCACAGGCACCTGGACGTCCTGGCTGTCTTACGGGGGTGTCACCCCACCTGGGGTGGAGAGGTGACAGTGGCACACTACTCTGCCTAAGGACTCAGCACAGAGGTGGGAGCCTGGGACAATAAACCATTTCTTTGGGGTGTCTGGACTTCATGCCTACACCTTCCTCCAGCAAGAAATTTCTTCCAGCCAGCCGAGGGTTACATTTTTGGCAGGAGCATCACAGCCGTGTTTTCTGTAAAAACCACAATGCCGCACGGTAATTAGGTACTTTTCTATTTCCCTGCACAATCCGGATTCAGAGCAGGCAAGCAGCAAAGTTTCCTGCAGTTTGCAAAACCCCACGTGTCTCTGGGCTCCACTTTCCAGCAGGGAAGGTTGACTGGAAATGAGGCAGCGCTCAGCTGCAGCCAGAGATTTCGTTGATGCCTTTGGAATTTGAAGAGCGGCTCCGGGAGGAATTATGTGTCACACCACGGGGCTGCTTAGCTGTTTCGGGGCAGAGTGTAAATGGGCTGTAGGAGGGGAATGCTTTGCTCCCGTTTTTTTGTGGAAAGCTCCGTTCCCTTTTCAAAGTCTTTCCACTGCTCTGAGTAACCCTTCCCTGTACCTGCTATCCGTTCATCCCAGGAGAGGTCCTGCCTCCTTGATCCTCACAAACAAGGGAAAAACACTCACTGCGAAAAAAGTTACAACCCGGCCCGAGGAATCAGCTCCTGCTGGTAAGGGGACGGACACCAGCACCCGCAAGCGCCTTGGCGCGGCGAGCATCCTCCTTAGCACCCCAAAAACGCTCGCGAGGGGACCAGCTAGCTCTAAGTGAGGCTGCAAGGGAAAGAAACCCACCAGAAGCACCCACTGCCCGGAGGGGGTGGGGACTGGGGTGATCCCCACCCGCGGGGGCTCCCGCCCGCAGCTCCCTGCAGCCTCTCACCTCCGGGGGGTGCTCGCCGTTCTCCGCAGCGCTGCGATGAAATTTCCTGTGTGTGCAAGCCCGGCTGTCGCTGCGGGGCTGCTCAGAGCGTGCGGTGGCTCCGCAGAGGCCACCTCGCCTCGGTCCCCCTGCCGCCATGGGGACAGCGTCCCCCCGGGCCGGGCTGCTCCTGGCTGCGCTCTGCCTGCTCGCTTCCCACGGTAAGTTCCAGCTCGCTTTCCTCTCCTCCCTGCCCGGAGAAACTCTCCTCACTGGGGCACCGCGCCCGCCCGCCCGGGGCTGTGCTTCGGCACAAAAAATCTGGGGTGTTTGGGGCGTTATTTGCTCTCCTCCCCTGTGATTTTGATGTGTGGGGGGATCAAGCCAGTGTTTCACACGGTGCTGGTAGTGCTGGGGTAAAGGGGCCACGGGGGAACTGCTCTTCTAAAACTCTGAGACTGTTTTTTTCTTTCTTCCTCTGCTTTGATCTAACATCCGTGGAAGGAAAGCAGCCCCCTGTCCCCGCCAGCCTCCCGCTGGAGACCCCGGGCTGGAAAAGCTGCTCCGTTCCCGCACGGCACTTTTCCCTGGCACGGTGGGGGTCCCCGGCTGTGCCACGGTGAGAAGACCCTTCCAACAGCCCTGGGGGAGCGGAGAGAGGGGCTTTGTGCGAGCGGGGCTGAGATGCCCTCTCTAAGGATGCTGCGCTCCGCCGGGATAAGCCGGGCAGCTTCTCCGGGTGGGCAACCAGTCGTGGCCAGGGCTACCCTGAGTGGCTGCCGAGTTCCCCTTCCCCGGAGTGAGCACTTCCCAGTGCTGGAAGCTCGCTGGCTGCTGATCAGGGGGCTGCTTTGGGAGGGGGCTGCTTCACGCCTGACTGCGCACCAGCCCTAGCAAGCAGCGTTTCCGTTCGGGGGTCCGGGGCCAGGCAGTGAAACAGGGGCGGTGGCATTAAAACCGCAGTTCCACTCTGGAGGACAGCTCAGAGCAGGAAGCTGGGAAGGACCGTGATCCCTCCCTGCCCTGCGCAGGAGGAGGATGAGCATCGGGCTTGGCTTCACCCTCTCTCCCGGGACAAAGTGACTGCCTCCACGATTTCTGCCAGTGCGTCTTCAGGAAGAAAAGATGCCCAAAGATGCCCCACTGCAGTGGGGCCAGAGGTCCCTTATCCTCTCCTCTGGGACAGCAAGGCTGGTGTGGATTGAACCACGTTTTGCTTCTCATCTGAGTCTCGGCATCAGGGAGCAATTCCCAGCATCTCCACAGGGATTTGAATTATTTCATTTATGCATCTGGGGTGCTGGGGCTGAACTTCAGGCCTTCTGCAATGCAACAAGCTTGGATGCTGATGTTCAGCGTGAGGCTGGTGCCAGAGGAACTGAGCTTTGCGCAATCCTGCGCCTGCCAAAACTTTCTGAACCCCTGGTTAGTTTTAGCAGGGATTGATGGAGAAGTAGCCCTTGGAGACATCCAGCTTGGGGATGCTGGCAGCAAGGTGGATGGGGAAGTGGCTCCTCTTCACCTAAAGGATGGCAGCTGAGCTGGGCTCTCCAAAATCACTTCACAAGTGCTGTTCTCGAGCCAGGGCTGCGCTGGAAGAGGAGCAAGGCAAGACCCCCTGAGGCTGCTCCCTCCACTGCCTGGTTGATGGGTACCAGGGTAAACCCACTGCTGGAAAGCCATTTGGCCCCTGGGGTGCAGGCTGTTAACATGTCTCGGGCATCTTCAGCAAGTTTTTTCTCTCTTCTTTCTTTTGTGCTCGAGGTGCTTCTGCAGAGCTATGGATGCCCCTGCACATCTCACCTGGCTGATAACGCTGAAGCATAATCACAGCACAGTGATGATGGGGCTTGGGGCACTTTGATGTGAGCCTGCTCCAAGAACTCCCAGAAGAGGAAGAAAGCAGAGCTCCTTGCTCCACCTCTGTCTCCAGCAGCCCCTCCTCTGCAGCAGGTGAGCCCCTCCAAAGGCTCCATCCCCTGATCCCTGCAGATTTCCTCGGAGTGGAAAGAGGCAGCCTGATGTGGAAATCATTTCTGTCAAGCACAGGAGTGCAGATCAAACACCTGCTTGCCAAGGCCAGGGACCAAACACAGGAGAAGCAGCCAGGAGAGGATTTTGGTCACTGACCCAGAATTTGGTGTGAAATCCTGACTGATTGATTAAAGCTGTTGGTCGGCCAAGCAGCACAGGTTTCTGCTCTTTTTTGTGCTTCTGTTTTGTCTGAAAGCAGAGTTCCCAGGTGTCAAGAAGCTGATGGCAGCACTGGGATGTACCAACACTGCACTGGGCTCTGAGCTGTGCCGATGGAACACCACGGGTTGGAGACGAACTCACTGAGGTGCCAAAGAGGAAAAGGGACACTTTTGGCACCTGCTTGAGACCTCCTCTGTCTTTACCAGATGGTGACAAGAAAAAAGCTCTTAGCTCAGCCTTCAACTGGTCCAGCCAGCTGGAGATGTACAGAGACGGGCATCTGGCTTTATTTTGGCATTTGCCAGAAGATCTGACTTCAAAGGGAATGGTTTGACTGGGGTGGAACGAGCCAAGTCTGGGCTCTGGGCAAGGAAGAAGCCCAGGAGATTCAAGATCCACAGGCTTTAGCATAAAAACACCATCAGAAGATGTCTTCTCTGGGCTCCATCTGGCATCCAGCATGTGTTTGAAGCCTCAGTACATCTTGGGGAGGGAGCACCAACTGCCTGGCACTGCTCTGGGCTGTACCGTGCCTTGCCAGCTGCTTTCTCCTCCACCCAACGGCTTTTGAGAGCCTTCTCTTGCTCTGGAGAAGGAAGGGAAGCCTGTAATGCTGAAGGTTGCACACATGGTAACCTCTGCCCCTCCCCAGAAGCGTGGGCTGTGCTGACTTTCCATCCAGACGGTTCCCATCAAGCTCCGGAGGTGGAGGCTGGATGGTTCAGCGGGGCAGAGCTCCGCAAACTGCACGGGGATGAGCAGGACGGCCCTGCTTCTTTTGAGGGGGGTGTGTGCAAAACAAAAGACTCCTGCAGATACTTTTGGAAGGTGTTGGAAGTGTGGCTTCCTCCAATAGAGCCCTGGCTTCCCTTCTTCTGACTCCCAGGAGACCCCCGATGTGAATGGGGCACTTCCCCTTGCAGCAGGTATCGAGCAGCACATCTGAGTGTGCTCAGTGCTTGGGCCAGGAGGTGGGGGACCTGCTCTGCTGCCTGCCACAACCCATCCAGCCTGGCTGTGCATCCTGGCCCCAGCAGTTCCCAAGGATAAGGAGAAGTCAGGGCTTGAAAACGAGACTGAACGAGGCAGCGCTGAGCTCAGGCCATGCAAACCTCTGCCCCAGAGCAGCTCCGGGGACGTGCTGCTGCACGTGCTGTGGGGAGCAGGAAGCAATTAGCAGGAGCGGTCAGGCAAAGGTCACGCCATCCCTGGCTCTGGGGACCCCTTGGCATCGTGGGCTCCAGAGCAGAGAGTGCAATGGGGCTGATCTCCTTCCCAAATCCTCCCTCTCCCTGCAGAGCCCCTCAGGCAGGGACTCAGGGGCTTCACGGCTGCTCTTGCACCATCACCTAAGAGTCAGAGATAATCACAAGGGGTGGGAGGCACGTTTTTGGTTTCACTCTCCCCAGCAGAGCCCCGGGCCAGGCAGGTGACACAGTGACTCTACAGCCAGGAGGAGGATGCTCTCTCTCCAGGTGGCCCAGCAGTGGGGAGCCTCTGGCCTGGCTGGATGCTTGCAGACAGGCACATCACGCCCTGCCTGTGACTGACGCCCTCTCGATATAGCAAGCGAGAAACCTCAAAGCAAAATGCGGTGGAGATAATGGCACAACAGGATGTTACCAAAATAAAAAACACCACCTCATCCTTATAACATCTTCTCTGCTGCAAACAAGCCCCAGAAACCCTTTTCCCACAGTAATTTAAAGTAAATAAACCCCAAATCTGCTTTTTCTCCAGCCTTCAAAGTGACGTTAGCACCACTGCAAACATGAAAGAGTGGCAGGGCCAGGGCACCAAAACCTCTCCTGTCTTGGCACTTCTCCCTCCCCCCATGCCCAGCTCCCCTCACCCAGCAGTACCCCTCACCCATGTGCTGGGGAAAGACCAGCAATGCCGTACTGTGCCCCTTGCTCCCGCTTCTGCCACGCCTCCTGCCCACATTCCAGAATTTCTTTCTGAAAATTATTTTCATTTTCCAGCAGCTCCTCATTGTCAGCATCAGCCAGTTCCCCCTCTTCCTCCCTGGGGGCTGAAAAACAAGGAGAGTAGGACCTGGTCCCCGCCCCATCTGGGGGAGAAGGGGGGCCACTGCTCCTCCTAGAACTTTTCTGTTTGTTTTTGCTTCTTCTTGTTTTTTTTGCAGCTGGCCCAGTGGTGCTTGCATTTCCTCCTTCACAAGCCATAACCCCACCGCCTTGCTTCTCCTCTCATCCTCCTCTGCCCCCTGCTCCACATCTCTGCTGGCCCCAGAGAAGCCTCTGCCTCCCTGCTGCTTGACTGTATTTAAAGCATGTGTCTCCTGCAGAGTTGATTTCTAGGGTGAAGCTGTGCTCCCAGCCCCGCTACAAAATCCTGGAATGATCTGTGTTAGAAGGGAGTTAAAGATAATGTAATTTCAACACCTTCCACTATCCCAGGCTGTTTAGAGCACCATCCAACCTGGCCTGGACACTTCCAGGGGTGGGGCTGCCACAGTTCTTCTGGGCAACCTGTGCCAGGGCCTCACCGCCCTTTGCCAACGCCGCTGGTGGGTTTGCCGCGCTCGTTTGGGCAGTTTTGCTACAAGCTCAGGGTAAACCCAGGCCTCTGACTTGGTACCTTCTCCCTGGCAGGAGGGGCAGCAGCTTTCCTGATCACCACCCCATACTCGCTGTGCATCTGCCCCGAGGGCCAGAACGTGACCCTGACCTGCCGGATCAGCGGGGCGCTGGCCGAGCGCCACGACCTGCTCTACAAAACCTGGTACTTCAGCAGCACCGGCGACCAGAGCTGCTCCGACAAGAGGCACATCCGCAACCTCACCGAGAAGGAGCTGCACCATGACCTCAGCAGGCACCACGAGCTGCCGGGCAACGCCTCCCAAAAATCCCCCCTCGGGCGGCAAAGCGGCCACCACGGCGTGGAATTTGTCCCTGACCACCACGGCGCCTTCCACATCGTGGTGATGAACCTGACGCTGCAGGACAGTGGGAATTACTGCTGCTACGCCGTGGAGGTCCGGCGGGAGGGCCACGGCAAGCCCCACACCATGCAGGTGGCTCACAGCTTCGTGGAGCTGCAGATCCAGCGAGGTGAGGGGGGCAAGGGAGCCCCTGCCGGCCCTGCATCCGTGCCAGGGCACAGTGCCAGGGAAGGGGTGGTGGGGGATGCAGTGCTGGGGCTGGAGGCTGGAAGAGCAGGGCATGTTCCAGAAGCCAAAGAGCAGCAGATGTTGAAGGTTTGAATTAGAGCTAGAGAGCAATGAAACGTTAAAAAAAAAAAAAAAGGAAGAAAAAAATTCTTAATAACTCGAGAGGCTGGAATGTAATAAAATCCATGGTACATAGTTTCACTGATCTTCTTCAACCTCCTTCTGGCGGAGATGAAAACAAGCCTCAACTTAAAAGGAGCTGGCTGGTGGTGCAAGCCCAAGTGAGGGCTCACAGATAACCTTGGGACAGCAGCCCAGTGGGAGAGGCATGAGGGAGGGGAAGGCACTCCTGGCCTTGATTTGCAGCACTAGATAGCTTTCCTTTTAGACAAAAGAAAAGAGGCTGCACGGTCAGGGATGGGCGCTGCTGTCATGGAGAAAGGCGGTCTAGCAGCAGGGATCTCAGTGAACACTTCCCAGGATCTAACTTCTGCTTTGGGCTGCTCTGGGATGACATTCTCAGTACCAGGGAGAAAAGACAAGGACAGCCAGCAGGTTGGGAGTTCTGTGGGACATGAGTGAATCCTGAGCTTTTCTGTTCTCTTCTGCAGGCAAAGGAGGGCTTCAAAACTGCACATTTCACACTGCCACCGGCAAAGGTAAAGGGAAAAACTCTTTCCAGTGTGCTGCTCGCCATCCTGGCCCATGCACTCCCTAGTGATCACTGCCAACACACCAGTGCCCACACACAGCCTCACAGCCAGGTGTTGGGAGGATGGTTCCCAGTGCTGTTCCAACAGGGTGAGCATGACAGGCACATCCCCAGGCTAAGGAGAGCCTTCTTTATCCCATCACCTGGACATGACAGTCCTGATGCCCATGGAGATCATTCACCCTGAGCTCCCTTCCAAAACAGGGATTTAGCTGCCACGACCAGATGGGAAGGGACAGAAAGGTGAAGAGTTGCAGGAACCTCTTGCTACACCCCAAGCCTGGGCCACCTCTGCCTTGAGCGGGGGAAACCCAGATCTTGCTTGAGTGCTCAGACAATGTGAGGCTCCCCCAGAGCTGTGTCTAGACATGGAGATGCCCACACTTCACTGTGCAGCTGGTTTCTTGCTGGCTCGTCCTGTCTATCACCCTTTGCTGGCTCTTAAATGGGCAGATTTGGCTAAAATTATTTTACAGCGTGCCCAGACAAGGGAAGCAGCTCCTGGTCCCCATGAGCTGTGCTTTCTTGTCCCTAATCTTCAGTTACAAGTGCTGGGACACCCTGCCCTGTCAGGAAAAAAGAAAAAAATGTCCCCTCCTAAAACACAGACACACGGGGCAAGAAGCTGCTCCCTCAGATGGAGAGAAGCAGGAGAGAAGCTGAACTTGTCCTTGATTTAAGCAGTCCTCAGCCTCTCCATGAGCCATCCCACAAGGATCTTGATGGCCACAGATGTGCCTGCAGGCTGCCAGCCTTTCTGTGAGCCTCTGTGGGTGACATTCTTCAGGGGCACATTAATTAGCGGAGGCTGTGGGTAACAAGCCCTCGGATGCCCGAGCACTTTGAAGCTGGCAGTGGGTCAGTCAGTGCTCCAAAGTTGCTGGGAGCCTTTATCAGGGCTTCTCTCTTCACATCTAGAAGAACAAAAACCTTGGGATGTCCTGCAGCAACGAAGAACTTTGGTCAGGGTTCTAACAGGATGCCTCACAGCTTATTTCCACAGCTGGCAACGCATCCCAGTGTGAATCCTGTGTGTGTGGGAGCCACATTGCATCAGCTCTGAGGCAACACGGGCTTTCCCTGTGCTGGACCTAATGATCTTTAGGGTCTCTTCCATCCTAACCAATGCAGTGATTTTGGCTCGGGGAAGCCAAGGAAAGGGAAGGTGCATGGGAGGATTCATCTCTGCACTCTTCTGTTGCAGACATCACGGCCGCCGCGCTGGCCACGGGCGCCTGCATCGTGGGCATCCTCTGCCTGCCCCTCATCCTGCTCCTCATTTACAAGCAGAGACAAGCTGCCAGCAGCAGACGTACGTACTGGGACACCCATCCCATCTCCCGGGCTGCACCGGCCTGGCAAGGCTGCGTGGGACGTGCCCCACTGGGACCAGCTGCTTCGGCTGCCCCAAGTCCCACGGGCGTGGTGTAAGGTGGCCCAAAGACAGGTCCCTGCCAGGTGCCTCCTGCAGAGCTCTCCTGGGAAGGACCAGGCACTCCTGCAGAAGTGTGGGATAGGAGGGGACCGGGGTGTGCTGGAGGCACTGAGACTGTAAGGATGCTCCCTGCTGAGCCCTTTCCTCCACAACTACCGTGAGAGCCATCTCATTTACTCATGCCTCCCTCCACCGCACACCTGAAATACAACCTTTGCCTTCTAAGTGCCTGAAAAGCATTATCTGCACTTTTTCTCACCCTCCTCTTTGAAAAGACCCCTGACACCATGTCTATGGCCATAGGACTGCAGCACGTCAGGTCTCCCCTCTGCTGCCCCAGCCCTGGAATCCCAGGCTGTGCTGAGGCAGAGCCTGCTGCCAGCTCCTGCCCGTGCTTGGCTGCCAGAGATTTTGGTAATTAAGCGGAAAGGGGCACCACCTTAACTGGCAGAGCCATTTCATCAGCCCTTGGGCAAGCAGGGGCCCTGCGGTTTTCCTCTCCCAGCTCGGTGGGCGGCTGTGTGGCTCCGAGGAGACCTTTGGAGAAGTGGTTTTTGCATCAGCAGCAGGCACAGGGCCAGCCACAAGAATGGGAACTGTGCTTTCGACACCCATCCCCTCCAGGCACCCATTTAGGCAGGCCGGGCTGCAGCTCCCACCGCCATCTGCCAAGCATCACCTGGATGCTACTTCACCCCAGAGGGCAGTCCAGATCCAGGGGCGTTTGCCCTGTCAGGTACCATGGACCAGGATATTTCCCCACAGCACTTTTTTTTGGCACAGTTCGGGCCAGAAGTGGAGCATCTCAGCTCAGGATGATCGTCTGGCAGGCATCCAGCAGAGCCCAGTAACACGGGCTGTGGCATCTGCTGTGGCAAAGGGGGTGAGGGAATACCTAACACGGTGCTGCCCAGCCAAACGGGGGCAGCCAAGTGCCAGGTGGTGTTTGCAGAGCCCCAGGATGGTGCCACAGGTGGGTGGTGGCTGCATCCGGGCACGAGCGGGGCCAGAGTGCAGCTGCACTTCACCCCATGCCTGCAGAAGTGCCTAAGTGCCTCTTCCCCTTCTCTGGAGCCTGTGGTCTCAATCTGGGAGGAAGCTGGGCTGGGGAGTGAACAAGATGGGACAGGGCAGGGATGCAGAGAAGGAGGCTTGGGAGCAAAGCAGAGGGCTGAAGAAGCAGGTGAGGGAGGGAGGAATCCAAAGGGAGAGGAGGAATTGGAGGTGGATAAGACACTAGAGCACAGCACTGGCAGTGGGTCTGGGCCTGATAGTGGGCCTCGTGCTGCCAGTGCTCACCTCAAACATTTTGTCTTTGGCAGGTGCCCATGAGCTTGTCAGGATGGATAGGTAAGGAAACCCAGGTGCTCCCACCTTCCCCCACCTCCTCACACTCCCTTGCAGCCTGCATCCCTTGCAAAGGTCTTGTCCTTTCCTCCTTCCCCTTGAAGCCAGCACATATCCTCAGCCTGGCAGAGTGAAAGGGGTGCTGGTGTCACTCACGCCCTGAGTTCTTTCCCTTTCTGGGGAATCACTGTTTCTCTTCCCTCTCTCCCCGCGGGAAGTGCCTCCTTCTGTTTTTCAAGGGCCTGCGTCTCCCTGCGCCCCAGGAAGAGCCTGAAACCCCTTTGGCTGAACCTTCCCCCCTGCACCGGGCTCCCCATTTGCTCTCAGCTGAGTTGCCACCGCCTGAACCTTCTCCCTGCTCTGCTTGCCTGTTCCCGGCACTCAGCCAAACCTCCGGGGATAAAAAAAGGCTCCTGAAATAAAAATGCCTCTCCTGTCGCACAGCAGCGCCCAGGGCATTGAGAACCCCGTGTTCGAGGCGGTGCCGTCGGGCAGCGCGGAGCCCCGGCCCCGGCCGCAGCTCTCCTACGTGGCCAGCAGGCTGCCCTCCGAGTCCGGCCGGCACCTGCTCTCGGAGCCCAGCACCCCCCTGTCCCCCCCCGGCCCCGGGGACTGCTTCTTCCCGACCCTGGGTGAGTGACTGGTAATGCCGAGCCCCTCTGGAGACGGCGGGAGAGGTGGGGAGGAAAGGGGAGAGGGAGGGGTTAAACATCAGCGGCAAACTCGGGCATTGTGTGGGACATCAAGTGCCATGGCTTAAAAGATGGGAACGACCCAAACCCTCTGTTTTCCATGCAAAAGCAGAGTTCAGCCACTTCCTGGAATAATATCCCTTAGCTGAAAGCTGGACTAATATCCCTGGTCTGCCCTTTCCCAGATCCTGTTCCCGACTCACCAAATTCCTTGAAAGCCTAAAGACCCCAGAGGAAACCACATCCCGCAGACCACGCCGTGCTCACCAAGACAACAGCCCCGGGAGGGTGGCAGGGCCAGGGGCAGCAATGCCTTAAGAAATGGAGCTGTGTGCAGGATCCCTGCCCCTTGTCTCACATCCTGCCACTGCTCTGGGACTGGAAGTGAATCCCTCTTGCTCAGATTTCGATTTTTAACTACCTGTTTCCATGGAGAAGTGCATGGCTCTGTACTGCTCACATTTTACAGACTAGCTGAAAATAGAGGATGTGGGGATGGAAGGATTTCCTGCACCTGCAGACTTCCCCGAGGATTAACTTATTGCCAGGGTCTAAGCTCTGCAACATCAACATATTTCTGGATCCTTGACTGTACATCCTCTCTGGAAGTGGATGGTATAACACTTTATTCAGCGTGGAACAAAACAGGATCACCAGCCAACCTTGTACTACCTTTTTCTTGGCAAAACAGGAAGGGGAGAGGCTCCCTGCTGCCACCAGAACCCTCTTTCCTTACCAGCCTTTTGAAATGGCCATGGACTTGTGATACTGCTGCCTTTTCAGCAGGACACATGTTGGGACAAGCCTTATTTCTGCTGCAGTTTTATCCTTGGCTTGGGATCAGGGCAATTTATCTTTCTGTTTGTTTCATTATCAGTGCTGATTAAAAGGAAAAAAAGGATGTTTATAGTTTTCATTTGTTTTTTGGCTTGTTTTTTTTTTAAATGCTTGTCAAATAGGAAGTTTATCTGGAGGGTCTTGGAGGATGTTCCCGTGAGGTGGCTGAGAGCCCCTGTGGAGAGGTGGAGGCATGGGGGGCACAGTGGGAAATGCTATGGATGGCTTCCCCTTGCCCTCCTGGGGCCAGCACAGCCAGAGCACCAGCACTGGGGCCAGTGTGAGAGGACTCTGTGATGCCCTTGGGGGATGCGGGTGCTCCTGCAGCATCTGAACACAGCATTGCTTATCCAAAAGAAACTACAGCTCCAGCGTGACTCAGCGCCAGTGATGATATCAAACCTTTGTGGCAGACACTGTTACTCAGTGTGCTTGTTTTTGGTTTTTTTTCTGCTTGTTTTCCCTTTTGTTGTAAGGTGGGTAAAAAAATGGCCACGAGACAAACATAAACATTAGTCATAGCAAAACGGAGTCAGACCTGAGCAACAGCTGCACCAGGCAGTGTGGTCAGGCAGAGCATCCCTGGCAGCACATGGATTCCCTCACCACATGGCTGGAAGAAACAGCGTTAGCTTCTGGAATGGGCTGGGGAGATCCGGGGCTCCTGCAGGGTTTGATTAATCCAGCGTTGCCTTCAGCAGGAGCACCCTCAAGGTGGTTCAGGGATGAAGGAGAAGCCAGCACCACATCCCCATGTACCACGGATGGACATTCCTGAGCACGGGACTCGTGCTTTATTGCCACCCACGGCTCAGCCCCTTCCTGGCTTTGCTGGGGAATCCAGCACCTGGTGCCTCCAGCATTTCTTCTCCCTGTCTCAGCAGCTCCAGCTGGAAAGGCACGCCGGGGTTTTGCCTGCCTGCAGGTCTTAACGGCTTTGAAACCCTCTCCAAGTCGCTCTGTTCCCTAAGGAATGCACTGTTTGATGACAGAACGGAGCTTTGTTGGAAGCAGGTTTTGCTCTGTGTGGCAGGAACCCCATTTTTAGGGATACCTGGTGCTGCAGGCTGAGCTAAGTTCGCTGTCAGAGCCTCTGGTGTGGCATGTTGGGGCACTGCGTGGCACCAGTTTTCCCTCCAGGAGGAAAACTTAAAGACTTCCAGGAGAGAGAAGAAATGGCTTCCCAGGCTTCCACACATTCTGGAGCAAGAGTCCTGGCACAGGGGTGCTGGCTCCCCACCTTGTTCCCCACTACTATGGAGAAGATGACACAGCCTCAAGATCAACATCTGGGCAGTGAGGATCCACCCTGCCTCGCTGGAGCCACCAGTGCCTGGGGCTGTGGGTGCCAGCAGGATCCCTGTCCCAGGGCATAGGGGCGCTGCAGAGTCCTCGGGCAGACCTTCCTGCTGCTGCTGCTGCTGACCACTCGGCAACAGGGCCAGCCCTTGGGGAGGTGCAGCTGCTGGCTTGCCCCAGGGTCAGACAGTGCCCAGGTGACTCCTGCAATTCCCACACACCTTCCAGTTGCAGCTCACCAGCTTGGGAAGGTTTTTTTCTCCTGCAATGCTTTTTAAATGAAATTATTTTCCTTTTATCAGCAGCATTTTATCCTTTTGTTCCCGCATTTCCAACTCCCAAGAGATTCCTCTTGGCCAGTCTTCCCTCCAGCTCCCTTGCTGTCCTGGGTATCCAGATCACCACTTCCAAGTGAGGACTTCCCAGTCCTCTCTCAGCTCTGTCTCCTCTGCCTCTCCCACACAGAGAAAACCCACGGAGGGATGTACAAATTACAAACAATCATCCCCTTTTGTACATTGTTGCATCAGCCTGGATGTCCTTGCGAAAGCAGAGTTTCTGGCAGGCAGACAGACACCATTTCCCTGACAGACATCATTTCCCCAGCCAGGCGTGAGGCCAGCGGGCACCCAGCAACACGCCGGACAGCCTTTCACAAGAGCTGAGGGTCCTCAAGCTCTGCAAAGTGCCAAAACTCCTCTCTCCACTCAGGAATTGGGTCACTGGGCACTTTGTGTCGCTGGGATTTGGATTGTTGCTGCTGGCATAACGTGTGCTTGTGACATGGTGGGCACACAGCAGAGCCCCTGGGGACAGGCAGGGCTGCTGGGACACTGCCTGGGCAGCGCGGAGCAATAAAGCTGTGCCACTTGTCCTTGCTGGCACTGGGAAGGGAAGAGGCCATTGCCATGGCAATGGGATTTGCCAGCTCAGCACATGGCATTGCTCAGCACAGCAAGATCAGCGCCGCTCCCACAGTGATGGGGACGAGGAGGAGCTGGTGGCATCATGTGCTGCAGTCACATGCAGCTGCCTTCTCTCGTTCTGAGGGAAGAGACTTACCTAGGTTTAAGAATCAGTGACAAGACAACTAATGGAAAATATGGTGATGCAGAAGCTGGAGTGTGAATCAGCCAGGAGGGAGGAGCTGAGAGTGCAAAGCCTGAAGTGAGAATCACAGCCACAGTTTGCACTGCTGGCTGTGACCTGTTTCATCAAAATGTACAGCAGGGCTTTGCAGGCAGAGCTGTGCTGGCAGAGCAGAGAGATGGTTAGAGATAGCAGGTGGAGGTGGGGAACAGGAAGGATGTTGTCACACAAGTGTCACACAAGTGTCACACAAGGTGTCAGCCACCTCACCATTTGTGCACATGGGTGCTCACACACAGATACAGGGGGTTAGAAGGGACTCAGAGCTGGAAAATGCCCCACATGGTATTTTCTCTTTTGACTCTCCCATGCCAGAGAGAGGCACAAACAATGAACCAAGCAAGAGAATCACTTTCTCAGACCATGGAACGATGGGTGGGGTCTCATATCAACCCTCTTTCAGTTTGAAGCCCCTTGTCCTGGCACTCCAGGCCCTTGTCAAAATCACAGAGCTCTTCTCATACACAGGGATCACAGCAGACGTGTATGTCAGTGGTGAATGGAACTGTAGTTGAGCTGCTGCCCTGGGCACTCCCCAGAGCTGGGTGGGTGGGCAATGTCTGGAGCCCTTCCAGAGCCAGCACGCAGAGAGCCTGTGAGCAGGGCAGCAGCAGCCAGCACAATTCCCCATAGGGATGCTCATAATTTTTGCATTTGGAGATGGGACATAAGGACTGCTGGATGACTGCGAGGGAGGGTCCTGCAGGACCAGGCATGGAAGGAGACTGAACCAAATTCGTGCACAGCAGGTTTGGACCCCGAGTCGCCAAAACGTCCCACCCTGTGCCTTTTCTCCCACTCCACATCCCCGCTCAGTGCCGAGCTCACTCCCAGAGCGCTGCCCAGCCCCATCCTGCCCCTGAAAGGCCCGTGTGGGCGGCTCACCGACAGGGAGGGGTTGCCCTCGTCCTCCACGGTGACCACGAGGCTGTAGAAGCTCTGGCGCTCGCGGTCCGGCGGGGAGGGCCGGGTGGCGATCTCGCCGGTGACGCGGTCCATGCGGAAGGTCAGGTCCTCGTTCCCATGGGTGATGTAGTAGGAGAGGACGCTGTTGAGGCCGATGTCCCTGTCGGTGGCGCGTACCTGGGCCACCGCCGTGCCACCGCCGACGTTCTGTGGGGATACGTGATGTAAATCCCACGAGCCTCATCACAAGGAAAACACCTAATTAATAATGTTATTCCAATATTGAGAGGGCACTGACGTGAGCTTGAGGCTCCAGACTCACTGCCCCAACACCCAGCAGGTCAGCAGAAAGCTGCACATTAGGTCTTATCTAGTCTGGCACAGCCTGGAAGAGCATAAAACCCACAGTGTGTGCAAAGGTGAAGGCTGTGTAATGGACCCAGAGCTCAGCTAATTATTTTTGGATAGTCCCATTACGGGGAAAATCAAAACAAAAATTCTGTTCTTCGACCTGCTCTGAACATGTATTAAATAGATAAGAAAACCTTAACAGGGCAATATCCTTAATGCTAAGCTATAAATCATGAGCAGCAGTTCCTCACAGCTAAGTGGCACTGGCTATTACTCATATTTCATTTTTCATCACCAAATTGAGAATCCCCCCCTGCCTCAGTCCAGGAATTAAACTGTCAGGAAATAAGTTGTCTTTTCTCATGCCTGATTGTGTTTTATTGCTTAATTATCTAGCCCCTGCTAAGCTGCTTCCTGAAAGCCATTCTTATTCTGCACCGCACCGTCTCTTGTGTCACTTGGGTGACATTTCCATGGGTGTGTAGCCACTTCTCCTTCCGGCTGGTCCTTGCAGCCACACGGGCTTAAGTTGCTTGTAGAGCTTTTTCCTAGCCCAAAACTAGGAGCTTCCAGTCACATCACTAGTCACATCACCAGTGAGGGCTTTCAAGGGGTCACCAGCCCTTACATCACCCAAGGTGAGGACAGCAAGGGGTCACCAACCCTTAAGTGACCCAAGGTGAGGCTTGCAAGGGGACACCAACCATCAAATGACTGAAGACGAGATTGGCACGGGGTCACTAATGCTTAAACGACCCAAGGGGATGTCTGCAAGGGGACACTCCGTTGTCCCCACTTGCCCTGTGGTCAGACCTGACCCGGGGAGGATGGAAGGGGAGGACGGAGGAGGGTGCTCACCTCACTCACGCTCACGTTGTAGCCGAAGGGGCTGTCGATGACAGGGGGGTTGTCGTTGACATCAAGGATGTTCACTCGGAGAACGTGCTCCTTCCTCCGGGGAGGAACGCCACCATCCGATGCTTGGATCTGTGGATGGCGGTGGATTTTCAAGGAATAAAAAAATGCTACTTTGAAGCCACTCAGTGCTCAAACCAGAAGCCCAGGGGGTGAGGGGGGTGGTTTGGTGCTGACCCGTAAGGTGTAGTGATCCAGCAGCTCCCGGTCCAGCGGCCGTGCCACAAACACCTCGCCGTAGGTGCCGTTGGTGGTACGGATCTCAAAAGCCCGGCCGATATTCCCCGATGTCAGTGAGAAAGTCACCTGGAAACATCACAGAGAAAGAAAACCAGGGCAGGCAGAGTGATGCTGAGGAGGAAGAAAAGAAAGGAGACCCTACAAAAATAATTCCAGCATCCCCTTAGGATGTCCCAGCTTTTGAAAAGGTCCAATGTAGTGGGATCCACAGGTGTGCTGGCTTATTACCACCACCCCAAGGCAAACAGGGTCAACCCCCTGGCAGCCCCCACTGCTGCCAGCAATTTTTGTTATTAAGAGTGATGGGACTCCATTAATGCTAGTCTGCAGGGTAATGGAAATAACAAATGTCAGAGAGCGAGAGCTTCCTGCTCAGCCTGCCAAGGACTTTGCTGTCGGCCTCCACAGCAGGAGAGTCCACAGCTGGTTTTCAGATTGCAGGGCTCCTTTTGACACTTGCCCCACACAGCTCAAGGACGATGTTTTACCTCTCCTGCTGCCTTGACTGAGGACTGTTGGTTCTTACTGCACAACCCCCACAAAACCATCAATGACCAGAGTTTGCTCTCACAGGGATGCAGAGGGAAGGGGTTGAGAGGATACTGGCAGGGGGATTTCTGTGTCAGTGAAACACTACACACAGCCTCACAGAAGTTGGAAGGGACCCACAAAGATCACTGAGTCCAACTTCTGGCCCTGCACAGGAAAACCCCAGAAATGACACCACGTGCCTGAGAGCATCGTCCAAATGTCTCTCTCCCTACCTGGCCATTCCTGCCTGCATCTGGATCTCTGGCCAGGACCAGGGCCACCCTCTTGCCCACGGCGCTGTCCTCGGCCACGCTGACAGACGAGTCAGAGGTGATGTCAAACTGGGGGCTGTTGTCATTCTCGTCCAGGACTGTGATGGTCACCTTTGAGGGGGGCACGAGGCTCAGGGCATGGACAGGAGCCACATCCCTGTCCACCCGGCATCGTCAGCCACCTTGACACCCCGGCACACCACCAACACACCACACCCCCCTCTGAGGTGCCAACAGCATGACATCGATCTCCCGTGGGAATGATGCAGCTGTTTGAGCCCAGGGGCTGAAGTTACATCCCTGCCTGCAAAGGAGGAGGAGGAGGGGGATGCTTGGAGGCTGCAAAGTCAGGGCAAGGCTGCTGCATCTCACAAGCAATGTATTTTTTGGTGGAACATCTTCTGGTTTTTATCCTCCAAATAGTTGGGCAGGGAGCAGCTCGCGCTGCTGCAGGGTGACCCATTCCTGCTAAACTTTTCACTAGCAGTGGTTTCATCCATGCTCACAGCAGCAGGGTCAGGCAGGATTTGCTTTAAACCTCAACGGGCACAAAGAGGGCAGAGCTGAGTGTGTTTAACTCAGCCAGGGGAAGCTGGCTGTGGAGGAGACCTGAGCTCCCTCCTGCACATGAGCACGAGATGCTCAAAGGCGACCTGCCTACCTTGGCCACAATTAGGCAGAGGAAATGCTCTCATCGAGTTTGTAATCAAAGTGCTGCAAGGCAACACAGAAATGAGAGAGGAAGAGCCTTTCTGTTCCCGGGGATTTATTTCTGGGTGCCCCAAGCTCCCAGGTGCGGCCAGGCTGAATGTGACAACATCCCGGGAGGAAGCTGGGGAGTGAGTTCTGCGCCCTGGGGTGATTCAGTTATTGTTGCTGCTGAATTCAAAACAGAGAGCCAGGAGCAGGGAGAGCTCATTCAGCCACGGCAGCAGACCCGGCAGCTGCTGTCCCAAGTGCCGGATCTGGGAGCCGGGATTCTGCTCGCCAGCAGCAGGGTGGCTCACGGGGCTGCCCCACGTCCTGGGGGTGGTGGGGAGGCTGGTGCTGGTGGGACAGCACTGGAGACTCCCCCCCAGTCCCTCCCTGCAGTTCAGTGTGGATCTCAGGAGGAATTCTGGTTCCCAGCACGACTGACAAGCTTACCTTCTGTTGGAGGAAAGCAGAGGGAGAAACAGAGAACACAAACAATGAGGAGTTAGTGGGGGATGAGGAAGTGTGGATTAACCCTGCATCCTACCACAGCAGTACCAGGGGTCATGGGTACTGCTCTGCAGTGATCTGGTGGCTCCACTTTTGGGGCATCCCTTTGCTTTTTTTTCTAGCTAAGGTTGGTACATCTACCCCTCACCCTGGGAGAGGTTCCGACAAGAGCACAGCTCTGGGTGGAGAGCAGAGCCATCAGCGCCCATGGGCTGGCCCTGCACTCAGCAGAGAAATGCAAATCACCCCCTGCCCAGCTGCCTGTGAAACTGCTAAATATAACCCTCTGAAACACAAACCACTGTGGAGTATTTCAAGGCCCCTAAATTTACCTCCTTCAAAACTGTTTTAGCAGGTTTTCCCCCAGATCAGGGTTTCCGGACCCTGGAAGGTGGAGCAGAAGGCTCGGCTAGGACAGGCTTGTCCCATGCCAGAGATGGGAGAGGGAGGTGATCTGAGGTTGACAGCGGAAGGTGGGGAAGCTGGGAGAATCTACTCACCACTGTGGAGTCAATCTTGGGTCCTCCGTCATCAGCCACCACAGTCAAGGTGTAGAAATCCCCTTTCTCTCGATCCACCTGGCCTTTGACCGTGATCACACCCTGCCAAGCATGAGCAACAGCTGTGTTGGCCAACAAAACCAAAGCTCACAGTGCCCAAACAAGCCAGCAGGGACCATTCTGTGGCTGCTTACCGTGATCCCATTGATTTTGAAGAGAGCGAGCGCCTGGGGGTTGGTGTTGGGGTCGAACTTGTAGGTGATCTGGTTGAGGTTGTCGATGGAGCGGGCCTGGACGCGGAGCACCTCAGAGCCCAGGGGGATGTTCTCCATGATCACGGCCTCGTAGCTGCTGTTGGAGAACTGCACGGCCTCGTCCAGCTCGTTCAGCAGGCTGACGTACACGCTGCAGAAGCCCTGGTTGTTGGGGGGCGCTTGGTCCGTGGCAGAGACGTTCATCAGGTAGCTGGTTTTGGTCTCGTAGTCCAGGTACTCTATGGTCGTGATGAGACCCGTGCTCTCGTCGATCTCAAACTTCCCCTCCGCGCCCGACACGATTTTGTAGCTCACCAGACCCCCGTTCCCTGGGGAGGGAGCAGGAATCGTGTGCTGGCTGGACCAAGCACCACGAAGAGGCAGGCACCACCGATGCCCACCCCCATCAAAGCCCATCCCAGGGGATCTCGGCCCGGCCAAGCCAGGATCCGCGCAGCGGCCGATCTCAGCGCTCTCCCCGGCACTGGGTGTTCCTCACCCCGCCCTTCCCACCTGTGTCTCGGTCGGTGGCCCGCACCACTGCCACCGAGGTCCCTATTCCCGCCGTCTCCCGCAGCCCCAGGCGGTTGTACTGGCGCTGGGTGAACACTGGCACCTCGTCGTTGACGTCTTCCACGTACACGATCACCTGGGAAGCCCCGGAGAAACCACGTGTGAATGGGTAAGCTTGGGAAACAAACCCTTCGTGGTGCTCGTGGAGAAACATTTTAGCGTGTTCAAAGCCAGGATGGACAGGGCTAGGAGCAACCTGGGCTAGTGGAGGTGTCCCTGACAATGGCATGAGGGTTGGAACTAGGGCGGACTTAAGGTGCCTTCCAACTCAACCCATTCCATGATCCTGTGATAATCTCTTCTTCAAACACCATGTGATGGAGAGTGAACACAATGGGTTTAACATCACAGATTTAAACAAGCCCTGTGGGTTGGAGTGAGTCAGTCTTTCCCTGCTGGGGGGTAGGTACACCGCGTACATTAATTCTTCCATCCTCTGGGATCCCCTGATCAAGCCCTTGGAGACCTCGCAACACAGAAATGCTGGCGACTCGGTGGGAAATTTTTGCTCCAAGTTCAGTGCTGTTTCCCCAGAGAACACATTTCCTTCTCCTGGTTTTCTGCTTGCTGCTGGTGCTGGGGGCACTTCACACTCAGCCAGAGCCCACCCCACCACTGGGTCTAAGAATAGATGCAACTGGAGGGCTGGGTTTGTGGGAACCGTGGGAAGCTGGTGCGCTGCAGCTGAAGACTGTCACCACTGGGTCCTGGATTATTTAAATAGGGCCTGGCCAGGACACGTGGTTTTCAATTGGCTGAGGCTCAGCTTTTCTTCCCAGCAGCAGAGCTGCATCTCACTGAGCGAGCAGGACTCCCTCTGAGTGACTGCTGCACCACTTGGCAGCCTAATGGCACCAAAACGTCACAGGAAGAAAGAAAAATTAAACAAACCTCCCCACCAACAAGCTCTTCTCTACCCATGAGAAGCCCCTGGAGACTTTCCATCAGCATCTTCATGCCAGATCTTTCTAATTTCCTGTACAACTGCAAGTGCTGGGAGGGACCAAGCATCCCAGATATTTTGCGCAAACAGTTTTGCTGCGCAGCCCGTGGTGGCTGTGAGCTCCTTACCCGCACGGAGCTCCTCATGGGCCCCTGCTCCGTGTTGTAGGCCTCCACCTCCAGCACGTGGGAGGAGTTCTGCTCCCTGTCCAGGTGCCTCACGCCTCGCATCACCAGCCCCGTGCTGGGATTGATGCGGAAGTGGTTGTGCTCATTTCCTGGTGGAGGGGGAAAAACGACAGGGATGTTGCCCACTGCCTTGACATCCATCCTGGTGACACACTGAGCCCTCCCTTGGGGGGCTCTTCTGAAGGGAGACTATTTCCCCATCACCTCTGGCTGCATCAGACTCAGCTACATCAGTGTTTGGCCCTGGGTCAGGCCAGGAGGAGCTACAGAATCTCATCAGATAAGAAAAATGTGGATGTGTTGGACTGAGTCCAGAGGAGGCCACAAAGATGTTCTGAGGGCTGGAGCAACTCTGCTCGGGATCCAGAGAGCTGGGAGTGTTCTGCCTGGAGAAGAGAGAAGGCTCAGGGGAGACCCCAGAGCCCCTTCCAGTGCCTAAAGGGGCTCCAAGAGAGCTGGAGAGGGATGGACCTGGAACAAAGGCCTGGAGTGAACAGGACTAGGGGGAATGGCCTCAAACTGAAAGAGGGTAGGGATAGATGGAATCTTGGAAAGAAATTCTTGACTGTGAGGGAGGTGAGGCCTTGGCACAGGCTGCCCAGAAGAGCTGTGGCTGCCCCTGGATCCCTGGAAGTGTCCAAGGCCATGTTGGAGCGGTTTGGAGCAACCCGGGGTAGTGGAAGGTGTCCCTGCCCATGGCAGTGGGTTGGAATGAGGTGAGCTTTAAGGTCCCTTCCAATCCAAACCATTCTGTGATTTTAGGATTCTATCTAGCTGCCCATCCATGACAAGTCACTCCTCAGCAATGAGCCCTAAAGCTGAATTTTACTTAGGGCGGGGAGAAATGGTTCTGTGGGCTCCAAAGTGCAAAAGGATGGTGAGCTCAACCTCCCAAGGCCGGGCAGAGCCTGGGACAAACTCTCTGATTCACGAAGGGGCACCTGGACTTACCCTTGACAATCCTGTACCACACTCTCCCGTTAATGCCTTCGTCCGCATCCGTGGCTTTCACCTTCATGGGAAAAGCAGAGGAGCAGAGGTGAAGGGCAGAGAATTCCAGACTAGGACTAGTCAGCCTACCCTGACAAAGCTGGACATCCTTCTCCTCCACCTGAGCTGGGGAGCTTACTGAATACAAGGCAAAGCAAGGTACCCTCCCCTCATCGTTGGACAGCAGGGATAGTGGGCTCAGGAGCCCTTGGCTGCCAGCTCAGCTGCTGGATTGAGGTGGGAGCTGCACCTCAGGACCACACCATAAATCCCACAGGTCTGTGTCCTGGAGGAGATGCCTCCATCAATCCTACCCTGCGTGCCAATGCTCGTCCCAGTGGCAATGCCGCCAGAGATGGAGCCTTGCTGGGATGATTTGAGCAGGGGAAGCTGCTCCTGTGCCTGGTGGGCACACAGCCCGTAGCACCCTAGTGAGTCACCCAAGCAGCAGCACACGAAAAAATTGCCAATGGAAATGTGACTGCAACCAGCCTAGAGCATCCTTGTGAGCCCCTGAGCAGGGGTGGGAGCACCCCTAGGCTCTGATTCACTGCACAGTCCCGGCATGGACCAAGTCTGCCATCCGCCCTGGGAAAAACCAAGGCACGGGTCCCCTCTGGTGTCACTGAACAAGACTGCAGTGCTTTCCCAACAGCCCCAGCCAGCAGTCAGCAGCTGGGAAGCGGGACCTGGCAGTGGCCAGCAGGGCCAGGGCTTCCAGTCCAGCTGGCACTGAGTCCCTGCACCTTCTCGCAGCAAAACCCAGTCCCCACAAAGCACCCAAAGCTCAGCCGCTGCTCACAAAGCACCAGAGTGAGGATGCAGGGAATGCCTGAGCCTTTATTCTCCCCTGCTTCCCTCTGCAAGGCCTCATCTTCTTCCTACAATACTAGCCAGCAGTTTCTTTTTCCTGGGAAGCTCTGCACCCAGATCTACACTGGAAAGAGTAAAGGTTGCTGCAAAGGATGCACATGCAGTGGGAACAGTGAGGGTTTTCACCTCCAGCCCCATACAACACTCACAGGAGTCAGAGGTACTCCTCTGAAACGTGGTTTTTGAGGTACCTTGGA
Source organism: Phainopepla nitens (assembly GCA_013400175.1). NCBI lineage: Eukaryota > Metazoa > Chordata > Aves > Passeriformes > Bombycillidae > Phainopepla > Phainopepla nitens. The sequence goes on along the minus strand of VXBQ01000652.1, from coordinate 215,275 downwards.
CTGCTCTTGCTTCCTGCCAAGTCCCCCTGCATCAGCAGAAAACTTGGAAAATACTGACCTCTATCAGGATTTCTCATCCCTGTGCCCACACATGCTGTTCTCCTCTGTCCCAGACCAGTCTATATCTTGCTTGTGGCTACTCCATGTTCCACCAAGGACTTCCTTTTACAGTGGGGAGTTCTCCCTCCCAAAGCAGCTCTTTCACCTGCTGGGCTCTCAGAGGCAGAGCGAGGCTGCCTCCTCTCCCGTGGGATGGATGGGCCCTGCAACAGCAGGCAAGCGATGCCCAGGCAGACCAGCTGCCCTGGCATGGCACAGGGAAAAGCTACCATGTGGCCAGAAGAGGAAAAATGAAGGGATGTGAGGCAAATCTTTTCAGTTTCTTGCGCCATTCCTCACTCCACTGTGCCCAGGAGAGTGCATTTCAGGACGAGCCAACTGCACCTTGCAAACACCCCTTGGGCCATCCTCTTCCCAGCTCACCCCAAGCCTGAAGCTCTGGTACATAAACTAGGTGATATGGGCCAGCCCAGGCATTTGTTTTTTACTAAAAATCAGGAGTTTGCACTGAAGCAAGGCATGCTCCTGCCAGCCTGCAGCCTGAGGAAATCTTGGCTGCTGCTGGTTTGACATGCTGAGGTCCCAAAGGAAAGGTGGTACTTTGACAGACTGTCCAAAACTCGGGACAACAATGGCACTTGCAGGGCAAGCAGTGGGAGAAAAGCTCTTTCTGTTGCAGGTGGAAAACACCTCGTGCAGCTGGGCTGAGCTCCAGCCCATTTTATCCCTCTGCTAACAGAGTGGGCTGCAGGCACAGCCAGCCTGTCACAGCACCCTTTCAACCCCACCCCCCCCCACCCCGCGTCCCCAGCTACTGTAAAGGTCAGAAAAGGATGAGGTGGGGCAATAAAAGAATGGGAAAAAAGTAGATTTTCTTGGAAAAGGGGGAGCAGGCATTTGGAGGGCAGGTGCCAGCCCTCCCACCACAGTGGGCTCAGCCCACGACCATACCATTTAGTCATCCTACAGGGACAAATCCTGAGCAAACACATCCCGGGGGGCTCGACCCCAGCAAGGGACACAGCTCCAGCAGGACACAGCTCCGGGGCACTACAGCGCTGGCAAAGGACGGGAAGGGGCTCAGGGCCTCTTGGCTTTGCTCGCTCAGGCTGTCCCCAGCCCGGCTGCCACCTCTGTCCCACCCTCCCCAAAGGGAGGAGGGGGCTGGCAGCCGGCAGAGCGCAGTGGGAGAGGCGGAAAGGCGGGAGTGCAGGAGGCAGAGCCCGGGCACGGCCAGCTGGTGAGAGGTAGGGAGCCCAAACCCCGCGGCAAAGCCACTGCCAACCCCTTAGGTTACCCCCAGGGCAGACAGACCCCCGGCTGCAGAGCTGCTGCCCTCAGCCTGGGAGAAAAGGGCTGAAAATGGGTGGGGATGCGAAGTTTGGGGTGGGCATGAGGTCAGGCATCTCTCCTCCCTTCCCAGTCGCGTTGCTCTGTCTCTCCTGGTGACTGGAGAGGGGGAAAGTCCTGTGGATGCAGCCCTGCCGTTAAACAGCCAGGGTGATGGGGAGCAGCATCACTCCCAGCCCTCTGCTCTGGGAACCCAACCATCCAGGTCAGCAGCTGTGTGTGTGTGATACTGCCCAGCATCACCTCCTCCTGCAAGCTGGCGGAAAGATTTAGTACGCTGGGAGAAGTTGGGCAATTCCAGGAAAAGTGCTGCTAAGCAAGCTGGGGAGGGGAATGAGAGCTGCTTTTCATGGGAGCTGTGTCACAGGCAGCGCCAGAAAACAGCCTTTTCTTTGCAGGAGTTTGGGGAAAGGGCGGGAGAGCATGTGGAAAAATTGCCAAACTAGGCAGCTTGGACAGGCCAGGGAGCAGTGCCTGGTGCTGGGCAGAATAACCCTCTCTGCTGCTCATGCACGAGAATCATTCTTTTTATCTTTCTTTCCACCTTTCTCAGGGGCATTTTACCTTTTGCAATTTCTCTTTTTTTCCCCTCTGCTCCTCATCTGCCTCGTGGCCAGTGCTGGAGCCCGAGTGTTCATGGGGATGTGTCACATTTGGAGCTGATCAGGCAGGGATGAACCTCAGGGGAGGATTTCCAGGACAGGAAAATCTCTTTTAACCCACCAGGGTGAAGAATATGGAGCCTGGGTGGGACAGTGATGCTGGGAAGGGGCAATGCTATGAAAGCTCTGCCAGCTGAGCTGGGTGTGAGGAGAGGCTGGATGGGAAGCAAGAAGAGAACAGGGCATGGCTGAAAAAGCCTGGGAAAACGTCGGTGTGATCCCTCCTGATGAGTTTCTATGGAACACAAGTGAATTTAAAAGACAAACTCTGCAGCCATGGGCAAGGGAGCAAAAACAGCCCGAAGGAATTGCCCACGCCTCCCGGCTGGCTCTTGAGGAACAAAGTAAGGTCACCAGGCTGAACACAGGCAGTCAGTAAATGCCAGCATTAAGGTAGCCGTGGAAACCTTGATTCAGGCTGCCTTTGGTGTGGCACACACTGCAGCCCTGCCTCCTGGCTTTTGTGCCTGGGCAGCCTGTCCATGGAGCAGGGGGCCCTTGGGACTGCTGCTCTATTCCCAAAGCCGAGGGGAAGGGACGGAGCGGGTTAAGGATTAAAAAAATACTTTTGGGGGGAAGAGAGGTGAAAACATCACTGTGGAGGAGGTGACAAGAGCCCCAGTCCCTGTGACTGTCTGCAACTCACACAGAGATTCACCTCTCAAGTGCTGACCCATTTGATTTTGCGTTTCCCATTTTCCAGGCACAGACCTGGTTCTGACCCACGGGAACAGCATCATCTCCCCAAAGATCCCCAAGCTCTGAGCAGGCTGACACACCCTTAGGGATTAAAACCATGTCACTGATGCCTTCTCTTCACTTTTTGGACTGTTTTATGATGGATGTTTGCCTGCTGCCTTACACACACCTGCGTGACTTTGGGATAATCAGAGACCCTGGCAGCCCCTACAGCCCTGCCTCTCTCCTCCTAAGCTCTTAGTTTTAAATTAGCTCAATCCAAATCCAAATCCAATCCAGGAGATTGCCACAGACCAGTTAGACAGTCCTCCCACATCTCCACAGGGAAGTCAGCATAATAAAGCTTTACCTCCAGCACACAGGCTGGAGTACCAAGGGCACTGCAGAGGGTTGGCATAACCAGGATTTCCCCAGCCTTCATCTCCTCATCTCCATCTGGAGAGATGCCAGCCTCTGGCACAGCCTGTCTGGGGCTGGGGTGGGGGGTGCATGTGAGCAAAAACGTGAGCGCAAAATGCTCTTGGGAGGATCTGACCCGTTGGGGAAAGGAGAGGACAGTCTCCACCAGGGGCTAGGTAAGAGCTATCACTGCCAACACTTCGGGAAGCTGGTTTGCATCATCTGTGACACGTCTGAGCCTGAAAGCAGGTCAGCAAAATGCCTGACACAAGGATTTTTGGCACGAGTAGGGTGTTACTCTTCACCTCTGCAAAATAATAAAGGCAGTGCTAGTACAATACCACAGCTTGATGGGGACTTATCAGGGCACAGGCTCAACTAACTGTCCAATTTCTTTGGGAGAATAATCACAAAAAGCCCAAATGACAGCCAACTCAACAAACCTGCATTTCTGGGGAACAGAGGAGAACCAAACCTCAGCAGCTTGGGGGGAAGATTTTGAACTTTCTGTAGTATGTGCATATTTATCTCTTCCAGAAAATCTTCATGCTATGTGTGTGTGCTCTCTGAAAGCGAGCACAGGGGTCATGGTACCACACGTAAATAGTGGTAGATTTCTTTGCCAGGTGGTTTTGCACTTCAGTTCAGGGTGATACTTTGCAAGCATAAACCTCACCTCAGATGGACACCTCTTGTCCCTCTGTGCCACTGAAAACATGGCTGGGAGAATCTTGGACATCAAGGCATGACAAGAATCCACCCGTCTAACTAGAGGGTCGCTGTCTGTCCAGCTTCCACATGGTAATCACCTGTGCCACTTCTCTGTATCACCTTGCACTGCAGGGAAGATGAGCACAGAGGACTCTGGCAACGGGACCTCTCCCACCCCGCCTCTCCTTGGGCTTCTGGTTCCCACCACAGAGCTGGTTCCACCCAGTGCAGCATCTCCTGAGGGGACAGACTGGCTGCCCATCATCGTGGGGCTCATCTGCATCTTTCTGGTCCTGGCCACCCTCCTCGTCTTTGTCACCCTTTGCAAGCCAGCGGCGCTGGGCCGGTCCCTCTCTGCCCCCCAAGAGTGCCTGCCCCACCACTCCGTGGATGCCACTGAGCCCCAGCTGAGGCTCTGGAAGCGTCTGGGCTCCCTGAGGTGCTCCATCAGCAGCTTCAGGAGGAGCCAGCTGGTGTCTCACAGCCCGCTCACCTGTCCCAGAAGCTTCTCCACCAGCCAGGACTGGGAGTCCACCAAAATGTGATCTTGCCCTGCTACTCTTTCCCAAGCTTTTGCCTCCCTTCATCCCTCGGTATCCTGAGCAACCCGACAGAGACCCTTTGAGCAACTCATTTCCAGGCAGTGGCTCTGTGAGGTGACAGGAGATTTTGCAGTGTCAGGTTCCCAAATGCTTTCCAGGTTACTGCTTCCTGCCCGGGAAGGTGGAGGCATCCAAACTACACCCACGCGCAGCTACCACCCAAAAAGTGGGCAGTCCAAAAAAGTCCTGCTGCTTCATTTCTTTTGGAGAACATTGTGCAAGTTGTGCTCCACCTCGACAAACAGCCTGGAAGAGAGTGGGAGCTACCTGGCTACCTGAAGAGAGGCAGCCCAGGGCAAACCTGCTCCACAGAAAGCAATCCTCAGTGCAGATTCCCCCCTGAGCTGTGCTCCGGAGCAGGTGGAGGGAGGCTCGTGCCACCACGTGCTGCCTGGTCCCTGTCACCCCCCTCCATGCAGTGACCTGTGGGTTGCTGTGGTCGACGCATTCCCATTCCTGCTCTCTGGTCCGTCTGGATTTGGGAGAAATGGATAGGGAAATATTCAGAAGCTCTCCTGCTGTCCTGGGGATGCGGGGATGCATTTGAAGGGAGAGACCTTCTGTACAAATGGTTCACTCTGAAGGTGTAAATTAAACTAAAGCTGGGTGATGGCTAATTGCTGTTTCTCTTCAATGTTGTTCTGTGGAAAAACAACTTCCTTTCTTCTGCCATGGACTTCCAGCGGCACCCCCCTCTTTTGGGAGGCGGGTTCTAAGACAAGGCACTTTGACACCAGTCAGACTCGAGTTCCCTCCATTCCTCCAATTTGCCAAATTTGCTCAATTTTAGGAGTTGCGTGCAAGGACACACCTCCATCCTGGGATTGCAGACTGATGTCTGACCCCAGAGACATCAGGTACACCGTGCCATGGCACGACAGGTGATGAGGAACCACAGGACTCCTTTTGGAGCAGACACACGGCTCCCAGCAAACCTTTGTTGCAGGAGGCAAAAGGCTCCTTTCTTCTCTGCCAGGGGTGATTCATCCTGCCCGCCACAGCCAGGAACAAAGCTGCCCCTTTCCCTTTGTCGGCAGAGGTATTGAAGGCAGGAGGAGCCTTCCCAGGGCCCTCTGCAAAGAGCCTTTGGTGCCTGCTCCAGAAGAGCCCAGGGTATGAAGGGATGCTGGAAGGCCTGTGTGAATGCCCGCATTCATTCGGTGCTCACTGAGCCATTCAGCTCTGCCCACCGCTTCCTCAAAGAGGAACAAAAATGAAAGCCAAGTCCAAATGCTTTTCTCCCTCTCTGAAGGTTTTCCCCCCTCTCTGAGCATCTCTTTGCAGGCACTCTTCTCCCTCCCCATGGAGATGTCTGTTTGGGAGGAGGGAGAAAGCAGAGATGTGGCCTAAGTGGCCTCGTCAGCACAGGGCTTGGCTCTTCTCCTCTCACCCCCTGCAGAAATGGGGTGAGTTTCTTAATTTTCCCCTGTTCTTTGCTGCCTTCTCCCTGGCACTCACAGCCTGGATTAGCAGAGGAGTGGATGAGCAGGAGCACATCCCTCCCTGCCCCGAGGGAACAGACCACTGACAGGGAGAGAAAATCCCTGCCCTGGGCTTTCAGCAGCCCATGGCCAGAGCACAGTCAGTGGGGGACTCCAAGCTCCCATCCCAGGGTCCCAGGGGAAGAGCCACGTGCCTGCACGATGCTGCTGGCAGCAGGGATGTCCTCAGGGACACTGACTTCATAGCTGCTCTGCAGGAAGATGGGTCTGTTGTCGTTGACATCCAGGACAGTCACATACACGGTGGCGGTCCCGGTGCGCCTGTTCCCAGTGGGACCATTGTCTGCAGAGAGAGAAAGGTGAGGGAGGGAGGGAGGTTCAGTCACCTCCTCTTTGCACAGGTGGTGCTCAGCCCACAGCTGCTGAAGTAACAGGATCAGGATTTCTAAACTAAAACATTTCATCTTTATGCAGCCTTCAAATCCCACACTGAACCAAGGGTTTTTAGGGTTTTTTTTTTCCCCTTCCCATTCTAAAAGAAAAAGAAAAAGTCAAACCACCCCCAAGGTCTGCCATGGAGCCCAGTGAGGCTAGAAATGCAACTGATCATTAGAGAGGATTTGCAATTCCATACACCAAGTGAAGGGACTGCTGGAGGCCAGGGATTTAGGAGATGAAGACAGCCTGATAAGTTTTCCATAGCCACAGCTCAGCTCACAGCCAAAGAGCACCAGGATGGGTTGACATTCAGCAGACAAGGACATGTCACAAGCTCTTGGATTTGCCACTAAGAATGAGGCACTGGGAAGCATGGATTGGGGTTGGATTTTTCAACACGCCTGTTTTGCAGGGAGCACTAAACCCACCCAGCTGGCAGCCTGTGGGATCTGGGAAAACACAGGCAGTGCAATCCCCATCAGAGGGGCACAACAGACCCTTTGCCCCTTGGGATCCAGTCCTGTGTGCCCAGGCAGTGCAGCATCCCTGCTGCAGCCCCGGCGGCACCTGCAAAGCTGTGCCCCAAACATTTCTGTCCAGGCCACTTATTCCTCCTTTCAAAAGGGACATCCAAGTCATCCGTGAACAGGCACATCATTATAAAGCTCTGGGGATGACAGCCAAGCTGAGTTTGGCACACAGACCCTCTGCCTGTGCCAGGTGGCTCAGGGTTAATCAGCAGCCACAGAGCCAAGGGTTGGCATGGCATGAGGGGAACGATGCGGTGGCACTGGCCTTGTTGGGTAGAGGGATGCCCTGGACAGTGTGGAGCCTCTCAGGAACAGGGGGCCTTCCGTCCCCAGGAATAAGGGAGAGCCCTGGGGCTGGGCAAACCTGAGAGGAGGATACACCTTCTTCAAAAGTCATGACAGAACCAGGACATATTAATTCACATGGGCTGTGGAATGGTAACATCAGGCACAGGCTCTGGTGTGTAGAGTGCCCCAGAGGTTGCTGCCCCTCCGACACGCCTGCGAGGAGCTCCACACGTGCACGGCCCTCACACGTGGCTGTGTGGCAGTGGTCCCGTTGGATCCCTGGGAAATCCTTACCAATGGCCTCCAGGATCAGCGTGTAGGATGCCACGGTCTCCCTGTCCAGACTCACGACTGTCCTGACCACCCCATCCCTGAAGCCGACGCTGAATTTGCCATCCTGGTTCCCACCTGCAGCAAAGGACAAGTAGAATAGAAACTGGGAATGGTTTGGGTTGGGTTGGGTTGGGAAGAACCTTAAAGGTCATCTTCTTCCAACACCTTGCCATGGGCAGGGACACCAACTAGACCAGGCTGCTCCAAGCCCTGTCTAACCTTACCTTTAACTCCTCCAGGGATGAAGCATCCACTACTTCCCAGGACAGCCTGTTCCAATGCCTGGCTACCCTTTCAGTGAAGAAATTCTACCCAATATCTAATCTGAACGTTCCCTGGTGCAACTTGAGACCATTTCCTTGGATTCTGCAGCCTGGGCACGGAGTCAGCCCAGCTGTGCAAGGATGGTTTTGTACCTTGTCCCCAGCAGAGCATCGTCCCTCTGCCTCACAGCACAGGAAAAATCCAGTGGCCGTAGGAAAAGCTGAATCATTTCCTAAGTGCTTTGGAAGCAAACTGGGGTAACTTTGCACGTGAGCCATGGTACCTGTGGGACAACACACCCTGTTTCACTTGCAGAGGGACCAGGGGCGCCGTGACATGAAACCGCGGGCTGCCATTGTGGGAAAAATGACTCTCCGGTGAAACTTCTGGTTTTGCCCTCTTCCTGAGGGCTTGGTGTGCAGTTTGCAAGTCAAACCGTGGCCAGGGGATTCCCCAGCCTCCTGCTGCAGGTGCTGCAGCTGCCGAGCGAGCCGGGCACTGCTCACCCAATCCCACCTGCCCATGGGGCTACAAAAATGCCCCAAAATTCCATTCCTGGCTGCCAGCCATAAACACTCATGAAAGCCACCCCGGCCCTTGCTCCCTAGCCGTGTTCTGCCCATCCTCATGCTTTTCTAGGGATGCCGGGGGTCAGCAGAGTGGTCAGCATGGCCGGGAGCCAAGCGGGGCTGTTCAGCAGAGGGCGATGCCGGACAAGGTTTGGAGGGGCTGGGAGAGGCAGCGCTGAAGCGCAGAACGCCCTGGCGGAGGTCTGGGGCAGCCTGCGCCTTCCTGCAACCCGAGTTCCCGTTCTGCATGGGGCTCACACCTGTGATGAAGTAGCTGAGCTCAGCGTTCAGCCCGATGTCGGCGTCCGTGCAGTTGAGCCGGACCACTTTGAAATCCCGGGCCACGTTCTCGGGCAGGGACACGTTGTAGACGGCGGGGAAGAAGGTGGGGTTCTCGTCGTTCACGTCCAGAACTGGAAAGGGGGAGCAGAGCTGAGTGTCCTGCCCGGGCTGCCCCTCCTGCAGATGCCAGGTTGATTCTGCTGGGCTCCCAAACCTCCTGCCTGCTGCTTTCAGCATCCCAGGGAATGCTCTGCCTGACTCTCCCTGCCATTTGTGCAGTGGGGGTGCCTGCAGAATGGCTGTAGACTGTATTTGGTTGCCTCTGATACACACAGATCACCCTCCCCACAGCCAAAAAACCATTACATCACTGAAATGAAGTTACTATTTCCACCACGCCTGTTTCCATCCCCATTGAAAGGAAAATCCGGGGCTTAAATATAAGCTCAGAATTTCCTGGGGCACGGCAGAGAGCTCTGAAGGTACAGGACTGGGAGCTTCTTTTCCAAACTCAGGCCTGAGGACAATCCAGGGTCAGTTTGTTTCCAGATGACGCTTATCCTTTTTCAGCACTAGACTTGCACGAAGCCAGTAAATTAAATTAAAGACAGGCCACGCAATAAGGCTCCAGCTCTGCACTGGGATTGCGTGGGCTGTCCAGGCACGCAGATGATGGGAATCACATGCTGAAGCAAAAGAAAAAGGCAGCACTGGGGATGGGGGAATGGAGAAAAAAAAAATAGAGAATTTGGGGGCCCTGCCAGAAACACCATGTTTTCCCCATCTCTGTTGATAGCAGACACGGGGTCTATGGGGACAGGAGCCGTCCCTTGCCCTGTTGTACACAAAGCCAGACCTGATCCTGTTTCAGGCCTCAGTGCACCTCCTACAGAGACTGCGTTTCCTGCAGGGAGGCGTCCTTGTCGCCGCTGGGTCTCGGTGCACCCACCTTTGACAGTGAGGGTGCTGGTGGAGCTCTTGGCGGGCGCGCCGGCGTCGCTGGCCACCACGCGCAGGTAGTACTCAGGGATCCTCTCCCTGTCCAGCACGGCCGTGGAGGTGACCAGCCCGCTGGTGCTGTTGATGAGGAAATCCATGCGGGGCATGCCCACCTGCATGCGGTACGACACCTGCCCGTTGGGGCCCTCGTCCAGGTCAATGGCCACGACCTGGTGGGGAGAGCACCCTGATCATCTCCTGGCCACAGAGGTCATGGTACAGAAATCCCGAGCGCCTTTGGCCCCAGGCATGCAGGGATGAAATGGCCTTGGAGATCCTCCCAACGGGGAGTGAGCCCTTGGAGCAAAGATGCACAACTCCTCCTGCATCCCCCCTGCTCCACTGCCAGAGGATGGCAAAGAGAAGGGGATGGAGAGGACGGAGGAGATGGAGAAGATGAGGAGAAGGGAGAGGATGTGTTGCTAGCCTGCTTTGCAGAAGCCGTGGCGGCGGCAGCAGCAGCTCCCAGCGTGAGGAATGGCAGCAGCGGGACACACTCACCTGGAAGACAGAGGAGCCCGCAGGGAGGCCCTCGGCGATCTCAGCAACAAAGGGCAGGTTTTGGAAAGTGGGGTCATTGTCGTTCAGGTCCAGCAGGTTGACAAAAACTGTGGCACTGCTGGTGGCTCTCAGGGGTGGCCTCCCACCTGCAGAGGCCAGGAATGGGGTCTCAAGGTTAACGCTTGAGCTGTTTCCACCTCTCTCCCCTGAAAAGGAGCCCTCACCCCCTATGCAGACAGCAGTGCAGGATGGGGTGATGGCCCTGATTTGTCATGGATGATCTGCCTCGGATGGACAATTAGACAGAATCCTAGAATGGTTTGGGTTGGAAGGGACCTTAGAGATAATCTAATTCCAACCCTCTGCCATGGGCAGAGACAGCTTCCACTAGACCAGGTTGCTCCAAGCCCCGTCCAACCTGGCCTGGGACACTTCTAGGGTTAGAGCAGACAGAGCTTCTCTGGGCAATCTGTTCCATCACCTTCTTAGTAAAGAATTTCCTCTCCACAGCTAATCTCAATCTCTCCTCTTTTGGTTTAAAACTGCTCCCTTTGTCCTGAAAATAAAGAAATATCTTTGTATATCTACCTTTTTTTCCTAAGGAAAGTTTCCTTACTGCAATATTTCCAGAGAAAAGCCCATCAGCTCTGTTTCCCTCACCTGCTCAATTGATTTTTCTGGGATGCCAATGGAGCGAGGCTGAGGGGAGGGAGAGCTCCTGCCTCTCAGGCTCCTTCTCAGGGCTGCTACATGAACAACTGCACTCACTTCTTGAGGGGTTTCTAGTTTGTTTTAACAGCAGGTTTAAAACTACTCCCAAACTTTAACCTCAGAAACACTCCTGCTCAAAACAGGAGAGCAGAAAACAGAAAAGACTTTGTCAAAAAGGCAAAATCAGGCTGGGGAAGGTTCAGCTCAACAGTGAAAGCAGCCAGGGTGGGATGGCAGCTTACAGTCGGTGACGGACACCACGATCCTGCGCATGAGCTGGGCCTCCTGGGCGTTGGGGTTCTCCCGGTCCAGCAGCACGCCCGAGGTGCGGATCTTGCCCGTGGTGCTGTTGAGGCTGTAGAACTTGTTGGGAGGCCGGATGCTGTACACCACCGTGCCGTTCTCCCCCAGGTCCGGGTCAACAGCCACCACCTGCCGTGGGGGAACGGCCCAAAATTACAGGAGAGTGCTGGGAATTAACCCCCGTAGGGAGATGTGCTGGTGTCGAGCTTGGCCTCCTCACACCAGCAGCAGCAAGAGCTTCTTCCTCCATCCAGCTCTGTATTTTCATGACATTTGCAGGGATTTTACACCCTCAAGACCTCTGCTGTGGTGTTAAATCTCCCCCAAATTGGCCTGTGAGCACAGGAGGTAATGGCATGACAAGACACAAACGTGCAGCAATCAAACTGGATTTTCCTCCTTTTCAATAAAACCAGCTAAAAAACAAGGACCTTTCGGAAAAATAAAGTAAATGGGACAAAGAGGCACTCTGAGGAACTTGTGCTGCCGCATCAGGAATGCGAGGAATAATTCCTTGGTGGAGTTCTCCTCCACACCAGATATTTTGTGCTTTATTGTTCTCCCTGTGACATTTTTAATTACAGGGGACATTTACATTAAAAACACCCCAACTTCACTGTCCTCATAACTTCCCCAGCTCCCGCTGCTTGTCCTGCAGCTGAATTTACATCGGATCAGTGACAAAATAATTATTTTCCCAGCAACTAATTGGGTTGTCAAAGGCAAGATGACTTCAAGCTGGTGCTGAGCAGCAGGGCTGAAGGAGAGAAAACCACTGTGCTCAGGCTCGGGCAGCACTGCCAGACTCTTCTCCCCCTTCAAAAAAATCCCTTTTTTTTTTTTTTCTCAGCCTTCCTCCTTATACAATTTTGTGGATTCTCTTCACTCTTCCCTCATTTATTTTCCATTTTGTTCCCATCATTTTTCTCTCGGCGTGATGGAAGAGAAGCCTCCCCCTCTCCTTCTCTTTTATTTCACCAGAGGGACTTGAAAGACTGTAAATCAAAGTCTTTCAGAGAGGTCCTTGAAGGAGGTCGCAGGCGAGGCTAAGAAAAGGAGTATTTGGCCAAAATCCACACAATTTGGAGAGGGGAAAAAAAATAACCCAGCAGGGAGAAGAAACACAGGGGATGGTCAGCAGCGGGGAGGCTTGGGAGTAAGCTTTTAAATGGAATTCTGCAAGATGGTGCTGGACTGAAGGTGACAGAGGTGACGCCAGTTAGGAGGCAACACCCGTTTGGAGGTGACGCCCTGCTCCAGTCAACCCTGCAGTACAACCATCACCCTGCCTCACACATACCGTGGTGACATCCGAGTTGGGAGGGGTCATTTCCACCAGGTTAATGAAGTATGGCTCGTCCTTCCAGGTGGGATAGTTGTCATTGATGTCCAGCAGCGTGATGTTCACCTGTCAGAGAGCAAGGAAGCAAAGCTGCTGCAGGAGGTGCAGGTTCTTGAGGCGTGGGATGTCCCCTGGATGTACTCAACATGTGTTTCAGGCAGTGGCAGTCACCATGTCTCAGGGGATTTAAAGGATGTGTAGATGTGGCTCTTGGGGACACGGGTTAGTGCTGGGCTTGGCAGCGCTGGGGGAATGGCTGGACCTAATGCTCTTAGAGACCTTTTCCAACCTGAATTATTATACGTTTTGTGATTCCGTGTTCATCCTCTGGAGGGAAAATCTGCAAAAAAATCAACATCCTGCAGCAACTTCCCAGGCAAGGCTCCTTGGCATGGCTGAACTGGGTTTTGTTCCCATTATTTAACACAGTTAAGAGCAACCACAGGGCACAAAGTTGTCTTCAAGCAGCTGTTTCACTAGAAGGGGGCTGAAAATAAGTGGGGGAGAGGATGCAATGGGAATGTGGCAGGAAAGGAAGGAAAAATCCAAATGACTGGTAAAAAGCAACAGAAAAAACCCCAAGAACAAATGAGAAATCAAGAGAGTTTCTCCTGGGGTGGTCTCAAATGAGGGTGAGAGGTGCGAAGAGCAGGGGGGAGGATGGTGCCCCCAGGTGTTACCTGTCCTCATTTTCAGTGTGACAAAAGTCGTCCCAGTGGCAGCAGCGAGCCTGTGGGATGCATCCCGCTGCCTGGGAGTCTCTCACCCCTCCACAGCACCCATTTCTCCCCAGCCTGCCGGACTTTACAGGTGTGTGAGGGAAAGGGCTGCAGCTCCAGGGGAGCTCCTGGCAGCTGCCATCCCTCAGCGGGTCCTAGTGGAGCTTTTCCCCGGATCTCTGCTCTCACGCCACTGTGCCCCGCTGCCACACCAGGCTGAGCTGCTGGTGCCACCCCGTGGTAGAAGAGGCCAGTCTGGACACCAACAATCTCCAGGGACAAGCCAAGGCACCAGGGTGGTCCCTGGAGAAGGTTGCTGACTCATCCCTACTCTGAGAAGCTCATGTGCTTTACATCACCTGGGGACCTTGCAAGGCCTCTGAATGGACCTTTATTCCCTATCAAAAATGAATATTTTGAGTGCCAGGTGTATATCCCAGCAGACAAACTTACTCAGATGCTCTAGTCTCACTGAGTTTTAATATTTTTTAACTTTTTAGGGACCAGGAGGCATCATTTCCCCCCTTGTCCTGCCTTTTAACAAGGCTGTTAGCAGAACACAATCCCATCTGGAGCCCCAGAGGATATTTCAGCATTCCACAGGCCACGCTGGTGCCCAGCCAAGGCCATCACATGTCTCTGGGAAGTTCCAGAGGGAGCTTCCAGTCTGCTACCATAGACTTCCTAATGGCCCTCGGCAGGAGGGACAATTATTTTAGGGCTATTCCTCAGCACAACCACAGATTTTTCTGCATCACCCTGTGTTGTGTGGGACATCTCTCGTGCAACCCAATTGAGCATCCCAGGGGCAGGAGCATCCAAAGAAATGAAATGTCCAAAGAAATGTGATGCCATGAGCAGTGAGAGAGACAATCATGGAATAGTTAAGGCAGGAAAAGACCTTTGAGATCATCAAGTCCATCAAGAATGGATCCTTGGATTTTGATCTCCTGATGTTTCCTGTTGGCTTTGCTAACAATGGGGCTCCCCGAGGCCTGAAAAGGGCAAGGCAAAGCACAAGGCTTCAACCTGCAGCTCCACCAGAACATTCCCAGGAGCACAGGCATTCCAGACTGGCTGGAAGCCCTTGACTTAGGCAGCATGTGAACAGGCTAAGGAATAATCACGCGTACCTGGAGGCTTTCTGAGCAAGCCCCTTCTCAAGAGGAACAAAGGGAGCCCAACAAAAGGAGCATTCTGCAGGTGAAATAGGACTCACTACCACATCCACACGCTCTGGCAAGTCAAGTGTCTCCTGTGTGAATGGTTTTCCAGGAAAGCAAGCTGATTTCAAGGTCTTCACCACCTGGACGGTCATTTTGGGAGCAGCAGCAGGGGTAGCGCAGAGGGCAGGAACCACTGTGTGCTCTTTACACAGCAAAAATGAAACACTGCAGCTCTCCACAGCCCTGGCCCCAGGTGGGCACCAGTGGCTCAAGGAGATGGGAATTCTTCCCACACTCACCATAGCAATGCCCGTCTTCTGATGGTGCCCCACGCCTCCATCCACTGCCCGGACAATTAGGATGTACTCGGATTTGGCCTCCCGGTCCAGCAAAGATGTTGTTGTGATTTCTCCTGCAGCCACAGGAGATGACAAAGTTAAGAAAGAAACACTTAAAACCAAGGTCGGGATAGTCCACAAATGGGCCCTTTTTTTGGATCCAAATGGATGGAATTTGGCAGCTCCTGAACTAACAGGAACCTTCACAGTCAAGCCTTTCCTTAGGCTGAGGAGCTGAGTTTCCATGGATGCCTCTGCTGAAGCTCTCAGGGCAACTGAGCAAATGGTGGTGTCTGAAATCTGGTGAATCCCTTAAACTATGAGACTTCCAAGCAGGTTGATTGGGGGAGAGAAGGGAAGGGTGGAAGTGAAAGAGGAAACTGAAAGGAAAAGGGCAGAGCATGTCCAGAGGCTCACCTGAGCGAGCATTGATCCGAAAATGTGAGGAGCCTTCCAGGGAGTAGATGATTGACTCCTGCCCGTACTCCCTGGAGCGGTCCATGTCTGTGGCATTGAGAAACAGCACTGTGGCTCCTGGGGGAGGCAGAAGTGAGGACTGGGATGAGCCAGAACTGCCCTGTGCCCCTACACTGCTCCTGCAGGTCACCCAGCCAAGGGGTCCCTTTCCTGCACGTGCGCAAAGGGGCCAAACCCTCAGGCCCCACAGCTATGAGACTTGACCTCCTCAAAAAGGGATCACCCACCCCATTCTGGCTGTAAAATACCCAGGGCCTTTGTGGGAGCCCAGAGAAGGAGCAGGGGTGTGCCCCGTCCCTGCCATAATGTCCTCCATGATGGTTATCACGTAGGAGGGCTTGCTGAATGTGGGAGGATTGTCATTTTCATCCTGAAGCAAAGAGAAGGTCGAGAGGCTGGTTGGGAAAAGGGCAAAGTGGTCAAAGTAGCTGCAAAAGTCTGGTATGGGGATGCTCCTGGGCCACTGCATCTCAAGGTGTGACCAGTTTATGGTGCCAGCCAGGGGAAGGTGGCCTTGGGAGAAGGCATCGAGCACAGGGCTTCACTGTGGAGGTGGCTGAGGCTGAGGTGACTCTGCTGCCCTGCAGTGGGGATGGGTCACCCAGCACAGGGCTGAGGAATCACCACCACAGACAGGGGAGCATCTTCTGAGCTGCTCCTGACTCCACCACAACCCTGGGAAGCCTCAGGCACCACATGAAGCACAACAGCATTGCGCACACACCTGATCCTCCCTCCCCGAGCAGTACAGGGGTGGCTTAGTGTTCCAGGTCATCCTGGCCACAAGGTCATGAGGCAAACTGGACTGGCCAGGGGAGCTGCTGAGCTTTGGATACCTTCCCTCCAGAGGAGGAATGCTGTGGGTGTTTGCACAGAGGGCAGCCATAGCATTTCTGGAGGGGAAAGCTGATGCCTTAAATTTTAGCTTTTATATTTTTCAGATTCTGTGCTGGTTTAGTGTGTAGTTCTGGGCTCCATATTCAGGGTTGGTGAGCTCTCTTCACAGAGTAGGGAGACAAAACAATTCCTTTCTAGCCTGGGACCAAGGACAAATTTTAGGCCCAAGAGTGTAAACAACAGTGAAGAAAGAGAGGGAACAAGGAGGATGGAGCTTCATAACCTGAAGCTGTAATTGGACAATTAACTCCAATATGCTGATGGACCAGAACCTGTAAAAGTGTGAGACCTCATGACCAGGGTGCTATTTTTTGCGACCATTTGTGGATTTGACTTGGGTGTGGCCCCAAGGGGTTCCTGCACTGCCCAAGCTGTATCCTTTCAATAAAGATCTTTTTATCCTTTTATTCTACCTAGTCTCTGTTTCCAGGTTAGCCTTTCCAGACATCAAATTTGGTTTGCAACCCCATGTGCTCCCTCCAAGCCTGTCTTTGCCAGAGATTATGGCCATCCTGGAGAAACCAGGCGGGAGCAGCTGCTTGCAACATCCCTCAAAACAGATTTTGGACTGGTTTAGAGCTCCCCCAGTGGGGCTTTAAATGCTGTTTAAAAATTGTTAAGAACTTGCCTTAAATGAGCCAAACCCAACTGCCTATGGAGGGGAGGACAGAGCTGCCAGGACATTAAAACACCGTTATGGACCTCTCCATTTCCCTGGGGCTGCTCTGGAGATGTCTTCTACCAGGAGACCACTGATGGACCTGCAAGCTCAGCTGCTCCTGCTGCCACGGAACTCTGGATTTGAAGCAATTTCACGTGCCAACGATGCCCATCGTGCTGCAATTAAATTGCCAGCCCCTGCTTTAGTTTCTGTAAGCAGGTGGTCTTTAATCAGCCTTTGAGACACTCAGCTTTCCTGGCGCCTCCTCTGAAGGTAATGAGGAACTTTTTGCCTGTCCTGGTGATGTCCTCACAATCCCTCCTCCTCCTCCTCCTCCTCTGCCTAGAGATCGGTGGGGCTCATGCAGGGCAAACCCAGGAGGCCTGGGCAGGTTAAAGGCAATGGAGAGGCCGAGCGTGCATCCACGTGCAGATGGATGGGGCTGAGCAGGGGCTCCAGCTGGGTGGACAGGAGCCAGAGCAGATGCTATGCCGTGTCATTAATGTTCCTGAGATCATCAGGCCATGCTCAGCAAGGCCACGGCCCGACATGCCTGGTCCCAAGGAGGCAGGGTTTGCTTCTGGCTGGCTCTCCATCTGGCCAGAGCTGGCCTGCACCTGCCTTCTACTCGAGAAGGACATTTCCCACTTCAGCCACAGGAGCTCCAAAGCTCCCCAAGGCACCTGCAGCGACGGCAGACAGAACCTGGCACTCTTCCACTGCCACAGAATACGTTATCCACCTAGCCAGCTAAAATCAGCTTCCTGTGTTCTCCTTACCCTCAGCCTTCCTCCCTACAACTTCACCCTCAGACAGCCATTGTATCAGGATCTAAGAATGAATTGGGTTGGAAGGGACACTGGAGCTCAGACAGTTCCCACCCCTTGCCACGGGCAGGGACACCTTCCACTACCCCAGGTACAACCTGGCCTTGGACACAGCCAGGGACTGGGCAGCCACAGCTCCTCTGGGCACCTGGTGCCAGGGCCTGTCCACCCTCACAGGGAAAAACCTCTTCCCAATACCCAACCTAAACCTCCCCTCTCCTCCAGTTTGAAGCTGATCCCCCTTGTCCTATCACTCCAAGGATGCCGAGAGTGGCAGACACCCGGGCCAAGCACACAACCCCTCTCCTCCAGGCACAGGCAAGCCGTGAGTTGCCGGCTCGTGGCTCTGAGCAGGGCGCCAGTGGCAGGGAGTGAGGCAGAAACTTATTAGCGGTGCTATTTCCTGGGATCCTGGCGCGGCGCGCACTATTAGTTCTGACTCGGCGACTCCCTCTACAAAAGCGTATTGTCCCCTAATGGGAAATCTACAAGGCGAGTTTGACTTCTTTATTAAAAACCAACAACCAAAGGATGAAAAAAAATTACCTCCCTCCTCACTCGCTCTGGTTCTGCCTTCTCATGGCTCTTGTTCCTCAAGTGCCGTCACAAAACACTTCCCCTTCATTTTCTTCCTAGTTTTTGGCTTTTATTTCTTTTCTTTTTCCAGCTGAGAGAAATTCCCTTTAGTTGAGAGTGGGAAAAGTGACAGCTACTTAAACTCTACCAGTGTAGAGACCCAGCCCAGGGAGAAGATCCACTGAAGTGTGGTCTTGAAAAAGAGGTGTTTGTGCTGTCGAAAGCACAGTGTGGGAAGGATGTATTTAACCACCACTAACTCCCTGGGCACTGCCTTGTTCCCTCTCTCTTGAGCACGCTGAGGGATGTGAAGGAGACACATGCTCATGGGACTACATTCCCATCTTACAGCACTGTTGGCTTTATCTCCTTCACCTCCCTAGACTGACACTGCTGCCAGCCTGGCAGAGATCCCACAGCTGTGAGATTGACACGTTATCAACCAAACTGTCTCCATCACTGATACCTCCCTGCAGACATCCTCAAACCACAACGTGCCTCAGAGTGACACGCCGATCTGATCTTCCCGAGGAATGCTGTGATGCTTTGCGTCCTCCAGCAGAAACCCCTCCTCCAGAGGGATCTTCACTCCAATCCTGCTCTGCTACTCACCCCATGGTTAGCTGTGGCACATGTGACACGAGACACGTGTGACACACATACGAGACAGATGTAACAGGACTCACAGACATCTGTGGGGTGGGACAGTCTTGCTGGGTTATGATGAATTAATAGCACTGCTGTGGAGCAATGGCAGGGATAGCACAAGAGGAATGCCAGGCACTGTACTTACAAACACCTCGATGGTGACAGGGACGGTGCTGTTGAGCGGCGGGTTGCCGGCGTCCTTGGCCATCACCGTCAGGTAGATGACCCCGTTGGCCACCTGCTCGTAGTCCAGGGGGTGATTCACGCTGATCACTGGAAGGATGTACAGGGAGGGGTCAGGGGAGCACCTGCACACCGAGCAGGATGTGGACACACTCAGGAGTGCCCCTGTGGTGCCAGGACCAGCACCTACCTCCGTACCCTTCTGACACCGTGATGTCAAAGTAGTCGCGGAAGGCAGACGCCTGCACGATGCTGTAGGAGATCTGGTTGTTTGGAGGGGAGTCCTCATCAGATGCCTAGGGTGTGAGCAGAGGGAATACATGGGCACAGGAGCTGTGCCAGGGAGAGTTGAGGGGATGGGAGGTGCAGGCTGGGCCCAAGGAGACCGGAAAAGTGATGGACGGAGCTATGCCCATCAGGGGCCCTGAAGGGATCAGTAAAACAGCCTCCTCTTGCCTCTTTCTCTCATGGAAGAAGGAAACCGGTTGCTGGGACCTGCTTTGGAAAATGTTTGTTAAATCCATCACAGGCACTGATCATTTTAAATTGACTGAGGGAGGTTTAGATTAGATATCACGTAGAAATTCTCCCGTGAGTGTGGTGAGGCCCTGCCACAGGTTGCCCGGAGGAGCTGTGGCTGCCCTATCCCTGGAAGTGTTCAAGACCAGGCTGAATGGGGCTTGGAGCAACCTTGGATAGTGGAAGATGTTCCTGACCATGGCAGGGGGTTGGAAATGTCTGAGCTCTAAGGTCCCTTGCAACCCAAACCATTCTGTGATTCTAACCCGCTCCTGTCTCCCTTCTGCACATCCCGAGCAGAGGAGCCACTGCGGACCCTCACCCGGAGCCGGACCACCTGGGCGATGGAGGGCTCATTCTCCCGCAGGGCCCCCAGGTAGGCCTCCTTCTGGAAGGTGGGGACGTTGTCATTGACGTCAAGGACGTTGATCCTGACGCGCCCCGTCGTCTCCTCCCCGCCGCCGTCCCGCGCGATGACGGTCAGGGTGTAGCGCTGCGTGGTCTCAAAGTCCAGCCGAGCTGTCAGGATGATCACACCCGTGTCCTTGTCCAGGGAGAAACTGAGAGGACAGCAAAGGAAGGGGAAAAAGCCTCGGTGACCACACACTGGAGATGGAGAGGCAGCAGCCTGACAGCGTGAAGTTCACGGCTTTTTTTCTGCGGGATATTAGGTCCCAGAAGAACTTCAAGAGCTCCACACAGCTGAGCAGTGAGAAATCCTCAGTGTTGCTCCACAGGCAGTGAAAATGGGTGCAGAGGCCCCCAGATCTGTTCTGCTGGGCAGCCCATGTGTGTTCTCCAGCTTTCCAGCACAGGTGTTGCTCCAGAGCTGACAGCTCACTACAAAACCATTTACTGGTCTCCAGCAATGCTGGTGCCTGCAGGTCCCAACTTAGCTAAGCTATTAAACTTGCTGAGCATCAGGCACGTGCTGAACTCACACTTCTGGGAGACAGCATAGACAGGGGATCATGGGGCACAGGTAGGACATAACCAGTACCTTTAATGACCCTGTGACTGCCTAGTGAGGTTAGAAGAGGATTTTGGAGGATCAAACTCGTGCCAATCAGTCACACTTACCGATCAGGGTCATCACTGAAGAAATAACTGACTTTCCCATATGTGCCCACATCATTGTCAGTTGCCTGGAAAACATAAAATTTAATTAATAAATGAATATATTTATGGAAATGTTGCATGGAACATACCACTGCAGACCTGGTGTGCTGCCATTTATCCCTCAAGAGCTGCAGGGCAGGGGCTCTTTGCACTCCCCTGCTCAACCCTGTCTCCCAGCCTCCTCTAGCTAACAGCCCTCCATCAACATTCCTCAGCATCGCTCCCAAACCCTTTGGCAGTGGGAAATGTTACACCTACTTACTTTCCCTGACACAGTAAGCTAACCTGGGAGGCACATCTGAAATAAAAGTCTCCATGGAGAATTCCTGAGGTCCACCCTTCCTGTCCCCGTGAAGGCAGAAAGCTGGGACTCTGCAGCCACTGCTCGTGTCCTTCCCTGTGCATTCTAGAGCTGTGTTGGGGTTGCATGGCCTGGTTTTTGGTGGCAGGGGGGCCACAGAGGTGGCTTCTGTGAGAAGCTGCTGGAAACTTCCACCATGTACAGCAGAGCCAATCCCTGATGGCTCTGAAGATGGACATGATGCCGGCCAAGGCTGGGCCGATTAGAGATGTTGGTAACGCTTCTGCGACAACAGATTTAAGAAGAAAAGCAGCTGGAGGAGGCTGCGATCCAGAGGAAGACCCAGTGGAGAGAAAGGCCCTGCTCTCAAGCTGGAACAATCTGCCCTTGGAGGACTGCACCCTGTGGCAGAGTGACCCTTGCTGCAGCAGTTTTGGGAGGACTCTGTGCCTGTGGGAGGGACTCAGGTTGCAGCAGTTTTGGGAGGACTGCTGCTTGTGAGATTTGGACCCATGCTGGAGAAGTTCACAGGGAACTGTCTCCTGTGGGAGGGACCCCATGGTCTCACAGGGGAAGGACTCCTCTCCCTGAGCCAAGCAGAAGAAAATCTTGGGTGATGAACTGACCAAAACGCCCATGCCCTGTCCCCTGAGCTATCAATGGGAAGGAGGGAGGGGTTGGGGGAAAGAAAAGGTGTTTTACTTCTCATTATACTCCTCTGATTTTGTTAGTAATAAACTCACTTTGTACCTGTCCTTGGAGTGTTTTCTCCCAGTCCTTATCTCAACTCATGAACACTTTGTTAATTTTTTTTTTTCTCTCTTGTGCCCAGACGTAGCAAGGGAGAGTGAGTGAGTGGCTTTCATGGGTGCCTGGCGTTTGGCCAGTGTCAAACCATGACAAGAGCAGAGGAATAAAAACCTATTGCGCTTCAGAATGGCCCCCCAGGTTAAAATACAGATCTGGAAAAGCAAGGAATAGTGATTTTGGTCTTGCTTTCCACAAGGACAGTCCTCCTGGGGGTGCAATCTGCTGCATTCCCACGGATGGAGTGGCTCAGGATGCTGCAGGATGCACCTACTCCATCGGCAACTGCCAGAGCTGGAGCAGGCTGGTCACGGCTAAATGACCAGCACCTTCTGGGGAAGGTGTTCACAACTCACTGTGTCAGCTCTGGATGAGCAAAGCAAGATTTATTTGTGTTTTAAAGTCTTTGCTCTAATGAATATATAAAATATGCATGAGTGGCAGCAGGAAAAAGGAGCAGAAAATTTTATTTTTAGGTGTGGAAAGCAGAATGCAATCCCCAAAATATCCTTCTTCTCCCCCAGTATATTTTCTAAATTGAGTCCTGTCTGGATTACTTGGAGATCAACAAGTCTTCGAAGAAGCAGGGTCAAAGACACATTTTATGTCCAGATAGCAGGAAAAGGCTGTATTTTAGGAGTGGCATGGAACACAGCCTGTTCCTGAAACCCTCCTGATTTATCCATGGCCTTGATTATCCTTGAGCAGAGTAGGAGCTTGAGCATAGCTTTAGCCCTGTGTGCTCCTCCCCTGCCACACCACGGGGTGACAGAGCAAAAGGCACGAAACCCAGGCAGGATTATTTAGGTTTTTCTCCCCAAACATTTTCCCAGGCCGAGAAGTGAGCTCCTGCCACCTGATGCCAGCTGAAGGGTGCTCTGGTGGATCCAGCCTTCCAGACCTACTGATTTTGCTGATTTTCCTCTCCACTGCTACAATGTGATTTCCTTTCCACGGGCATTGGAATTGTGTTCGGTAAAATGGAACAAATCTGTGGAAATCTGCCTGGAGGGATGCGCAGAGAGCGAGCAGCACCCACCCCGGGGGGGACAAGTCCCTCTGGGGTCCACCTTCCCGCTCAGAGGACATCCATGGAGGTGCTCCATCCCAGGCACAGCATGGGCAACTCTTCCATATGGAAACACTTGGAGAGAAGGGGGGTCAACTCCCCATCTGCCCACACCAGCATCCTTCAGCCAACTCGTTCTGGGGTTAATCCCCCATCCTAACACCTGCCACCAGCCCCTTTTTCAGGTCCTCTCTCCCCAAAATCCTTGAGCACTTCGAGCACCCTCAGCACTGACAGCCCTCAACCTCCAGCCAGGATTTTTCCTATCTGTTACTTCTGTGCCCACAACTGCTGTGAAACCCTCGGTTCCATTAATTCCTAAGTGGCTGGTGTGAGAGCAGAGCCCAGAAAAGCATTTTCCATGCACCTGGATGGGCTGGTGATGAGATAATGATTTACAGGGGGTCTGACAGTACCAGAAAGCACGGGCAAAACGAATTCCCTTCATTTGGCCCCATACAATTGCACTCCTAAGTGCTTATTGCAGTGACAGACAACACTGGGAAAGTGTAATTTCTTTCTGAGGAGGAAAAAAAAAAAAAGATAGCGAAGGAGGAAGGTTAAAAGAAGGTTAGTGAGGAGGGAACGGGAGCCCTGGGGAGAGGGGAGCCAGGAGGGTGGCTGGACCACAAGCTGTGATAACATCAAAAGTGCCAGTGAGGCAAAAACGCCCCTCTCCCAAGGAGCCAGGAGGACAGGCAGTCTGACTCTGCCCCATCCACCACCTCGCCAGCCAGACTAATGAACATCCCTGATTTGCACCAGGGAGGTGGAAGGTGAGGCCAGCCGGATGGTTTTGCTGGCAACTGAACATCATGGAGATAATGCTGGGCAATGGAGCAGGTTAGTTGAGCGTGACAGAGAACATGCTAAAAAAAAGCCAAACCGTGCACGCTCAGCATATTTAATTTGAGATCTTCACCTGTTTCTGCACTACCAAGCTTTTTCCCCTCTAAGGGTAAAAAGGATGCTCAGCTGCTCAAGCCCCTGGGGAGGCAACACACTCTCCCTTTGCAGAGTGATGCTGAGGGCTCCGAGAGAGCACACGCCTGCAGAACACCCCAAATCCCACCGAGCTGTCAGCAATCCCAGGGTGCCAGCTGTTTTCCTGTGGCTTTTCCCAATCACTGGCTCGTTTATCCCCCCAGCATGCAAGCATCCATTCCCACAGCCCAGGGAGGAAAGGCATCTGGCTGGAAGTTTCTCGGGGTTCCACCTGGAGAAGCAATCAAATGGCTTTTACGGCTCTCCTCTCCTGCCCGGAATATTAAAGTGGGATTTGCCCACTGGAGCCTGCAAAAGGGCAGGATGAAAACGTGGGTCCACATCTGTACTTTTATGAGCTGTCACCAGCACAGACCATTTCTAAAAAAATCCCACATTTGTGCAGCCAAACTCTGGGAGAGTGGCAAGAAGAGGAAGCCTGGATAACCCAAAGGATTAATTTACTGAGCTGCAGCATGGTGTGGGCACCCAGCACATGGATCACACAGAAATACCCACGGACCGGCTCTGTCCATCTGCATCCCCCAAGCACAAAAATACTTGGGATGTCTCCTTTTGTCCCACCAAGGGCCATCACATCCACCCTTCCCTACCCGCAGGCCGGCAGAGCTGGAGACAAAAGCGAGGAGCTGGCGAGCGGTTCTGCTCTCGTGGGCAAATCTGCAGGAAAGGGCATGTCGTCCAATTTGTTCGGGAAACAATAGCAATGTTTGACATGTCATCAGGATTGATGGAGCAGAAATTTACATGGGAGAATTCAGTTTTAAACAGCTCCACGGAGCTTCACCCGGTAATGGTTTAGACATTCATCATCCGCCAGACCCACTCAACGACTCCTTAAACTGCCGGAGATTAACTCTACTCACAGCAGCTTCAGGGAGCACGGCAGGAGGAGTCGGCAAGGGCTTAAAAACCCAAGAAGAACCCTTCGCGGTGGCTCAGATTCCCCACAGAGCCCCTGGGTGACGGCAGTCCTCCCCCCAGAATTGCCAGACAGGGATGAGCAGCTGGAACTTGGTTGCAGGGGTGAGCAGAGCACATTGGAATGATGATCAGGGCTGCCATGTCCTGCCGGGCTGGAGAGCCAAACTCTTCCCACCTTTCCCTCAGCACCGTGCTGCCGGAGCAGGTCCCAGCTCTGTTTGTTCTCCTTCACCCTCTTTGTTTTCCCTCCCTCACATGCACAAAGCAGGAAATAAAAATTGATGGGGAACAAATTGCTTTGGCCAGGAGCTCTCTGCTTAAAAGAGTTGTGGCAGGAAAGCAATTACAGGACGTCAAAAAGCTGTCAGGGTACTGGAGTGACCAGGCAGAGCCTCGTCCCTGCCTGCTCCCCTGGCTTGCTCCAGTAAGATGTCTGTGGCTTGGGAAAGCAAACAGAAGGAGGATTCCCATCTGCTTCCTAGGGGTTTTTTTTTGTTGTTGTTGTTGTTTTCTAGGAAAGTGAGGCAGATGTAGCTGCTGCTTGGGGCTGACTGGGCAGCCATAGGCTGCTCAGACTGTGGTACAGGAATTCCAGGTTGGGGAGCCATGGCCTGGCATCCTACTGATTTTTGGAGCCACCAAAACCTGCATGTATAAAATAGGCATCCGTCCAAACATCCCTTCTTCAAAGCAACCTCAGGTCCCAGAGGAATAACAGCTAACTGCTGGTAGCCACCGGGACTGGGATTTGATTTGTGATTTGGAGGGGACAAACGTGAAGGGCCAAGGGCCTCCATGAGATGCAATCACTGGGCTGCAAAAGCCGAATGGCAAACCAATGGAAAACCTACTTAAGGTTATTATGGAATGACTTCAGTCGGAAAACAGCTCTTTTGTCAGCATTGCCTGGCCCGGCCGTGTTCTCTCCCAGGCTTTTAAGGAGAGGCTGCCCGGTGGGAGGTGGCAATCAGGCGCAAGCAGAGCCGGTGGCTGGCCGGCACTGGAGCCCAGTGGCTTCAGTGATTAGCTGGGAAAGAGGGAGTGGGAATCAAGGCAATGCTGGGCTACCACCGCTGCCACCACTTCCCCAGCAGCTCCAAACCCTGCCCAGAGCCAGGGAGCTCAATCGGCGCTAATGACCCCAGAGGGTTGCGCTGAACCCGGCTGGGGGGGGAAAAAATAGTCAATCAACCCCCCTGGGAATGGCAGAGCTTTTCCCCACCTCTTCTGCCAGCCCCCAGGGAAAACAAGAGCCTTCCTGATTGTGTTTTATAACAGCAGCCCCTGCAACATCAGCTCCACACAGGCAAGGTTAACGCTTGCCTGGGCAGCCGTGATTTAGCGGGCAGTGATTTGCTGTAGCCAGGCTGCTGGAATGGCTGGAGACCCAGCTTTAAAACACCAGGTGACAGAAGATGGCCCAAAAGTGAGATAAACAGGCTTTTCCAGCGTGGGTTTTCACTGGTGACACCCAAGACCATTTAAATGCCCATGGGTTTTACTGGAGCTGGGTGCAAGTCCTCCACTAATGAACCACACTGATTTCACATTCTCCTGTTGCCCACCTAAATGGCAAGTGGCACATCTCAGGGATTAAATAACCCCACAATTGCCCAGTTTGACATCTCAATCACTTCACTGTTGGGTCTCTAATGAATTTTACAGCCCGGCAAAATGGAAGAAATTAAGGTCAAAGTCTGGTGGAAGGAATGTAAATCCTAAACGATCACTAAAGTGTTTGGAAGAGAATGGGAAGTCAATCAGGCCATCCACCATATGCAACTGCACCTCAGCCAGGTGAGAGGCCCAGCAGGCAGAGGGGGGATAAAAACAAAGGAGGAGGTATGGGCTAAACGGGTCCTTGCCACAACATGGACATGAACATGTTGCATCCCAGCCTGGAGAAAGGGAATGGCAAAACCCTACTGACTGGCACATCTAATGGCTCCCAAAAGCCCGGTTCAGGTAAATTACCCTCCTCTTCACACATCAACCTCAGCATGTCAGCAGCACCAGGGGCAGCTCAAGGCCATCTGTCCAGGGGTGACACTGTCTGTGTCACAGCATCACTCAGCCAACAGCACCCCTGGATGCTGACTCCCGTGGGAGCCCTTTGCTCAAGGAAACACAGCCTTGGATGCTTTGGGAGAGATGTGGGGGCTGAGGGCAGCTTTGAAAACAGATTAAAATCCTAGGAGTGTTGGCTCTATAGGAACTTTGCATGAGGAGTCTGGGAGAGGATGTATCAAGGTGAAGACAGTGATGGCCCAAAAGGGACTGCTGAGAAGGAGGTGTGAGGCCAGGGTATTCACAGGGCAGAGAGCATCACCTTGGGAAACATTCTCCTTTGAACTCCCAGCCACATCCCAAATCACCAGGCAAAGCCAGCAGCAAAGGAAAACCACCCAACCCCACCTCCTACTTGAAACAGTGGGAGGCAGGGGGAGGAATCCTGCTGCCTGGCTTATGCTTTGCAGGATGCAATTTGGACAGGAGCAGGGCTGCATTTGCTCCCCGATTTTCATTCCCCTCTCTTGGGCTGAATTTTTGAGTTTTCTTCTTTTTTTTTTTGGGGGGGGGCAGGGTGAAGGGGGCCAGGCTGTGATTTTGTTTTGTTTTCCCACCTCTGTGCTCTCACTGTGCATTTTTTCCTGACAGCTCCATCAGGACAGGGAGAGGCTGCACGAGCTGCAATAAGTGTCTCTCTCTCTCTCTCTCCTCAGCGCTTGGGCTGTCATGATTCCTATTCCACCCCATTTCAGTCTCACAGATTGATATTTAGATTAAAGAGATAAACACAGCCAAAGAGCACTGGGCCCTGACAGAAAGACGAGGACTTCAGATCTGTCAATCATGCCTGGTAACTCCCACCTCCCCTTCCCTTTATTTACAGAGCTGGCTTGATAAGAATATTTAACGGGAACAAGGAGTGCAAGCATATTTTTATACTTGTAAAAACCCAAGGAGCACGCAGGAAGAAGCCAAGCCATTCATGTTTAACTTTCCAGGCAATTTGGAATCATCTGCTTTGATTATTTAACTCTTTACTGTTTCATGTGTTTGCAGTTTTCCTCTCCTCTGCCAGATAAAGGATTCAATTTTCTTTTAAGCGACAGGGAAATTGGAAGAGATTTTGTTCTGTTTAAGCACAGCTGGAGATGGAGCACTGGGGAGGGGGGGATTGAGAACAACAAGATCAATTAAGATGCTGACAGGGAGGGAGAGCTCTGTGGGCCACGGGTGAAGGGAAGGGCTGGAAGAAGGGACAAGATTGGAGGACATCAGAAACGTCCAGCTGCGAGTTCTCCAGCCTCCAAAAGCTACTGCTGAGCCATACTTTCATATGCCCACCAGTGCCCTCTGAATGCCTCTCTGCTTTCTTAGATCCTCTCCCCATGTCTGAGCCTCTGCAACACCCAGCTTGCCCCAGACCATTTGTCTGGCAGTCCCCAGTTACCACCACCATGTCCATTCCTCCTCTGCAGCAAGGACTTTCCAAGACATTTTCCATTCACATAAAGCAGAAGGAAAGGAGGAGGCTGGCCTGGGAGTCTTCCCAATGTTTCCCCAGCCAGTACTTCCATAACCTGTGTGAGAAGGTAGAGGAGGTGCAAGTGACTCCTAATGTTGGTGGTGCAGGTGACCTCCTGCAGAGCAGGACACAAACTCAACCCCCTGAGCAAAATGCAGAGGGTCAGTCAACTGAAAAAAGTTGAGAAGTGTAGGCGAATGGACTGTAAGTAACCCTGCCCCTGATGAGTCCCAGGTGTGCTAATTACCTAAGAGTGGGAACAGCCTTGCCCGACCCATGAGGATGGGTGTTATAAAAGAGTGGGGCAGCTGAGTGAGGGCAGGCTGCTGGGGATGGAGCTGGGGTCTGCTGGCTGTGCTGCGAGTACAAAGCTGACAATAGAGAAGCCCTGTGCTGTCTTCATGGTGGCATCCCTTCCGACCACCACAAGATGATGGGCTGTACCAGCCTCTGGTGCTAACGCTGGGAGAGCACCCCAAGTGCCACCAAAGGGACAGGGGATGGTTTATCCCACACTGATTCCCCACAGAAGATCCCTGGATGCTTTTCTTATCCATCCATTGGTTTGGAAGGTATTTCCTCACTTTGTGCCTTCAGTGGCTGTGTCCTTATTCCATGCAACCTTCCCAAAATCAG
This sequence comes from Phainopepla nitens, assembly GCA_013400175.1. Classification (NCBI taxonomy): domain Eukaryota; kingdom Metazoa; phylum Chordata; class Aves; order Passeriformes; family Bombycillidae; genus Phainopepla; species Phainopepla nitens. Next base: position 186,386 of record VXBQ01000652.1, on the reverse strand, counting down.
GAGCAATGTAGGTTTTCCCTTGAGGCTAGTCCACAAGTCACCATCACCATGCAAGAGAGAGAAACACAGCTCAGGGTGAGCCCCTCACCCACCAGCACCTCAGAACTGCAGCCTCCACTACTGCCTTTGATCTCCAACTGCTTCTGCCCCACTACATTCATTTGTTCTCCAAGAAAAAGGGGAAAGAAAAGCTTTGGAAATCACCAGGAAACAACAGACAGGGGCAGCTCCCCAGATGTTGGGGGACAGAGAGTGCCCTTGACCAAAGGGATTGCGGTATGAGTCCTGAAGGGAACCAGAAGAACCCCCAAAGGCTTGCAAAGCCTCATTCCACCCACATAAGGACTTAGAGGAGGACAAACCCAGAGGGATACAACTCTCTGGGCATCCCATGGTTGCTCTGGGATGGCTGCAAAGCAGCATGATGGGATGCCGGAGCCCACAGACCATGGCATCATCTCTGCCAAACTCAGAGGCTGATGGCTGATTGGGAAAGTGATTTGCATCCTAAATAGCTGTTTATTGATGTCTGCAACTCTCCTTGCCAGGGTGGGAAAAGTACATTATTACTTTCTTGTTGACTGGCGTTTACAGCTGGCTGGAAAGAAGGGGAAAGAAAATCAGGCCGGAATTGATTTTTCCCATCCCCGACACGAGGCCAAAGAGAGATCGAAGCAGCAGAAGAAAACTGACAGCTGGGTGGTAAAGGAGAGGAACTTTGCCAACCAAATTAAAGGTTGATTTAATGAGGAGAGTAATGGAAGGTTAATTAGCACATTTACTTCATTAGGTTCTTACTAACAAGGCTTCTCCCGAGGAAGTGCAGTGGCAGGGAGGGGGAAGATGAGAATCCAGGTGAATGGATGTGCTGGGGATGGTGTTCAGGGAGGGGACAACCCATGGAGGGCAGGAGAAAGAGACTGCTCAGGAATGTGAACCCATATGTGTGTATATATATATATTGAATGCACAAACATACATAAGAATACACAGGCTAATGCATTTGCCAAAACCACAGGGAGACCATCTCTTCACCTCCTCTGTCAAATAATCTGAAAATTTGAATCCAGATTTCATTAAAATCCAGGGAAAGTAGTGGGGTTTTTTACACACAAGACTGCCTTAGAGATTCAGGTTATCAAGCCCTGAGGGAACACAGTGCTTATTTTACCTGCCTTGCCACATATCACAAGATACAGAGAATCATTCCTGTGCTGAAATCGATGCCTGCTGGTTGAGTCAGGCACCACAGTTTATAATCTGAGGTCTGCTAGAGCTGCTCACACTGTTTCTGAGGGTCTCCAAAAGATAAGTCTGGAAAGCCCACCAGCAGCTTGCCGAAAAGTATTTTGTGTGTGCGTGTATTTAAAGCTCTGAAAAGTCTCCACATCCATTTCAGACTTCTTGAAGGTGGCTGTTGTCAGGAGAAACCCTGCCCCACCCCAGACCAGAGGTGTTTCAGGGCAAGGAGGACACCAAGGCAAGGCAGAGCACATATCCTCACAGGGATTTGGGAGGAAGATATCCTGCAGAGAAGGAAGTCATTAACTTGGCAAGGATTTGGGACAAATAGCTACACAAACCATCCCAGGGAGATGCTGGTGTGGTTTCCAAAGCATGGCTCATCTATCTGATCCATGCCTGGCCTGGCTGGGGTCAGGAAGAGTTCGCAGGAGAGGATTAGGAACAGCAGGGGCTAATGCCTGCTGGGAGATGCTTGTGTAGGGCTTAAAGGAGGGCAAGTGGGCGATTCATTCACTGCAAGCTCCTCCATGGCTCCCTGTCTTCCTCCCAGCCCTTTTCCAGGGTGGGAGAGCAGGAAGGGGGCCAGCAGCATTCCCCAGCTCGCTGCTGCTTGCCAGCCAGTTGAGGGAGCCCACAGCCACCGATCCCAGCCTGTGCAGCCAAGCCAGACCGGGGCAAATAAAGCGGAGAGGAGGGATCACGGAGCTAGGATTACTTTCCACACTTCCCTGGAGAACCATTTTTCTCCAGACACTTCAAGGCAAATCAAATGCATTGTTGTGTTAAAAACAAGTTACTCTTGGTTTGTTTGGGCTTTAATGATTTTGGTTATCAGAGCTTTTCAGGAGGACTTTGCTGTGCAGATCTGCAGAGTACGAGGAGCTTAAGGAGATCTCACGCCCCTTAATTCCCACCTCCTGCTGGGCCATCTTAGGCCCCTTCCCCATTCTCCAGGTCTAGCAAATGCATCAGCAACTGGAGCACAGCTTTGGGAGGCTCCTGGCAGCTGTTGGCAAAGAAGCAGTGTCTGAAGGCAGGTTTGGAGGGGCCCTGTGCCTTCTGCTGTCACACCCCACAGCTCTGCAGTGAGGCAGGACCCCGAGGTGCCACGGGCTCAGTGTGACAGGTGTGAACACAGGCTCGCACCTTCCCTGAGCCAAGCACCACCCAAGGGACAGAAGGGGATGCTGGGCTGAACTGCCTCCTCCTCTCCCTGTTGGAGGGAGCTCACTGGAAGCTGGGCTGGGTCTTGGTGACCTCAGAAGCAAGGCTATGTTTATGTAGCTTCTTCCAGCCAAAAAATCTTTCCAGCTGAAAGCTCCCTCCTGCTCTCTCCCTGGGCAGGTCGCAGAAGAGCTCCTCAGGGGACCCCCACCTGAATGAGCCCAGGGGACTGCTTCCAAACCCCCCATGCCTCGGACGGGAAGGAGCAGAGACCTGGGCAACGATGTCTGATGCCAGCCTAGTATCAGTCCCCTTCCCAGCCATTGGGCACGGAGCCCTCAGACTTCCCTTTCTTCTCCTGTCCCAGCTGAGGTGATGAAGGAGGGCTTGTGAAACAGTGGCACTACTCCAGCTGCTGGCAATGAGGCAGCCTGGAGCAGGATGGAGAGTAGCAGGCTTCTCCTGCCTCTGGACTCAGGGACCTAAGGATTAGCAGAAGCTGTCCCTGCCCACAGCACTGGAGCTGGAATTAGATGACCTTTATGGTCCCTGCCAACCTAAAGCATTCTATGACTCTGATCATGGCTCCATCTGGACACAGCCATTCATCCCCCCAGCATGGTCCTTCCCCAGAGCTTCCTATCCCAGAGCCCCACATCCTCTGCCCCGAGCCAGAGCAGGCACCACACCTCTCCACACCTCTCCAGGGTCCATCCTTCCAGCCTGCTCGTATTAGGAAAGTCAGCACCTATCAAAAGCCACTGGCAGGCAGGACCTGGCAGGGGTGTCAGAGCCCCAGTTAATTCAGGGTGCAGTGTATGTTCTCACTGCCTCATTCCTGGAAGGCATGAAGTTATACTGGCTGCCTGCTTGCTCAAGAAGTGTGAAATTCTTTCTCTGACCTTTTCTGTTATGTTATTAAAAGGTTTCATGGCCAGTTGTTTCAGGAAAAAAAATAGTATTTCAATATCTGCTGGTAGCTGGGGCAGAACTGGCCCATCTCTTCAGGATGAGCTCTGCTCACCTCCCTGCTTTGCTCCTGCTTCACAGAAGGTGTTTGCTGCTGTGTGGGGCCTCCAGGCCTCTCCAGCCTGCCTTTTCCTGGCACACCTGAGTCTGGGGCAGGGAAAAAACGAAGCTTGCTTTGAGAGAGGCCTCTAACAACTGCAGAGCCCTGTACAGGCTGCTTGACCTTCAGTCAAGCATGGATGTGCAATGGACATTTAACTCCGAAGAGCCGTGATTTATGTGACCTGGAAGCTTTGGCTGGAGTAAGGAGCCCTTCACACTGGTCTCTGCAAAACCAGGAATCTCTGGCCTAAGGGGCTTATCAGATGTGTAAACAGTCCTGGAATCATTAAGGCTGGAAATGGCCTCTGAGATCATCGAGTCCAACCATGCACCCACGACCCCTATTTATGTGTTTTCTGAACACTTCCGAGGATGGTGACTCCACCACTTCCCTGGGCAGCCTCTTCCAATGCCTGACCACCCTTTTCACTGAAGAAACTTTTCCTAATATCCAATGTAAACCTCCCCTGGCACAACTTGAGGCTGCTTCCTCTTGTCCTGTCACTGGTTAACTGGGAAGAGAGCCCAACCCCACCTGGCTGTCCCCTCCTGTCAGGGAATTATGGAGAGCCAGAAGGTCCCCTCTGAGCCTTCTTTTCTCCAGGCTGAGCCCCTCTCTCAGCTCCCTCAGCTTGTCCTCATGCTCCAAGAGCACAGAGGCAGGAGAGAAGGCTGCCTTTGGGCACATTGTGGGCTCCCTGTACAGGGCAGGAGCAGTTCCCATGGAGACTGGACTCTCCAGATGTTCTTGTGCAAGCAAATGGCCACCTGAATCTGAACAATAAATGCCTTTCAGGAACAGAATTAAACAGATGGATGGATGGACAGGGAGATGGAGGGAATGCTAAGCAGAGAGCAAACACAATCTTAGAGGGTGGACAAGGCTGCGCCGTGCCAGGGAAGTGGCTGAGGTCTGACCAGGAACCCACAGATCCGAGCCCACTCGTCCCTGGGCAAAGAGAAGGAGGCAGGGAGTGGAGAGCAGGCAACAGCTCTGGGTCCCTGCTGGCTGCCTGCACTCGGGGTTGTTTTACAGTTGATTTATACGTGTAACAGGCAATGTTTCTCTGCTGTCGCTGACATTAGGAGCTGAAGTGCTGTAGAAACAAACGGCCATTTATCACTACAAATGAAGTCTACTTGCTCTTTCCTTTTGCCTTTCCCTTTCAGCTGGCCACGCTGAGGGCAGCCTGGAGAGGGTGGCATTGAGGAGAGCCTTTCCCCTCGCCTGCACACAGCCCATCAGCCACAGCCAAGGTGGGCTAGCCAGGATGCACTCACTCACCAAGGTGGGCAAACAGCCCAGGGGCTTTTGGGCTGCTGGGAGCAACTTGTCCTCCCTTCCCCAGAATGCTGGGCTGGGCAGAAGATCAGCGACCTCCCCTTGCCTCGGCTCCCATGGTTTTAACTGCTTGTCTGCATGCCAGGAAGGTGCTGCAGGCAGTGCTCTGTCCTGCCAGCTGTGCCAGGCCATCTCCAGCAGCAGCTGGCCTGAAGCCTCCTGCCACCCTTCAGCAACCACTCACCCAGCCCACGCACTCCTCTGTTCATCCTTGCTCATCAATTTCCTTGACCCCACAAGCCCCCTGAATTATCCTTAGCACCCTGAACCCCACTTTCTCTCCAAACCCGCATTTATTTGCACAAAGGAGCACAAAAAGAGGGGAGCCAACAAAAGCCTCCTTTCATGAGGATGTCATCCAGCAGCCACCAAAAAAGTGGGCATGCCATGTGGCTGGCCAGGCTTTCTCCAAAACCCCATCCCTAACCCCTATGCGTGGATATCCAGGAATACTCTCAAGCAAGTGGAAAAGAAGGAAGAAAAGGAGAGGAGGAATTTATTAGCCAGGAAGGCAAGCTTTTTGTCTGCAGCACATGGGACAGGTGGAGAGATCTGGCGCAGACGGGCAGCGACCAGAGGGCTGCAGCTCAAAGGCGAGCGGACGCAGCAGGAGGAGCTGGTACTTTATGAGGGCTGTTAAAAAGTTTGGGATCAGCTGGGAGGGCAATTTGGATTTCAGTGCTAATTGCATCCATTCTGATTTATCATAGAAGATTCAACTCCTGGCATTTTGTGTTCACTCTGAAATGCTGGCATAGCTAGAAGTTGGGGGAAGAGGAGACGCAGTAACAATCTCATTGTTTAGTGTCTGATGGCCTGACTAGCTAAACATCTGCTTGAAATATTAATAACTGTCAGATGGGAACAGCTCGGGGGCTCTATACAGTTTCACACCATCTGTTTGTAAAGTAAACACACTTACACACAGGCACATACACCCAACTCTTTTGTCCGGGCTTTTATCCTGTGAATGGGCATTCCTGCATGGATGGGAGACCAGGGGCTGTGCCTTGGGAGAGTGGGGGGGACAAGGAGGGGGCAGGAGGGCAGCAGGAGCAAATTCATTGGACAGACAGCCAGGCAAACTCATTCACGACTAATGGTAGTGGCAGTAGCACACCCTAAGTGCAGCAGGGGTTGGTGCTCCCTGCTGTGATACTCCCCATCCCGGAGGAGCTTTGATGCCTTTTCCAATGGTATTTCAGCACAGGGTTTTGTTGTGGTTCTTGCTGCGCCCCACACTGACATGGCCCTCATGCACCAGGAAATGTGTCTTCTCCCTGAGGATTCCAACCAACCCACAGAAAAGGAAACGAGCCCTATGGAAACACCCTCTGCAGTCACCACCACCTCTGCCTGCCTCTGCTCTGCGGCCAGCCATGTAATACCACGCTCTGTAATACCACAGAGCCATCTCCCTCCTTCTCCATCCTTCGCCCTTTTAATGGCGCGACCGACCTCCTCCCACACTGGAGAGGGCAGTGAGAAAAGCCACACCAGGGGCACCGTGACCACTGGGGTCGGTATCTGCAAATAAAATGCAGTGCAGTACTCTCTTTGAATTCCTGGTGTGGCAGGAAACACACACACATCTTCCAGAGACCGGGAAAGGTCAAGACATCTGCTCCAAAAGCCTGTGACAAGTCTACACCCCCCACCACCAGCATCTCCTAACGCCCCCTTCCCAGGCCAGCCCTCGGCGAGGGACATCACGGAACCAACACTTGAGCCAAGGACGTGGTAAAGGGAGCTTGGATGCTCCTACTCACGTGGACCTGGAGGACGGTGGTGCCCACGGTGGTGTTCTCGAAGAGGCTGACGTTGTAGAGGACCTTGCTGAACACGGGCCGGTTATCGTTCTCATTGATGAGGTTGATTTTCACCCGCGCAAAGCCGACGTGGTCTGGAACGCTCTCGTTTGCAAAGAGCTGGGCAAAACGGGAAGGTAAGGAGAGGGTTGGAGGCTCTGGGAAGCTGGGAAGAGTTACCTATCCTTCTTCAGTGGAGTAAACAAGGCTCTCCTCAGCTCCCTCACCAGCTGAGCCAGCTCATGGCAAACCACCGACAGAGCTGGAGCAGGAGGACAGGGAGGGCTTTGGCACCTGATAGGTGCTCTTAAAACAAAGTTTTATGCTCTATAAAGCTTTTATAGTCCTGTTCTGCTTAAACTCTTGCAGCTGAGCCTTTGGGTGTTGGAAAGAGAAAGTGCAAAGCAAATCTCTTCCCCACCCCCTTCTTTATTACAATTCCTGATTTTTTGGCTGTTCTGTTGTGCTCCACTGTTTCATAGTGGCGATTATGATAGAATGGTTTGGGTTGGGAGGAACTTTTAAAGGCCACCTAGTCCAACCTCCTGCCATGGGCAGGAATATCTGCCACTAGACCGGGTTGCTCATTGCCCCATCCAACCTGACCCTGAATTTCCAGTAATGCGACATCCACTTCTCTGGGTATCCTGTTCCAGTGTTTCACCCCCATGGAAAAAACCTTCCTTACACCTAATTTAAACCAACCATCAAAAGCCATCCCCTCCTGTTCTATTACACCAGGCCCTGCTGAAAAGCTTGTTCCATCTTTCTCCTAGGCCCTCTTCAAGTACTGGACAAGAAAGAGGAAGATGTTTAATGGTCACGCTTCGGTCGCACTGAAAACTCTGGCTGTCCCACAGAGCCCAGGGGTGCAGCCTTACCGAAAATTCATAGCGAGGAATGGTCTCGAAGTCTAACGGCACTGCCACGCGGACACGGATGTCCGCCTTCCCCTGGATGGAGGTCGGCGAGATGATGAAGTGGTTGGAGTTGTTGCCCACCAGGTAAACCTCAAAAACACTGTTGGGTCCCTGGGAAGGGAAAGAGCAAGGTTGGCGTTTTATTTACAAAATCCCTATGCACGTGAGAGGAGTGAGAATGCATCCCTGGGATGACCCCGCACAGCACACAGAGGGAAAGTCCCTTCTGCTGGTTGAAGGTTCACACACCACACAGGGATTTCACTGCCTCGGGCTGGGGGCACAGCCTGGGTGTCTCTCCCATGCAGAAGGCTTTTCCCAGTAAGGCAGCTCAAATTGGGAACTGGTAAAACTCCTCCTCTCCCGAGACCTGGCCAGCAAAGCGGCAAGGCCGCCAACACACCAATGCTTTTGAGCCCTGCTCTGAGGAGGGCCCCCTTCCCAGAGCACGGCCCAGCAGAGCACACAAAAAGCAAGCTCAGAAGGTGCCAGAGATGAATTTCCAATTTTCCCTGAATGACCTCCCTCCTATCAGAAAAAGTGGCCAATTAAATGCACGAAGGGGCACTAATAGCAAAAGCTGCCTAAGTGTGACCGCTGAGAGCGGGTGACATGAGCAGAATCTCTCCCTTGTCCTTTTCCTTGCACATCTCCATGAAATCCACGGAGCTGAGGGCACACTGAGCATCTCCCAGTGGAGCCCCACAGCAGAGGCAAGCCCCGAGGACACCCACAGAACCACACAAGGGCACCCAGTGCCTCAGGAGCCCAGCAGTGCTCTGCTGGTGGACAGTGGGAGCATCTCAGGGTAGACTGGCACCTTCCACGAGCTGTTTTAGTGCCAAACGAGGAAGTGAGGGATGCTCCCGACACCCCAGACACACCCCTGGGAGGGAGGGAGCAGAGGACACAGAGAATGGCAGAAGGAAGCATTACTTCCCAAGCTATTTTGTCCCCTATCCTCAGGATGTTGATTTACAACAAATGACCATTTCCCACCAGTGACAAAAAGCTACTTCATTGAGGAATTTCTGCCCATCTCTGCTGACGAGCCCTCAGGACCTCTCCCAGGGCCTGAACCCTCCCTTCAGTACATGAAGACACCTTTTGTAGCAGTGAGATGCGAGGAATTTTCTTGGAAGCCAGAGAAGAGTGAGTTTGTTGGAGGCATGAGATAAAAGTTGAAACATCAAAAGAAATCCAAGTATTTGCAGGAAGAGAGCCAGGTGGATTAATACCCCTCTAGCTGGGGAAGGAGATCAGCTCCAGATACCCACGATCCCTAATTAGCAGCCCCTCGAGTGCCTCAGTCTCCCCATATGAGGTCTTGAGAAAGGGAATACAGCTGCCTCTGGGGAGGGTTGCTGCGAGTTGCCATTTATATATTTATTCAGCTATTTATTTTTTTGCCTCGGCCCCCATGCTGCTTTCCTTGCTCCTGGTTCCCGGAGCTTGCGAGCCCCCTGTGGATGCCTGAAAGCAAATCTGAATATTCAAATTGTTATCAGCTGCCCAGCAGAAGGGCCTGGCTAAGCCCGGCTCACAGCAAGGACCCCCTCACTCCAGAGGAAGCCACAGGGAGCTGCTTACATTTCCCTCACCCCTCCCTACCTGCTTCTGCCACCCAGAGCAAACAACAGATTTGAAACGTGGTTGGGAAGAGGAAAAACAAGCGCTGCACCCCTGGCCTCTCAAAGGTCCTGGTGTGCAGTGATCACAGCCAAGCCCCATCATCTCCTTGCAGCACCAAGGATGAGGATGAGGATATTTTCAGTGACCTGCTTTACGTGCTCACTCCCCTCTCCACCCCCTGACCTCCCAGCTCCTGCATGGCTCGAGTTTTTCGCCACCACTGCAAACAAAACGAGTCCTTTGCCTTCCTTTAGAGCCACAAATTAAGGAGCAGCCTGCCAAAGCTCAGCAACCCTACAACAATAAACCTGTCTCCTTCTGAAACAAATTGAACCATAAAAAACAGGTCTTGGAGGGAAGTTTGCTATTGCCCAATGCTGGGATGCAGCCACACGTTTTCCAGCTCCTCTCATCCCATGCCAGCACTCGGGGCTTGCCCTCGCCGTGGCTCAAGGCTGCTGCCCACTGCCTCCTTCCTGGCAATCAAATCTCTCAGCCAGTACCACAACCGACAGAAATTTTGTGTTGATTCAGCTAGAAGAAAATGGGAGCTGCAGTTGGGCAGAATTATGGCTTTGCTCTCTGTGTGCATTTTCCTCCGAGTGGCCCCGCTGCCACATCCACCTCACGCTCACACTCTGCTTCCAAAAACGCCACCACTGGCTGATCACACAGCATTTTTGCACAATTTTTGCCATGCCTGGTTGCCAGCCTGATATCCCTCTGAAATTCCAGGGCAGAGGTAGGACCCTAGCAGGCAAGGGCAGAAGCTCAGGTGTGAGATGCCAGCAGGTGGGTTCAGCTGTCACCCCAGAGGTCTGAAGCTTCAGGAGTTCCCTAAGGAACTCACTGGGCTGGTAGGCAACGCAGGATGCCTGGAGCAAAACACTCCCCAACTCTTCTGATCCTCCTCCCCACGCTAGCAGCCCTATTCTCCCATCTTTTTGTCCATCCTAAGTGTCAGTCCTTGCCCACTCCCTCCCTCCTGGAGGAGTTTTCTCCTTCCCTGCTCTCCCCAGGTTATCTGCTGAATTCCACACACGCCTGCACAGACGGGATCAATCCGAGGCTGCCTCGCCTTCAGCTTATCTCTGCTCCAAATGATTGATTTTCCCTCTTTAAGGGTAATTTGCTGGTGAATTCCATGTATTGCAAAAACCCCTGTGAAATCTAATTCAGCCCGACTGGCAGCTGGCACTTTTGGGAGAGAATACTCGTGTGCTGTCAATTCCCCTTTACAGTTTCTTGCCATGTAGATCATATTTATAGTGCTTGTGCCTGTCATATGCATATATATGCTCTGGATGAATCATATATTGCCACCTGCACACAGGACATCCTGGTGGGGGTCTCTGGTGGAGCTCTGTGAAACAAAGAGAGCGTATTCCCATGGCCCAGATTTTTCCTTATTTTAAATTCCCCATTTACCTTCCTCGATATGCTTATTTTAGAGAATTGTTTCAAAATTATTTTAAAATGTCAGGCCATGATAGTGGTGCTTCAGACAGCTTCTGCCCTTTTCTTCCTCTTCACTCAACCGTGTTGAGGAAAATCAGGTGGAAGCCACGATGGGAGAACTGGTTTCCCTGGCATGCCCTGGTAGAGCAGGCTGCTGCTTCCCTTCGCAGGCATCCATGGATCTCAGAACCACAGGAAGCGGGGGATGCCCTGAGGGATGCCCTGCTCCTTTTCCTGGACAACCAAACCCTTGCCTGTGATGCCTTAAATTTTAGCTTTTATAATTTTTTCAGGCTCTGGGCTATTTTAATGTGTAGTTCTGGGTTTCATATTAAGGGTTGGTGAGCTCTCTTCATAGGGTAGATAGACAAAATAATTTCTTTCTAGCTGGGGACCAAGGACAAATTTTAGGCCCAAGAGTGGAAACGACAGTGAAGAAGAGAGAAAGAACAAAGAGGATGGAGCTTCATAACCTGAGGCTGTAATTGGACAATTAACTCCAATCTGCTGATGGACCAGAGCTTATAAAAGTGTGAGACCTCGTGCCCAGGCATCCATTTTTTTGGGACCATTGCTGGACTGCTTGGGTGTGGCCCCAAGGGGTTCTTGCATGGCCCAAGCTGGATCTTTTCAATAAATACCTTTTATTCTTTTACTCTACCTAGTCTCTGTTTCCAGGTCAGCCTTTCTAGGCAACACCTTCTCCCTGTGATACTGAATCAAGCCACCAGGTACAGAACACCAGCATATCCAAAAAGGACATCCCTGTCTCCCAAATCAGCCAGCCCAGCAGCAGATGAGCCCTCCAAATTAACACCAACCCATTCCACAGCTCAGGGCTCTTGTTCTCAACCTGGAAACAAACCTTGCTGTAAAAGTAGATAAGTCAATACTTTAATCTTCTGCCTCACACACAGGGTTTATTCCTCCCTGCTGAACCACCACAATGTGAATGAGAACCCAACCACAGCCTGGGGGTGTCCAGTTGACTATAGGCTCAGTCTAAACACTGGGAAACCTCAATGGATTTTCATAAACATCTCTTGAACAGCTTGGGAAAGCTGTTCAAGGGTCTGCTCTCTATCTGGTAGGGAGAGAAACTCAGCTGTATGGCAATTAATGCTTTTTTCTTGGCTCATAGAACCCCGGAATGGTTTGGGTTGGATGGGATCGTAAAGCTCAGCTCACTCCAACCCCATGCCCTGGGCAGGGACACCTTCCACGAAACAGGTTGCCCAAGAAGGCCAGATCAAAAACCCTGTGCAAACCCTGTGTACTGATTTCTCTTTCAGTAAGTCCTAGAGAATGCAGAAAGGAAAACAGCATACCTGGCTGAACACCTCTGGGCTGCATCCCAAATCCACATGTGGGGCCACCTTGGCTCAACCCAGTTGCCTCCCGCTTGAGGAGCTCCCCATCCCACCTCAGAGCCCCAGCCAGGAGCCCCAGCCAGCTCCTCCTGGAGCAAAACCATGGCCACATTTGGGGAGTGAAAGCTGGGAGTTTGCAGGGGCTGGACTATGAGGAAGGGCTTCTCCTTGGAGACACTCATTTGGGAGCCTTGTCTGAGAGATTAATGCCAGCCGAGCTGCAGAAAGGCACTTACAGCACAGAGGGAAATCCAAGCATAGGCTTTCAAGTGTGGTCTTGTGTGCCTCGGAAATGCAGTTTTAAGTGCTTTGCTGAATGGTTTAATCTGACTGCTTCCAAAAGCCATCATTTCAGTTTGTGCAAAACACACCAGAAGAAAGAAAGGCCGAAAACCCCACGATTAAAAAAGGCTGTGTGGGCCTGGTTTTGAAAAGCCTTGTTTAACAGCCTTGGCAGCCCACACGGTGTGTGTTAAAGGCCAGACCCATGTGACAGCCTTTTCCCCGGCTCTGCAAAGGCACAATGACATGAAGGCTCCCCAGAACCACCCAGACCCACAGGACTCCTGCATGGGCCAAAGTCCAGACGGGGGCTGCTCCCTCGCAGCAGGAGAGCTAAAGGAGGGAGCAGTGCCTGAATTTTCTGGAGGGGCCAGAACCAGAGGCCTGGCTGAGGAAATAGATGAATCTGCCAAGGGACTCTCCTAGGACTTTGTGACATAAGCTGGGACGCAGGAGACAAACTCAAGCAAAGTGATCTTCCCAAAGACTCCAGTTCTGATTTCCCATGTCTCAATCCATCTGCTCTCCTTTATTTCTCTCTCTGCTTTCCCTGGAGATGTGTATAATTCTCTTCCTGTTTCCCTCTGCCCCTTACACAAATGAGCCGTGTCATCTCCAGCATGAAGCCAGTGCTGCCAGAACAGCTTCTGTCAGCCACGTCCTCAGTCACATCCCTGCCTGAAGACCTAGGTCCTTGCCAACACATCCCTCCACCCCTGCATCCACAGAGAGATGAGAGAGCCCGCTGCCACCTCAGCTTCCTCAAATCCAGATGGTTTGTAAAACCCTCACAGCTCTCACGAGGTACTTGAGCATCCAAAACATCGCTGTCAGGCAACTATCTAACCTTTCTGTAGTTCTTTGCACTGAAAGTTGGTGGGTCTTCAGAGTTCTACAAATATGTCTCTGGGAAGCAGTGCTGGTGGCAGGTGCAGTCCTACTTCTATCTCATACACATCTTTTTCAGAAGCTGGGCATCTTCTCCCTTTTTCTTCCTCCACAAAGTGCTACCTTGACAGTTAACCCAGTCGCAAGCATCCACGAGAGGAAATAAGAAAGATCCACCACAGGATAATGAAGGAAAAAAAAGTAACCAATTGCTTGTAACTTTCTTCCCTCCAGATATTCCAAGAATCAGCTCTCCTCTGCTTCTTATCAGTGAAAACAGTGCCATGGTCAAAGCAATCCGTGCTATTATGATGGTCTCTGAAGACGTGTACAGTAAAACTCCTTCAGACTCCCTTAGCACAAGAGATCCTCTCTCAGCAGTTTTAAAAATCTCAGCCAATTCTTTTGGGGAAATCTCAGGAAGTTAAAGAAATACATCAAAAGAACAGCGTCTATTTTTTGCTGGTGCGATGGGGAAGGCAAGGCTATTTTTTATTCTCCCATTTTAAAATTAGCAAGGCTGAAAAGTGAATTCTTGAATGGGAGTCACTCCAGTAAAATGAGCTTTTAACCAGAAATAATGACAGATCCTTCATCCTGGTGGCACAAACAGAAGTGTTACAATGCCCTTCAAGAATGGATCTGCTGACATCTCTCAGCAAGCACGACAGCAGCTCTATTCAGAAACTATCCTAAGCATCTGTCATATCCATATCTTCTTTATTAGCAATTGACATTTTCAAGAAAAAACAGTCTCTTTATCTGCTTAATAGCTCATCTGCACCTCTTCAGGCTGAACTCATAACTCCTGGATGGTGACATCATATCACCAGCAGGTTATTAGTTCTGTGTCATAATCACTTCAGATGAAAAAAAATGGGATTTCTGGGTGGCTTGATGAGATGAGGTGAACTCCACCCAGGGCTGGGGAATAGCAACTCCATCTTCTCAGACAGAAAAGGCAACTTAAAAGATGCACATTTTAACTGACCCACCGGGCTTTTGGGGGTTGGGGGGGGTTTTTGTTTCCCACCACCTGAAGCATCAAGAAAACATCCTGATGATGTTTTGCCATGATGCTGGATGGAGCTCTGAGCCACCTGGTCTAGCGGAAGTTGTCCCTGCCCGTGGCAGGGGAGTTGGAACGAGATGATCTTTCAGGTCCCTTCCAACCCAACCCATTCTATGATTTATTCTGACAAACCCTCTCCCCTCATCTCCTGCTAGCCTGAGGGAGAACAGGAACAGCAGGAGCCTGCAGGCAGAGCCTTTCCAAGCGATTTTGGGCAGCTCACCATGAGGTGTCAGCACTAGTTTGGAGCAGACGCCCGGCAGTGTGGCGGGGCTGGGGGGGCAGGACCAGCACACAGGAGCAGCCAGACGTGAACTGCACAAGTCAAATAATCAGAGTAATTGAAGGCTGGGAGCCCAAGGCTGGAAAACAGGCTGCAATCCCCGACACAGGACGGACTGGCACGTAACAAATAGGAGCTCCACTGACACGTGGGAGGAACAAGCCCCCAATGCTCATGGCTTGTTTGCAGTGATGAACTGGTATCCCAGTCCTCCCCACTCTGAGGGGCATCTCCTGCCTCCTCCCTGACAGCAGCTGCACCCGTTCCTCCTGGGACAGAGAGCTGTCTTCCCTGTCCCTGGCAGGTTCCCCCTGGGAGCCCAGAAGGAAAACTCCTCCTTTGCTAAACCAGACTGTCAAAGCACTGCCTGACAAGAGCCCTCAGAAGCAGGCGGGGATCAGCCTCCCAGACAATCCTGTTTTCTGGCTCTCGGGGCCGTGCAATCCTGACTGCATTAGTGCCTGCACACCGGGGAGGGAACTGCACTTGGGGTACACAGCAAACAGAGCAACGGCAGCAGTGAGAGCTGAAAAAGTGGGTATTGGGACAGAACCGTGCACTTCATCACAGGTACCTCAGTGACTGCTCCCCTGCCCACCCCAAAACCAAACCAGTGCTACCCCGCAAAGGAGGGAGAGGATACCTCACCTCATCCTTGTCCTGCACCTGGATGAAGAGGGGAAGGGCAAAGCCCACCTGGGCCAGCTCTGGGATGGCCACGCTGTACTCAGAGCTGTTGAACTCGGGGGCATTGTCGTTGATGTCAATGACCAGGATGTTGAAGGTGGTGGTGACGCTGGCATTGGAGGGAGTGCGGTCATCGTTCAGCTCTGTGCCCTGCAAGGAGAGAAAACAGGGCAGCCTTTATTCTCCAGAAAGAATGAATGTAAAGGAAGTGCGCATGGTATGGTGAGAGACTCTTGCAGCTTTCTCTTCCTCCACTTTGCCATGGAAAATGCCCACATTGCCTGATTGGCTCTGCCATTGTTCCATTAACACATAGACATGTTGGCACAGCTGTCTCATCACTCATGCTTTGGGCCCACAACACTCAAAAACCTTCCCAGGAGCTTAACATTTCTCTTAGGATGCCTGTGGCCATGTTCTTCCTTGCCTTTGTCATGCAACAGATTGGCAGGATCTGGAGTCACACAAGAAAAAGTAGGAGATTTCCCTGCCGCAAGCATTAAAAAAAAAAAAAGTCCCTTGTGAGATGGATGTAGGGGACAATCCCCAAAATAAGGGAAGGTTCCACAGGGCAAAGAGCACTCCTGCTCTCTCCTCTGCCATCCCTGATGTGGGACTGGGAGCTGACAGTGAACCACATGGTAGGCTGAAAAACACAGGGATGGAAAACTAGGGCACCAGAGGAAAAGAAGACTTAGACCTTAAAATAGGTTTGGCAACACGTGTCTAAACACAGAGCTGCGTCATGAGCCCGCATCACACCTCTGTCTCAAGAAGGACTTTAATTCTGCCTTCCCAAAAGGAGAGAGTGCAGATTTTAATGCCAGAGAAGCAAGACTCATGAAACAGCCTTTTCAAGCCAGTCCCTCCTCCTGTCCTTTGGATAATCTTGCTTTGCTGTGGGCATGGAAAAGCAACACTATCACGACCCACACGGCTCATTGCTATTCACTGCTTCTGCACACAGCAGCAGAACAGGCTGATCCCAGCGAGGAGCAATCCAGCTGTATTTTCACTGTGTGCTCCAGGATGAGAGCAGCAGAGAACATTTTGGGTCCTGGGGATGTGGGACGCAGAGAGCTGGCACTTGTGGGAGGATGCGAAGTTTGTGGGGAGAGGACATGGAAATCTGTCAGATCAACAGAATATGGCTGGAACTGCATTGTCACGCAGGGAGGAAAACGGGCAAGTTTTCAGGTTCACAAACCTTTCCAAGATTAAACAGATATTTTTGTCCCTAATAAAACCAGACAATCCTCCCTCTCTTGATTTTTGAAACTATAAAAGCCTGAATGAAAAGATACCAGGGAGGGGTGAGGATCTCTTCCTCACACACAAAGCCTCATGGTATGAACTGTGTCTGAGACCTAGAGGGGTGATTTCTTGCCCTTCTGGCCCCCTCCAAGGAAGCATCACATTTGCCAAAACAAGAGGGCGATGTGCTGGCTCTGCCTCTCTCCCAATCAATGACCCTTCCTACACTGCTGATTTTTCCCCACCCTGGCCCAGCAGAATCTATACTTCTAAACGTGTTTCTAACCAGCTGCCCAGCTTGGTATTGATTTTAATTACAAGGCTGTGAGCAGAGCCAGGGAGCCGCTCTCAGGTGGGGCTGGTGGGGCTGGAAAGCCACGCTCCACTGCCTTTTCTTGACAAGGCAACTTCCAGCATCGCTCCCTCCCTGTGCCAGGTAGGCACAGATGATGCCCTATTACACCACTCCCTGCTGACAAGACAAAATGTCATGTTTATCCTGGGTTTTGGTGGGGAGAAAGAGGGAAAACAGGCAAAAGTAGGCACAAGTCAGGTGCCTGAGAACTTGTCTGATGCTATATGCAAGCCTGGGGTTGCCAGCAGACATAGACACAGGCAGGACAGCAAAAATGCTCTCATACACCCATACTGAGTGAATCATGTTTTGGGCCACCAGACAAGGGGGCTGTGTTTAACATCTTGCTTGGCCAGTACATCATGGCTCAGGATGCCCGAGAGAACAGCACATGCCAGTTTGCAGTGCTACCTGGAAGGGGGTGTCCCCAGGCAGGACACGCTGTCCCTCCCCATCCTGCTCTGCAAAGTGTGTCCTGGCTGGAGCAGGTCTCACCTTCACTGTGAGGATGAATCCAGCGCTGTAGAAGGGATTTTCCCGGTCCAGGGGCCCATTCAGGGTTAAGGCTCCGCTGATGTAGTCCAGTGCAAAGATGCTGTTGGTGTTACCTGCGAAAAATAACAGGAATGAGAGCACAAGCAGCTGGCACAGCTGATCCCAAAAAGTGCTGGAGGCAACAGGGAGGGAAGCAAGAGGACACAAGCTCCAAGCAGTGGGCTTTAGGAACCTGGCATGCCATTCCAATGTGCTTTAAAATGTCGTGGCTGTAACACTCCTCTCCTCCTCTCACCTGTCCTAGCTTGGGGCTCAAAATGGGGCTCTCCTTCCATAGCGAAATTTCCCAATGCTGCAGGCAGCTGAAGAATTTCAAAGGGTTTTAGCTATTAAAACCTGCAACAGCAAAGCTGAAAGCAGGACCAAATCCAGCTGCTCCTCTCTGAGGGACCACCTGCATTTGCAGGGTACCAGGTTCCTGGGGAGGGCATGGCCTCTCTCCTAAAATACAGGAGTTAAAGGACACTAGTCCAGGATAATCACAGGGAGGCACAGAGGGACCAAGCTCACGAGGAATTCTCCACATAACAGGCAGTGGTTTAGCTGTGGGGCCTCTTGCCAGAGGGTGCTGCGGGAGATACAAGTCCACGTGTATTCAAGGAGAGGCTGCAGGGCTTAAAGAAAGAAAAAAATCTATCAAGTAAGAGAGAAGCCTCACACAGCTCAGGAATTTCTTAGCTGGATGTATTTGAAGCCAGTGAAAGTACCAGCACAATAGTGTTGGCACTTGTCCTGCTTTTATGCTCTTGCCATATGTGTTGACCCTGTGGCTGGCTTTCCTCCATTGGAGCCAAATTTGGCTCCTGTGCCTGTCCCTACACGCAAGCAACCAGCCAGGATGCCATGGAGTGCTGGGCTGCCTGTACAGACCATCCCATCCCATCCCATCCCATCCCATCCCATCCCACCATCCCATCCCATCCCATCCCATCCCATCCCGTCCCCAGCTTGAATCCCCCTCTGGAATAAGACACCCAGAGAGGATTAAGACAACGTGCTCAAGTGTCATGGCCAGCAGACACTAAAAGGACAATGTCCTGCTTGGGAATGTGCTTGTGACAGCCCCAGGTGCTCTCCCTGTGAGCCAGACAAAAGCAAACAGTTGGTGTGTGGAGCGTGGGACACCTGACACCAGCCTGACAAAAGCAGAGCCGGCTGCTGAATTAGTGATGACCAAGGAGGTTCTATCCAGGCAGGTGGTGACCCACACAGCATCTTAAGGCATGCAGAAGCCCCTGAACCAGACACAGACAGGAGCCAGGAAACCCTGCAGGTACATTCCAGTCATCCCAGTCAAAAGGAAGGAAAAAAAAAAAAAATCCTGTCTTCTCAATACATCTCAGCACGAACGAAACACACACAGCATTTGTCATTTCCCTGGAAGGGAGCCGCAAGACAGATCTGCTGCCACGGAAAGTTGTTTCCCATCACTCAGCATCCACCTTGTTCCCTTCCAACCTCTGTCTGATCACAGCTGCACCTTCCTCAGGAAGGCCAAAGCCTCTGGGTCCGGCCATCCCCTCCCTCACGCCCTGGGAGCCACCTGGCCTCTCCTCTTTTTCCCAAAGCCCTGAGTGCCTTGACACCTTTTTCCCCATTACTGAGCCATTCTATCTTCCTCCTGGACTGAATTCCTCCCATTCCTGTTCTTTCTCCTCTCTCCTCTCCATCCGAAATGCCCCACTGACTGCTCGCCAGCTTAATGAGCTGATGCCAGGCTACTTAAAATATTAGCAATGGCCTTGTGGGTTTTTTTCCCTAATCTTTTGCTGCTGTACATGAAGATCTCCAGTCTCCTCCCTTGGACAATTCCCCTCTTCCCATCCTGACTTCCTACTTTTGTGCTGTAATTTATGGCTGACTCCTTAGGAAGCTTCTTCCCATCCCGGCTTTGAAGGACACGCCACAAGATGGATTGGACTGTGCTGTGAGGCATTTAAATGCTTCAGGACACCAGGTTGCCGTGGTAAGGTTTATGCCTCAGGGTCACCTGCCCCTAATATAAAGTGTAATAAAATGCCAGAACAATGGAATTCAGTGGAATTAGGTCAATAGAGCAGGAATTTGACTAAACACAGTGCTGTGTTCCATGTCCTAAAGATGGTTATGCATTTCATATTTGACCACAGTCGCTTTTTGAAGGATGGGCAACTAAACTGGGGACCCAAAGGCCTCCCAGGCTGCACATCAGAGGCTTTTCTCTAGCTCAGCCTCCCCAAACCATCAGATACTCATCCTATGCCCACTGGGGCTTCCTTTCTATTAGCAGAGAATTCCTGGCTTTGCGCATTTTCAAATTTAGGGAAAGAGGTGTCTCCAACACCTCTCCAACCACCACTTCCTCACTGCTCTGACCAGTGATCCCTGCTGAAGCACTCACATTGCTGAGCAATGCCCATTTCCCGAGACATTTTCCTTGCCAAAATCTCTCTGATCATCTTCATGTGCCTTCACTTTCCTGAGAACAAGGGGAAAAAAATAAGGTGGGGGGAAATTAGGCAATTTTGTCTTTCCTCCCTCTGGAGAGACCAGAGGTACACAGAGGGATGTGGGAATTAAAAAATGGGAAAGGAAAGACTGAACAGCAAAATGAGGGGCAGAGAGAAGGAAAACAAGGCAGAAAATGTTTTAAATATCAGAAAGACAGAGGAAGAGGAGAGAATGACAAAAGGAGACAAATTGAGAACTTTGGGACAGCCATATGAATCCAGTCCTGGCAGACTCATTGTTACCACCTGGCAAGGAACAGGCTTGCTCAGGACCTACAAACCCAGCTTTTTGTTATGACACGGGTCAAGAAGAAGGAGAAGCTCCCCATCCATCTGTCTGTGTGCAGGTACAGGGACAGCAGCAACTCCTGCAAACCCTGCAGCCAGACAGGGGCCTGGGAAGGCAGGCACTGATGGGATGCTGGGTTGGGAGCACTGGGTTGGATCACAGGAGCCCATTCAGAGTGTTTTTCCAAGCTCATTGAGGAACGGATGGTGGCATAGGCATCATTTTGGAGAAACACTGCTATAACGAGGGGTTTTATAGATGAGAGCCATAATGTTTAATTGCCCTCAGCCAAGCTCTCAGTTTTAAAAGGCCGTTAAAAGTACTGGCTCAAATCCAGAGAAAGCTGGGGGGAGAAAAAGGGGAAAAAAAAGGGGAAAAAAAAAACCCATCAATATCTCCTCCTTCCTCCCTACCCCTTCAGCCTTTGAGCACCATTCAAATCCCTTGGAGGGAGAAATGCAGCTACTGCCCTGCTCTAGTGAAGAGCTACCTGTCAGTCAGGGCAAGCTGTTTTCCCAGGGCAGGATAATTTTCCCACCCCCCCTCTACGGAAAGGGCTGCTCACACCGGGAAGCCAACGCTGAACTTGGAGCAGGTGACTTTCACGAGATGTGAAAGGGGAACCCATCACACACCTTGCTCTGGATAATTTATTAATCAAAATGTGCTCCGTCAGGGCTCCTCGGCACCGAAATAGATGCTGTTGGATGTGGTTCATGGAGTCAGCAACAGACACAGTTATTAGCGTATAAATAGTCCATCAGCTGCCGAGAGCACCTCGCTGCTCTTCACCTTGAGTTTCTACCCCCGGGCAGGGAAGCACTGCCAGGGCAGGGACCTTGCCCTGTGCTTAAATTCAAAGGCAACAAGTCATTTCCATAGGAAAGCCGGTTATTACAGCCTGAGCTTTCTGGGAAATTGAGGTGCTGTATTAAAAACAGTGCCCCTTTCTCCTGCTCAGGACTTTGGTTTGCTGCTCTTCTGGGAAGATGCAGACCTGGGATAACAGACCTGAGCCCAAAGCTGTGTGCCAGTGCTCCTTCTCACATGCCTGCTCTGCAAACAGGCCTTTTTACTATCTTTCCCAAAGGATTCGTCCATTCTAGCACAACCAGCAGACCTCCCAATCTTGCAGAGCCACAAAAGGAGCTCACAACCAAATATTCGCACAGTTCCCTTTTTTAGAACGAGATGTACAGTACAAGGAGATAAAAGGAGATATCATCCAAGGTGCAATCCCCCTCCCAAATTTCCTGGGAGGTGTGGCCAAGAACCGGAGAGGAGGATAGAACCCGCAGAGTTTCTGCTCTGAGTGTAATTCTTCACACAAAACGATTCTGAGTCTTGGACCACAACCAACCATTCCCCCATGTCATCTTTAAATGGGCTTTTTGACACAAACCTCACATCTCCAGGCTCCACAGCTTTCTGAAATTCCTCCATTAAAAACTATCTCAGAATCAGTTGTTTTTGCAAGCCACAACATGAACAGAGGTGGTCCAGGTTTGTCGTTCTCCACTGGTTGTCAACATTGAATCCCAGACTGGTTTGGTTTGGAAAGGACCTTAAAGATCATCTCATGCCAAGCCCCTGCCATGGGCAAGGACACCTCCCACTAGACCAGGTTGCTCAGCCTTGAAAACACATTAAATCCCAAGAAGTTAAATAGGAAGTCCCAGAAATTAAACAGAAAAGATGCTTTTCTTTCCTATTTACACATAAAAAGGGAATGTATAGTTTTAATTACCGAGGGCCATTTTTGCTGGGGGACCACCTGCCACGCAAACCATTATCCCAATCATATCTCTTTCCAATGACTCTTGGATTGCCAGGGAGCCAAAGCCTGATGCCAACACGACAACAGAAAAGCAGCTGGAGGAAGATGGAAGCGGCTGAGCCAAGGAAAGAGGCGCTGTGACCGCAGCCACCATCTTTGCTTTGCGCTGTCTCATCCCCTCGCATCGGCAGGGTGGGGAAAACAGCTTTTGATGGATCACTCGGCGCCAGGCACTTTTCCACCCATCAGCGTGTCCTCCTACAGAAATGTTCTGCTATGATGGCTACCTTTAAATCACGCGGGAAGGCCCTTCCAGCAGCCGTAATTTATGAGGGCTTCAACGCCCTGGTAGCTCACAGAATGTGGGAAAAAGCCAGAGCAGTGTAAGGAACAGTAAAAGGAGCAGCTCCCCACCTCCAGGGGCTCTCCCCAATGTCCGGTTTAAGGGTTTTAGGGAAGTGGTTTGCTTTGCTCTGCCTTCTTCATTAAGTCAGGTCAAGCTATGGAGGGGGATGTCGACAGCTGAGGGCTTGGAGAGCTCTTTGGCCACTTGACCTTTCCTCAGGAATTCATGCTGCACTTCCATAAGGAAGGCACTGGGGCTCTCTGGCTCTGTTAAGAGCATGGGAAACATGTTCTGAGAGCTACTGCACTTATTTTTTACTCATTCCTATATATATATATAATATGGGAAAAAATTATATATATGACATTTTATTCCTTTGCAGGAAATCCAGAAGATGGAGAACAATTCTTTTCAGCTTCCTTCGCACTTTTGTAACTCACACTTCTACTGCATTGGGCAAATAATGATTTTTAATTCATGTTTCCCACAGAATGCACCAGCTTAAGGAAGAGAGGCTTTGCTAGAAACTGCATCAGTCTCATAGAAGAATCCACCTAAGGGGGAAAAAGAACCCCACCCTAAGGGTTTGTGAATAGCCCTAAGGACCATCTCTGACCGAAAGCTCACTCCCCTCTCTCCTGAAGGACTTTCCAAGCCCCAGGAAGGACGTATAGATTGCCCTTGTGCAATCTCCCACTGCCCATCCATCACGGCACCTGAAACGTGTCAGGCAGGCAGAGACTGACATGTGGGACCCTTTCCCCTGGGTTAACCCTTCAGTGCCTGCCCAAGCAGCACAGGTCACCTTCACATCCTCCTGCCAGAAGACTCCAAGTCTCCTGACTATCCTGGAAATAAATGAAGCCCAAAGTTTACTCCTAGCAAGCAACATGTGAGTCAATACAGTTTCCTAAGAAGAGCTCACAAGCCAAAGTCTTCTCCTGCCTATTAATTAAATTGCTGTTTAACTCACGCTAGAAATCCTTCCCTTAGAGAGCCAGAGGATTCCCCATGCCCCAGGCAATGTGCAGAGGCAGCAAATGTGAAAACACACTGCCGTCTGCAGGGCTGATCCTGCCCAAAACGGCAGGGCCCTCCCGATCTCCGCCAGGAAAATCAATCTCTGTTAGCCCGGAGAGTTCCCCTAAATGAAAAGCCTTATCTAGAACAGGTCGTGTTATACAACAAGTCACTCGCTTTGCCTGGGAAATGAAAGATGATGAGGCAGAGTCCCCGGTACAGAGGCTATCTCCATAAATCTGCCAAAAAGGAGCTGTGGATTACTTTGCTGGATTAATTATCTGTCCTTCAAACAGAGTCCTGACCTCAGCGGCTGAGCACCTCCAAGCTGGCACTGCAGCTGGGGAGGGAGGGAGGGCTTTCACAGGGCCACAGGAAAAGCAGCAGGAGCACCCTTTGGAGCAATGGGAGCCCTGGCACTGACCAGCCTGTTGGCAAGAGGGGCTTGAATTGTGAGGTCTCAATTCGGATTTCTTTTTCAATTGGGCAGTGAGCCTGCTCCTTGTAAAGTATGAAGGAAAAAAGTACATTTTCCTGGAGTTAAAACACCCTGATGGGAAGGAAGGGGCAGAAACAACCGACTGGCTTTTCCCTATTAGATATGGAAATGATTCCCAGTGCAGGCAGGAGAAGTAGCCAAAGCCATGGCACAGCTACACCAGCGCTCCTCCATCATCTCAGCCTTAACAGCTTTGTAAGCTGGCGGCATAAAGGTAGATCTCAAGTCTTATTTTATGTGGTTATGGTTAATCTTTTAGTTTTATTGTGTTCCTGTCATGGGAGGACCTTGTGCTGGAGATAGCTGTATAAATAAGAGCTGCTGCAGTACATCCCCAGACGTGGCTGCCCGAGGGATGGAGCCCAACAGGACAGTGGCAATTCCAAATTAATTTTTAAACCCCACCTCCAAATCATACCAATGCTTTAGGCATTAACACTGAAGGTATGATGAACAGCAAGGTTGCTTCTCAGCTCTCTACTGCTGTATATACCAGCCCAAAAGGCATAATCAGACCAGCCACATGCTAACCCTGTGCCCAAAAAACTCTGAGAGACGGGAAAAGGTATCACCCATCCCTGCAGGGAAATGGGAGCAGCATCATTGTTACCTCCCCTCCTAGAAGGGAACTGAAAAGCCAGGTTTAATTACTACTTCCACCAGCCACTTTCACTTTTGCTTACGGTTGGTTTCTAATTTAATTTGCTTCCCCATTCCCATATGTTAGGCTGCCTTTTTTTTTTTTTTTTCAAAATTGCCATAAAAATTTTCCAGCTCAGGTACAAAAATCTGCTCACTGACCTTTACCATCGTGATTGAGGATAATGAGAAATTAATTAGGCTTTACCTGCCTGCCAAAAAGAAAATGGCTTGCCTTGGGTGGGCAGGATTTTGGAAGTGCATTAGATGCCAGTCCTGTGCCTGGACTCTCACACATCAGAAAATAACATCAGCTCTGTCCACAGGCTGATCATTCCCATCCAACCCCTCCTCCATGAGACCCTGGTGACAACAGGAGAAATATTCCTGGCCAGTTAGGGAAACACTTCATGATTCTCATGTTTGTGGAAAAAAAAAAATAATAGTGCAAAGTAGTTTTATCACTCTTTTGATCTGTTCTGCTGGTAGGAGAGCTGCCCCCACCAGGCAGGACTGCAGGCAAGGGCTGAGCTCTTGGCATACACAAGCAGATGCAAGGCTGTGTGCAGTGATCTGCCTGCGGGTCTCTCCATGTTCTACCTGGATCCCAGAGCGTCCTGATTCCCTTTCCACCATCCCACTGCCCATCCAGGACGGCCAGGCTGACAGCTATTTTACCATCCTCACCTCCTCTGCAAAATTACATTGATGTTTCAGTCCAGTCTCCAGTGAAAAAGAACCCGTACCAGCCAGAAGACAATCCCTGCTGCACCTTGGCCAGCTGATACTCACAATCTGGGAGAATCTCTCGAACAAATTGCAGAGGGAATTAGAGGAATAAATAATCCTCGCATCTTCAAAGGCTGGATACTCGCAGTCAGGATCAGTGGACTTGAAAGTCAGGGTGAAATCACCTTGACCCTTGAGGCTGATTAAAAGAGAGGTTGAAATGGCTGGGCTTTAACAAAAAGAAACTGGGAAATTATTCCTGCACGTGGAGGCAGCACCTAGAGCATGTGGCACAGCGGGGAGGGAAGGCCCTGCCGTGGTTTCTTGCTGGGAAGAAGCCTCCCTAAAAGTGATGCCAGGAAAAGAGTTACAACCCACACTCACCAAGCTGGTCCCTCACTCCTGGGCCACCTCCAGCAGCCTGTCTGTCCTCACCAAAGCAGCATCTGAGTGCAGCCCTGGGAGCATCAAAGTCTGCTGGGCTATGGCAGAGATTGCTGAGCTCAAGGCATCTTAAACAAAACAGGTTCAACCCCCCAAAACTGGCCTTTCCATAAGGCAGCGGGGTTTTATCTGGAAACACCTTCCCAGCCTGCCCTGCCCCTGTTGCCATCAGAAGAGATCCTCAGGAGCCAAAGGGGCCAAGCACTGCCCAGCAATGATCCACTCATCCACACCAAGAAATGTTCCCAGTCTTCAGAGCCGGACTGCAAAGGCAGACTCAACACATGTGCTTGTCAGAAGGCAGAAAGCCACCACCACTTTAATTAAGCTTCATTCTCTAGCTCTGCATCCTCAAGAGCCCAGTCCCTTCATCATATCTTCTGAAACTGTTGGGAAACACCACAGAAACCACCAGGAGCCGTTCAGTCCGTACTCAGTGCCCTCAGAAAATCCCCTCCATGGTGGTGTGTGAAGCTGAGCTGTTTGTGGCTCATCATTAGGAATTCAAGGTTTCAATGCGAGATATTGTCAAATTTGCTTGGGGCAACCTGATCTAGTGGAAGGTGTCCCTGTCCGTGGTAGGGGAGTTGGAACAATCATCTTTAAGGTCCCTTCCATCCTAAATCATTCTATTCTATTTCATGATTTCCCAGGAATGGGATGTACAAAGACTCACTGCAGGGCTATCCCCTCCATCCATCCATCCATCCATCCATCCATCCATCCATCCATCCATCCATCCATCCATCCATCCATCCATCCATCCATCCATCCATCCATCCATCCATCCAGCCCTGCTGGGGTCCCCTCTGTGTCCCCAAGACTCACCCGAGACAATGGTGTAGCCGATGCCCCGGGGACGTCCCTTATCCTGGTCGACGGCCGTTATCATCCGCACGGTGGTGCCCTGGGGAGGGACAGGGGACAGGGGTCACAGCACTGCTGGGGGTCCCACAACGACCTGCACCCCTCACCCTGGGCCAGGTGCTGAGGGATAACGCGTCCTAGGACATGGCAGGTCATGGAGGAGGCCCACTGCCTGCCCCTGAAGCAGTTCAGGCTCACTGCTCCTCACTCTGGTGTGAGCTGCAGAACTCTGCTAACCCATCTGGGATGTAGCTGGGAATGCTGAGGGCGTGACCAGAAGGAAACAATTCCCTTTCACCACCACCTTCACTTTGGTCACTACACCAGTTTAATCTGCCATTGGCTTCCCAATTTCAGCCTGTCCTCTTCACCCACTGTGTTCCTCAAATGAAGCACCCCAAGCAATAAGGGCTGCTCACACTGACCATCGGCAACCAGCTGCACAACTAAGTGAGCTGCAGAGATTTTCATTGAAGCCCTCAAGAAGGAGAAGGAGGAGGAGGAGGAGGAGGAGGGCTGGACAGATGCTGAGAACCAGGCATTGCCCACAGGCAGGAGCTCCTGCAACAGCCAGCTCACCCACCTCATCCTCCATCCTGCAGGATTCACTGCTCCTATAACCCAGCAGAAAGATCCAAGAGTCCCCCAAAACTGACAAGAAGAACATAAGAGGGACCCAAAATTCTTGTTTAGCTCTTGAAATAAAAATATCCTGCTCCATAAGTCAACTTCCCCCGCCGCAGTGCAGTAAGCCCCTGTGAATACCAACACATGCACATGCCCGTAATTAATGTAGCGTGAAAAAATTTACAACTCAGCTGTTCTTGTTTTCATTGGCTTATTAACAGTGGGGAAAGCAGGAAATTTTTTAATTTTTTTTTTTTTTCCCTCAAAGGAAATGTCAGCAGAGGCGTTTGCATATCAAACGAGGGAGCAGAGCGGGTCGGCAGCCTCACGCTCGCCCTGCAATCCATCACCTGAAGGCCAAAGGGAAAGCTGTGGCAGAAACACCACCGGTGCAAAGCAGGGACTCGCCTTCTTCCCTGGCTTCCACATCCACGTCCCTGTGGGCTCAATGCTGCTGCTGGCCATAAAGAAGGCTCCCAGGGCCAGGCAGGCTGCCTATTCCCTGATCTCTGAGGGCATTTCAATGGACTCCTTAAGTAAATCCATGTTATTAACCGAGAACATTAGCCATAAATCCCAGGTCACCGACCTCTGAGCAGCACTCGGCTGGTGAGGCTCAGCAGCCACCCAGAGAGCCTCTAAATTATTGACAATAACTGTGCTTTCCCAAGAGCACAGAGAGAGAGCAAGCACTGCAAAAGTGGGGAAGGAGCAGGTGGGAAAGCAGGGGATGTGGAAAGAAGGGCAGGGTAAAGTGGAGGGAAAAAGAGGGTGATGCATTTCAGTGTGCTCTGTCCCAGCATAGTTTTGCTTAAATTATAATGCATTATACTTTATACTATATTATATACATATACACACATATATATATCTATATTTAATTGTATTATAGAGGTGTAGTGTGTTTGGTTTGCCAATTTGAGATTTTACATATATTGTATAATATGTGACATTATATATCATGTATTGTATTACACATTACACTCACATTCGGCAGAATCAAACTCCACGCAATCGTTAATCTCCCATCACCACAGGACAGAAAAGAGCCCACTCCCCTCCTGGGCCCAGCGGGAGCTCTCCCATGGGAGGGGCAGTGGGGGAAGGCACCGGGTCTGTGTGGCAGCCTGCTCCTCACCTGTCACACAGCTCGGGAGCTGCACGGAATGGGACTTGCCTCCTGCGGAGGGAAGGCAGGGCCCAGCGATGGCTGGGGAATAACAATGGGCCACTTTATCTGCGGGAGAGGCCCCTCCTGGAGGAGCCAAGGGGAAGGGCTGGAGGGAGAGATAAAAGGATGAGCACGGATGTGGCAGCAGGGGAAGTTTGGGAGGGGTGGAGGGGGAATCTCATTCAGATATCTCAGCAGCGCGTGCCATAGAGATGCCCACAGGAAAGAAATTATCCAGACGTTTGATCACAGGAATGAGGGCTGTGAGGGACCGTGCTGAGGTTCACCCTCTGCCCTTGGCAGGCCTGTGATGATGATATCATGCTGCTGGGTTTTGGCATTGGGGCTCCCCCCGTTCTCCTCGCAGCCTCCTGAGGATGAGCCACGTTTCACCAGTGTCCAAGGAAGACATGTTGGAGTGGTGCTGGGTTCCCTACCATCCATGGATGCCATCTCCTGGAACCACGGCAAGATCCTTCACATCCCACCTGGTTTCCATCCCTCCTGACAGGTCTTTCACAAGACTCTTCCAGTGTCCACAAGTCTGGCAGATGCCACCTCTTGGGGATGGATGATCCCTTCCTGAGCACCCACAGTGTTTGGAAGCAATCTTGAACCTTCCGGGAAAGGAAGTGAAGAAGTGGCACAGGGCACAATCTGTGGCCAGACCCTGCAGCTCTTAGAAACTCCCAAATATCTCTGAATTCTCTTTTAAAACAAGTCACACCTTGCCCGCCTACTGCAGACAGCAGTGGCTGCAAGGAGAGGCTGGTGGGTACAGAGAGAACAGAATAACTCTTCCCCTCTGGGGAAGGAGGAAGAAGGTTTAGAAAAGTAATAATCTGGGAAAGCCCATGCTTAAAAAAAGGCAAAGAAAATAAAGAATAGCACATTATCCAAACAAAATCTGAGGGTTTTTGAAGAGGGGCAGGGGTAAATCAATCCTTTTTTAATAAAACCCTGAGCTTTTAATAAAGTGTTCACACTGATGGGCTGGAAATATTGTAAGAAGGAATTAACTCGGAGCTATTGAGACTCTAGGGCAAAGCCACCACTGATTCTACATTATTTCTTCAACTCAAGGAGTTTCTGAGGAGGAGGGGGATGGTGCTGAAGAATTAAAACTGGTCTAATGATGTTTGACATGTATCTGTACCATTCTACTGCAAGGGAATACACCTGCTGGTCTTGGGGCCATGTGCCTGAGGTGTTTGGCCCCACTCTAGTCTCCATGTGGCTCCCTGTGGGAGGAAGCACACCTTCACAGCCCTCAGCTCATCTCCTGGAGAGTGGATTCTTCTTCTTGCACCCACAGAGTGAAGCTGCAGCACTGCCTGCACCATGCACCAGCTAAGGTGCAGAAGCAGGGGCTCATCAGAACCACAGCAGCTCTGCCAGGGGAAATGGCCCTTCTCCTCCAGCCCCTATCAGCTTGTCTAGAGGAGATGGAATCACAGAATCATTTAGGGTGGAAAAGCCTTCTGAGGTCCAACCATTCCCTCAGCACGGCCAAGGCCACCACTAACCCATGTCCCCAAGTGCCACATCCACATGTCCTTTAAATCCCTCCAGGGATGGTGATTCCACTACTACCCTGGCAGCCTCTGCCAGGGCTTGGACAACCCTTCCTTTCCATGACATCCAACACCAACCACGCCACCCAGTCTCCAGCTGCTGTGAATACAGATACCCAAAAACCCTCTTGAGGATGAAAAACGCGCCTCGGAGCTTTGCCACAGCTGCAGGTGCATTTGGGTGCCCTAGGAGAGATGTCTGTGCCATGCTGGGATGATAAACAACTTCAAGAGAGAAGATACAACACCTCCAGGGACAGCAGAGTCTCTCTCCCTGCTGTGTCCTCTTCCTCTGCCCGATAAGAAATTGCTTTCTTCTCAGTGTCACAATAAGCACCTGCCCAAAAAAGCTTCTCAATTATGTTCCCAGATCCTGGCCTGAGAGAAATAAGAACTACAACTGCACTTTCCTCCCCGCTCATGCCCCTCCACCCCTTTTTCTTCTTCTTCTCTTACAGGATTAGGGACTTGAAAGGCGAAGCGCGGCCCAGCATTGCGGCGGGGATGGCGGGGAGGGGGGAGGGCAGTGAGTGCTTCAGAAAGCTGCCACGGCGAAAAAAATCCCATTTCTCACTTCTTAATTCCAGTCAATTCCAGTCAAAGGGCTGATAGGGATCTGTTTGTGGTAATTTGCTGCAGTTTATCCACTCTTTTCACCTTCTATCGGCTCTCCACTGACGGGCTGGCTGACATGCTGTTACTCGAGTGAGGAAATTAAAATTTGATGCAATAATCCCAAATAAGAAGGATTTTATTAGGTAATGTATACACTTTAGATGAGGTATTCTTGCCTGATACATCGATAGGGAAACACAGACATGCTGTGCACCACAGATAAAAAGAGGGAAGAGAGACAGGGAGCAGACACATGGAGCAGCAGCTCTGTGGATTTAGGGCCAGGATGAGATGCCCTGAGCACATTTTGACCTGCTGAGTCACACATCAGGGTAAACATCACCCAAAAATGCACCACAGCCTCCTAGTTTGACCTGCAAGCCTGGTTTTGGATGGGAGCTGGCCAAGCCCAGACTCCCCACCCAAACTGGTGGTGATCATTTTGATAACCAAGACGTTCACTCTACACATGGCCCCATCCAGGGGGTAGGGCAGAGCTGATGAGAAGATTTACACCGAGACACAAAATTGCACATAAATGAATGGTTGGATTTGACAAACTTTGAGGTGTTTTCCAACCAAATGACTGTGTGTTAAACCCTAGGCTTGCCAAAGCAAGTCACATCCTTGTTTCAGCAGTGGAATTTCTCCCAGGAAGGCTGGGCGACACCACTCAAAGCAGTCCCCACCTGCAGCAATCTTCCTCTTTACCATGCCTCTGGTGGCATCTATCCATCTCAGATACCTCAGTGCCTTTGGAGACGTCGCACATGGCCAAGAGAAATTAAAATCTCTAAACCTGGTCGGAATTCCTTCCTCCTTTTCCTGCATCATGTTACACAGTGGTTATTTGCTGCTTTCCTGACTGTGAACAGTGAATGTTCCAGGAATAATTTGGTGCATGTCAGTGTATTGACACAAAGGGATCCTTGAGCCTTAATATATATCATTATTTGGAAGACATTCCCTTTCCTGGATACCAGATCACTCCATGGACGTGATGCAGTCTACGATTTTTAATACTTACGGCACTTCCATTCCTCTAATTTCATTTAAAGCATTTTTCCTCCTAGTCAAATGTGATCTAATTTGTGGGTTTTATTTCTCTGCAGCTCACTTTGTCCATCCCAGAGACACTCCTTAATATCAACAAAACTTTTACCTTGTGAGTAATTCATGAATAAGCTGGTTTTTTGGCCACCCCTGGGCCAGCAGACAGGTCATGCGATGTGTCACCATGGAATTTGGGATAGAACAACTCAGCCCTATTGATCCAGCACTCTCCATGTCAGGGCTTTGCTCCAAAGTGAATAAAAAGGCATAAACTTAAGCACGCTGGAGTTCCCTCTCCCTCTGAACTAAGCCACCAGGCATTTGTGATCCAGAGTGCCAGACAGGTTATGGGATGCACATGTGATGTGGGTGCCCACCATGCCACGATTTTAAAACAGGTTTTTCCTTCCACACACAAAAATGTTTCCCTGTGGACAAAGTGATGGGATGCACAGCTGTGGATGCTGTGGACAAGGGCTGGTGCTTGGATTAAAGCCCTTGGTGGGAGCAGAGCAAACAGCTCCCAAAGCCCAAGCTGCCCTCCACGCTCCCTGACATCTGTGGGGGAAAAAAAAAACCTCATCCCTGCTGTATTCAGAGACTGGGAGACATTTTTCCACAAACAGCGAGTTTGCTGACAAACCGAGTTTCAGAAGAACTAAAATGATTGGATCAATTTGGCAAAACCTGGGGGAAAAGACTCAAAGTGCTGAAATGGCTGATGATTCTGGCATTTTCAAAACTGCCTCATTTCAGGAACATTTAGATTTTTCCTTCAAGTTCTCGATTGGAAATGGCATGCAGATAGACCGTGGGGAGGAGACGGGGTGACTGTCTGCTCTGAACAACACACAGCCTTTGTAGAATTTAAGAAAAAACCCTCAAGAAAATATTTTATTTGAGGTCCAGGCTTCCTGAACCCCCACGCTTAGGCTGCCTGCTCTAAAAAGGGGCTGAATATTTTGGATAGGGCTGCAAATGTGCTGTTTCAGAAGGAAACCCCACGAAGCAGAGTCCTTACCGGAGGCGAGTTCTCGTAGATGTTGGTGCTGTAGGGTAGGTTGATGAAGATGGGGTCCATGTCCTGCACATCTGTGATGGTGATTGCCAGGTTGGCCAGAGTAGACAACGGCTTGTTTTTATCTTGGTCCTTGAAAAAAGAAGGGGCAGGGAGGGGAGAGAAAGGATTTCTGTCAGAAAAACAGAATTATTCAGCAGTATTAAGTCTCTTGTGGTTGTAGTTAGGGCAGGATTTCTGAATAGTGGAGGTAATCATCTCTTTTTCAAGCTACCTGCTGGAATTATTGTCCACTGCACCTCCTTCTAAGCTGAAATACAATATGCATTTCATTGCAGCATCAGCCCTTTCAAATGAACCAAACACCAATTTAGTTTTCATCACATTTTGAGTGAAAATGCAGCAATGCTGTTCAACATCTACTACAAAATGTAAATTCCTTCCTAATGCAGACACAGCCTGAGGTACCTCTGCATGGTCAGACCCAGGGGTGGGTGTCAGCAGCCTCTCTCATACCCACAGAGCTGTTGCCTTAACATAGTTTGGGCAGTTCGTCAGCTGAAGAGGGGGCTCTGGGAGACCTCAGAGCCCCTTCCAGTGCCTAAAGGGGCTCCAAGAGAACTGGAGAGGGACTTGGGACAAGGGCAGGGAGGGACAGGACAAGGGGAAACGGCTTTAAACTGAAAGAAGGCAGGGTTAGATCATGTATTAGGAAGAAATTCCTGGCTGTCAGGGTGGTGAGTTTGCCCAGAGAAGCTGGGACTGCCCTGGATCCTTGGAAGTGTCCAAGGCTAGGTTGGATGGGGCTTGGAGCACCCTGGGATAGGGGAAGGTGTCCCTGCCCATGGCAGGGGGTTGGACTAAATGATCTTTAAATGTCCCTTCTCACCTGAACCATTTCATGATTCCATGGTGACTTCCCTTTCACTCCATCACATCCCACCAGGACAGAGCCTCGGGCTCTTTTCCAAGCATGACCCTTCTCCAGCAGCCAATGCCACAGCAGCAGGCACTGCCACCAGCTTCTCCTGCTGCCACTGATTTTCTTGCAGAAGCCTTGTCCCATGGGTGCTCAAAAGCGACCCCAACGCCCCCAGCCCTTTGCTAAGGGCAGGAGTAAAGAGAGCATAGGAGGGAAGGGAATCAATGTCTCCTTACCCCCAATCAGGCACTGTGCTGAAAGGTGACCATCAGAGGTTACCACACACTCCTCCAAGGCAGCTCTGAGGAGAGGCAAAGGCTGATTGCCAGAAGATTAATGTTAATTTAAACCCTATTCAACAACTCAGCTTGTACATTATCCTTTTAACCTGCAGGGCTCAGCGTCTGTGGCTTGGGTGGATGCTTATTCTGACTCTGCTGTTAGTGCCATCAGGTTAAAGTCCTTTGTTTCTTCAGATAATGCTCCTTCCCCTCCCCTTCACCTCTTAGATTTTGTTTAAGGCATCACAGACAGCACTGTAAAAGCAAGCATGCTTTTAGTTTCCTCATTGGATAGTCTCTCCTGCTGTCCTTTCCAGCTTCTTTTGTGCTTGCTGCCTTCATCTCTGGAATGGAACAACTCCTGCCTTGCACCCATGCTCTTCAGCAATCCCTGCAGCCACCCTGAACCCACCATCATTCCATTTCCCCCTCTGGACCATGTAGACTTTTCATCAGGCAAGCAAAAATCTGCATTTGTTCTTCCAGCTCCTGCTACGCTGGCACATCTTTCTTTCCTGGCACAGCTTTGCCCTGGGGCTTCTCATCACTTTTCTTCTAGGAATTACTAGCACTGACCAAGCCAAGGAGATATTCCCACAGCTGCCATCCAGCCCAGTTCAGAGACAACATTTAAGTCCTCGGATTCCCTGACCTGGAAATCACTGGATGCCAGGAGTGTATCAAGCAAGTAACAGGGTGCCCAGAGAAGCTGTGGCTGCCTCATCTCTGGAAGTGTCCAAGGCCAGGCTGGACAGGGCTTGGAGCAAGCTGGGATAGTGGAAGGTGTCCCTGACCATGGCAGAGGGTTGGGATGAACTTTCCAACCTCTTCCAACCCAAACTATTCTGGGATTCTATGAAGTACCAAATATGCCCCCGTTTTATCTTTGCTGGGATACAGGGGCAGATGGAGCTGGATGGACCAAGCTGACACCATTGCATCCTTGAGGAAATCAGAATACTGGAAGAAAGTTACCATTTTTCCATCAGGGACTGTGCTTGGTCCCACATTTTCCAACCTGCTCAACAGTTCAGTAACACATCCCAGGAAAGGGTGTCAGCAACAGACACCAGTAAGGAAGCAAAAAACAGAGGCCCTCTTCCCACTAGAGTATTAAAAATAAAATGAGGTATGTTTCAAAATAAAAAACAGAAAACCAAACAATAAAAACCAAGTTTCTGGAGAAAATTCCACAGCCTGGAACATGCAGGGCTTGGGCTGAAAGGCCGTGGTGTTTGCCCTACGGTCCATGAGTGTCTGGGCTCCGTGCTGTGAAGAGCGAAGCACAGCCCTCCGTGTCCTCCTGACATTTGTGGTTCTGCATCTAGACAATGATCTTGATTAAATCACATGCTTCAAGAGCTCTGGCCAGCTGCCTGGAGGGGGCAGAAAGGGTTTCCCCCCCCCATCTCCTGAGCGTGGAGTTGGGCAGACGTACTGAATCTCTGTTGAGTGTGAGGTGGGGAAGGAGCCGCCATCCAGAGCTCCAGCCTGTGTGCTCCTCCCCATTCTCCAGCTCTCTCTACACTGAACACCAGGGATTGAACACCTATTCACATGGGGAATGAATTAGCCATGCTGGATGCACCCCCCCAAGCATCCCCTCCCAGTGTGATGGCACTGACTGTAATTAAGACCCTGGTTTCTCCTCTGTCCACCAAAATTTTAACTCTTGATGTCTGAACTTAATACAGGTGAATCCACTTGTAATAAACCACAGTGTACAAGGAATGAGTCTGGAGGATTCAACAGACCAAGGACATTCTTCACTCAGAGCGTGGTGAGACACTGGCACAAGTTGCCCAGGGAAGTTGTGGATGTAGTTCCATCCCTGGAAGTGTTCCAGGCCTGGTTGGACAGGGCTTGGGGCAAGCTGGTCTAGCGGAAGGTGCCCCTGCCCATGGCAGGGGGTTGGAATGAGGTGGTCTTGAAGGTGCCTGACCCAAACCATTCTATGATTCTGTGAATGGTCTGTATGCCTTGTACTGGCTTTCATCACCCAGCGGCTGGTCCCCTTCCTGCAGAAGCCCCTGACAGGTCTGAGATGCTGCTGGAGAGGTGCATCTATTCTCCACAGAGACTTGAAACCGCCCAGAGACTGCACTGCTGCAATACCCTGCTAAGTAGAAAATGCTGGATGTGCCCAAAAGAAGATTTGCCAGAGCAGGGCAATAAAATAAACCCCAGACAACACCTCCAGACCTCCAGCCACCAGGGTAAGACTCACCGTGGCGTTCACCTGGAGCTGGTAGGCCTGAGTGACTTCGTAGTCCAGCTCCCGGATCACTGACACGATGCCACGGCCGCTGTCGATGGCAAAGAAGTTGGAAGGCGGCTGGAAGGAGTAAAGCACGCTGCCTCCTGCCCCCTGGTCCGGGTCCGTGGCGTTCACGATGAAAATTGGAGTGCCCACAGGGGTATTCTGCAGATAAAAAATAAATATCGGTAACACCGTGCACTATTTTCACATCAAACACACACCAGCAATTTCCTTCTCCCACTGGGAGTGATATCCGGAGACCCAGCAACTTCAGCCCTGTATTTCCATTCATAAGTTACACAGCTGTATTCTTTATTACAGTATTGCAGGGCCTATAATAGTTGTTACACACTTATAATAATAGTTATACAGCTGTGGTCAAGATGACACTCTATCACAAACCCTTATTTTTACCAGACATCCCAACTTTCCAGAAAAATTGCTCTCTTTGCTGAAACTTGTTTTTTGTTCAAAGGCACTTTTATTTTTGACGCTGACTCCTTCACTATTTTCACCGCAAAGTATTAAATATAGGAGAGCTTTAAAAAAATAAGGGTAAATGGAAAAAAAAAAAAAGCGTTAAATGCAACACAGAACTTCACGTAAAAGTCAGTTGTAGTTTCCACAGCAACTACAACCTGGCCTGATTAACGCAGGCATGAACAGTTCCATCGTCATAAATCTGGAACTAATCTACATGCATAAAATATGCAGCTGAGTGCACAAAATCAGCAATGGCAAGTGCAGTTTGGCACTTCTTATTGTTTAACTTCACAGCGGGGAGAACAATTATCCATTTTTGGTGGAACAGCTGCATGTTCCTATGCAAATCTTAAAATGCATATTCTTGTCTCTCCCTAAAGGCATGAGCGCAGACTGCCAGCGAAAAGGCTCTGCCGGGGCTCCAGGTAGACACGTGGGCACGTCCCTCTGCCTGTGACACAATCAGAAGGGTTCACAAGGAGCTAAACCTCTAAAAGAGGACACAGCAAAGGTCAGAAGTGAGACCTGACAGCGGCTGGTTATGGCCAGCTGGGATAATACAGATTATTCCTGAAAAACCTCTCCCCAAGTCTCTGTGTTTTATTGTTAACTCCTTCCGTTTTAAATAATTCGCCCTCAGCTAACAGAGAAGTATCCTGAAGTGCTGAGAGGATGGAAAGGAGGCTTGAGGAGAGGCAGAGCTTAGAAGATGGGGCACTGCTTCCAAGAAAATCCTTGGCCAAAGCTGCGAAACAAACCGAGCCAT
Organism: Phainopepla nitens; assembly: GCA_013400175.1. Lineage (NCBI taxonomy): Eukaryota > Metazoa > Chordata > Aves > Passeriformes > Bombycillidae > Phainopepla > Phainopepla nitens. Next base: position 149,131 of record VXBQ01000652.1, on the reverse strand, counting down.
TTTCAGGATTTTTGGGAACCGCAGGGCTTGCAGTAGACCAAAGGTTGTCCCAGTTAACACCTCTACTAGAAAATATAGGAAAACAGGGCTCCACACTAGGGAATCTAATTTAACCAGGTTAATACTGGGTGATGGCACCAGCAAAGAACCAAAGAATCCAAATTTTCCCGGCTGAGGCTCAGGTCAGCAGAAATTTGCCCTCAAGGCAGGTGGCAGGGTTTGGTACAACAGAACAGGAAACCCAGAGCACACTTTGCAACTCACACTGGCTAACCCAGGCTCAGGACACTCATCCCACACACATCCCTCATGCCCCCTGCCCTTGTATTCACGCACATCGCATTGCAGGGACACCAACACCCAAGCTCACCTCGGGCTCCAGCGAAATTCCACTTTCCTTACATCAGCGTCACTTCTGCCAAGGTGCGAGAGGTTGCAGCTCCCACTTAGGTTTTCCATTTTCTTTCTTTTTTTTTTTTTTTTCCCTCCTCTAAATCAAGCTGCTCTTGAAAGCCCCACAGGGCATGGCCTGAGGATTATTTTTTAAAGCACATTCAAGTTTTTTGGTGATCAGCAGTCACAAAAGCATAAAAGATATAGCTGGAAGTGACCTCAGAAGAGAAACCTATCTCCTGTACTCCACCTAAACCATTCCCATCCTGAAAGCCTTCTAGCAATGGAGAGACACCACATCCTCCCCAGCCCATCTGTCCTGGAATTTTGCTGCCCTTTGCCTTACAGCTGGTCATTTTCTGGAAGGCTTAACCCAGCCCTGCCCTGCTGCCATGTAAACCCTTGACTTTGTGCTAGGCACTCAGCACCTTAATCCTGGCTTGGGCTTTTAAACTGCTCAGGAACCAGGATTGCCCCAGCTGAGGGAGGGTGTGTGTTGGCTGAAGAAACCCTTCATGGGCGACTGTGGTGGGTGTTTGCTTTTCGAGCGCTCCAAAAACACCTCCTCAGACCAGACTAGGGCATCTTCCCAGCCCCTCCCTTTGGGCTACCTGCCTCCCCCAAGCCATCACCACTGGGAGCAGCTCCAGAGCATCCCACAGCCCTCCCATTGCTGCTGCCAGGGCACTGCTCCCACCACCTCACTCCACACTCTCCAACAACTCAACTTTCTTCCCAGAGCCACTGGGGTACCAATGTCACAACACAGAGCATTACAAATTAACCATTCACAGGGAGAGGCAGAGCAAGAGCAGATTCAGGGTTGCACTGAAGGGTCTGGGCTATATTGCCCTGGGAATAATAATAATATTCATAAGGATAAAGCTGGCCTTGATGAATACATTTCCTCTCCTTTTTAAGTGCCCCTAGCCACTGCTTTTAACATGCAAATCCGCTCTGGTCACCCGTGATTACAGGGGCTGCTCTCGGCTGGCTGTGAGAGAGGAGAGCTTGATTTCCCCCGCATTGTACTCCACACAATAGCCCCAAAACAGGCTTTGAAGGGAGTTCATCTCCTTGTCCTTCCAAAGGAGAAGCTGCCTGGAGGGGACACGGAGGTCACCAGCTTTGGTGCTGTCGGCTCCAGGCCCTGCAGACAACACTGGGTGACTTCCATGGCTTTATCCTTGTTCTACAGCTCCTCTCACCAGCTCCCTTCGTTTGCCAGGACAGCAAGAGCCACACGAGCAGGGGGATCAGTTCTGGCCCTGGGAATCAGTCATGGACATCAACAGCAAAGCGTCTGAGGTGCTGTGAGGGACCCCAGGGCCGGATCAGGAGCGTGGGCACATGAGCAAAGTACAGCCCGAGTGAATTTAGGAGGGGAGCAGAAGGGCTTCCAGGCAATAGGAGGAGTGTTACAGGAAGCAGAGCAGCATGGATGCAGAGAGGAAAATCAGTGATACTGCCCAAAATGCACAGGTCAATGCAAATATTTCACTACCAAACACATGTCCTTATTCCCAACAGCGCACAGGGGAGAGGATGCAGACCCATAAGGAGTGCTCTGCGTAATGCATCTTTTTTTCCGCAGCTCAAATTCAAGCAAAAAAAAAAAAAAAAAATCCTCCAAACCAGCAAAACCAGCTGTAGGGTGCAGACATCCTATGTCAACAGTCCTCCAGGGAAAAAGGTCTCATCAGTGCTCATACCCAGGCAGGCACAGTCAGGACTCAGTGGAATTTCAGGCCATCTGCCTTAAAAAGCATAAAAAGCATGTCTTTAAAATCCTTTTGCCATTTCTGGGTCAAACAGGCTCAAGATATTCCTCAGCAGGAAGCGGATGTCTTTATTTCTCAGAAGCTATGGCCCATCATCTAAACAATGAAGCAAAACATCTGGATAAACAGAAGAGCCTGGGGCTTGTGTTTGATGGTAAATACCGAACAGAGGACACAAACCAGGGTGATGCCTTTGGAAAGCCCTGTGCTGACCCATGTTTCTGTCTTTTCAGTATTTGGTCCATTTATAGGACTCTTCTGCATATCCTTCATGGTTTTCCTTCATTAACAAAGACTAATTGTGGTTATGCTTATCTCACCAACAGGCAAAAGTAACAAAATCTATCATTTTTTTTGTCCAGGCAGACAACAGCCTACAGGTGCTCATGGCAAACAGGTGAGCTTCCTACACGAGTCGCCAAATTCTCTCATTTTTTAAAGCTTTCGGCTCTCTGCAGCAGCCTGCAATGGAGGCTTCATTCACTACAGAAAAAAGAACTGGTGACAAAACTGTGTCATGTCATTAAATCTTTGTTACGACGCCAGCAGATGTGAGATTAAAAATAAACATGCAGACAGATGCCGCCTGTTGGGGGGGAGGAGGAGGGCAAACGGGAGTAGAACCTGCTCCCAACCTGTCTCCAGCACCCCATCCTTCATCTGGCAGCTCAGCAGGAGCAGCTCCAGCACCCAGGTCCCCCAGAGCAGCTCCAGGAATTAAAGGGCTCTGGTGTGCTAAGTAGTGATGCTGTTTGTGCCTCCCTTATTTTGCAATAAAAGAGTAAGGAAAGTTCAAGCTGTTAAAAAACAAAAAAAAGTATTGGAAGAAGTTTGGGGGGGGTGGTGCCCAAAAAGAAATGCTGAAGAGTAATGTAAGAGCCCTTAACTCTCAGTCATAAGGGCACTGTTCCAGTGGATCCCCAGCAGCAAGGACAGGTTTG